>LR990347.1:31442448-31889948 GCA_905147345.3 Mythimna impura
TATGTTACTCAATCAGAGTTGTTCAGGCCGCCGTTTTTGTGAAAAGCTGAAAAATGTTTTAGTAAAAAGAAAACGCATATTTTTTTATTTATTCGTACCTACCTATGCAATAGGATTATTTAAAATTTAGCTAAAATTGACCGTCGTATCTAGTTTTTATTATTATTTAAGCTGCAGCTTTATGCAATTAAGACAAAAAATATTCATTATAGAATAAGATCCCAGAGCGATAAGACATAACTTATTTACACATGGATGAAACCTTATGTTCTCAGTAGCGTCTCATGTGCTTTAAATACCTGTGTGCTTGTGGAGCTCCCCCTTGGGGAATTTGGGCAGGTACGAGGTGAGAAAGGGAACTAAAAATAAGAGTTACTTACTTAAATTTGTATAGTGGATTTTTGTATATGTTTTGTAGAATATTATTCTAAAGTAGTATCCATAAGTGTCAGACACTTTCCATGGGCCAAAACTGTTGTCGGACGCTTTAAAGCCACACAAAAATAATTGAACTTTATTTATTTATTTATTATATTCTTTATTGTACACCACATAAACAAAAATACAGGACAAACATAATTAAAAATAAGTGTACAATGGGCGGTCTTTACTTATTTTTACATGGCTGATTATTAAATATGTTATTAAGGTAACTATTAGTAACAAAGTTATATTTCATTAGTCAGATAAATTGTAGTGACCACACAAAAATTAATTATTCAGCCGAGAGTATGAGGGCGAGCACTATGCATGCGTTTCAAAGCGAGTGAGACGTCTATAGTAACTCATTTCCTCTTACTTTAACTCACAATCTGTTATGCGTCTAGTACACGGTCATGCAAGCGTCAATCAATTCTATCAAACATGATTGATGGTTTTTGTCAGTCAGTACAAAATAACGTCGATCATCGCATTAGACGGTAGGTTTTTAAAACCTATCGTGTAATGGTCGCTTTACAGTCTAGTGTATGTGCCCTTTGCGTTTACGCGCAAGCGCGAACGGGTCTGTTAGACCACATGTTTTTGTTGTTTACAATACGCCCGATGTTTCGTCGTTTTTTAAGGTGGGAAATCATCTAATGACTTCTCTCGCTCTTGGGCGGAGGTCAGGTTTTTACTGACTAAAACCCACTCGTTTGTTCCTTCTTTGTCTAGCGTTCCAGGGCCCCGGGGGTTTATTTTCACTTAACTCATGGGCCCATAGGGCCATAGGCTTTGACCCTTCTGGGTCCCTTCGATTTGCTGACATCTCATTGAGGCGCGCGTGGAACATTACGCGTCGTATAATACGGCCGACGTAACTTGACGAGTCTGAACATAGACTCTGCGAACTTTAGCGCATGTAGTACACTCGTAAAAAACTGTTATTGGCTTTAATTTTTTTTTAACACAAACGTCAACGTCTCACTCGCTCTGAAACGCATGTGTAGTGCTCTCGCCCTTATACTCTCGGCTGAATAATTTTAGTGTTTAGGGGATTTTAGTTACTACAATTTGTCTGACTAATGAAATATAACTTTGTAATAGTTACCTATATTTAAAAATCAGCCATGTAAATATAAGTAAAGTTCAATTATTTTTTGTTGGGCATTAAAGCGTCTGACAAAAGTTTTGGCCCATGGAAAGTGTCTGACACTTATGGATACTACTTTAGAATAATATTCTACAAAACATAAAAAAATCAGCCATACAATTTTAAGTTAAGTAACTCTTATTTTTAGTTCCCTTTCTCACCTCGTACCTGCCCAAGTTCCCCAAGGGGGAGCTCCACAAGCAAATAGGTATTTAAAGCACATGAGACGCTACTTAGAACAAGGTTTCATCCGTGTGAAAGTGAAAATAAGTTGTCTTATCACTCTGGGATTTTGGACTATTATTATCATAATGCAATATCAAAACGTGTCGAAAAAAGGTCAAATCCGTAAATGTCAGATTGACGATTTGTGAACTTGACATTTGATTGTAGGTAGGATGATTTGTAGGTAGGATGATTTGTAGGTAGCGTAGGGTAAGTAGAATAGATAGGAGGTACGGTAGGTTACTAGGCAGGGTAAGGTAGGATAGGTAGTCAGTCGACGGGAGCGAAGCCAGGGCAAAAGCTGGTCTTATATCAATAACAATCATTTGCTGTTCGTTAGCCTCGTTAAAACACAAAGTCGGCTTCACCAGTTTTAATCATTTTTATTATGGTTTGTTCCCTTTAACATAAGGGTCGGTCAAGAGAAAAAAAATTGGAAGAAACGGTTGAAACTTCAACCATGGCTCGTGCTTTGACGCAACATAATTGCATAGGTATTTTTTTATTTAAATAAATTTTTGTAGTTGCCATATTCAACACATTCATACACATCCTGATAATTCAGTTAATTAATTCAGCAGGATTTTCCTTAGCAGCCTTAAAACTGCGTTGACGGAAAACCACAGATTACGTAATAAAGATCAATATAATCGCTTGGATAAACTCGTAACTTGGCGAGTCTGATCGCCGGCTCTGCGAACTTTAGCGCATGTACATCTCAGACCAATTTTTTTATTCGTCTGAGATGTACACTCGTAAAAAACTGGGCAAGTGCGAGTTGGACTCGCGCACTGAGGGTTCCGTACAACTTGAAAGGTTAAAGCCCGAATCTTCTCGAACGCAACGACCGTTTAAGATTTAGGGAGGTGCAATCGAGTTCGTGTGACTGATTTTATCGATTTGCTTATTATTGCAGTTTCATGGATATTGTCGTATAACATATAGTAAAAGAGTTAAATAAGTTATAAATTTAATATTGTTTGAACAAAATTAAGACATTGTTATTTCAATACAGTTACTCGTGAAGTGTATAAAGGGCCATTCAGTTATTACGAAAGTAGTTTTTTTTGCAGATATTACCCATAAACCCCAACCCCTCGTCAGCAAAAGTCTCACCCCCCGCCCCCTATGCTTATGTAAACATTGGTATCTACATGCATTTTTCAATGTGTTCTGGTTTCGTTATTTAATTTAATGAACAAAGTTATATGTCTAAAAATAAGGAATCGGCTGAAAATAAAGATTTGGCATATTAATTCAAATGAACAGTACTCAGTCCATGTCAAACGAATCCATGACTTTAAGGCTGAGGCTACAGTGGCCGGCGATTTGCGATGCGACTGGAAGAGCAAAACGAGTTAAATATGGTGTGGTTACATTAGAAGCGAAAATTTGGCGATGATTTGGCTACTTTGCACATATGCTTTACAACGAATCAGATGAGCAATTCATGCAGCTACACTGTAAAAGGAGAAAGAGCGATTTTTATTGATTGCTGCGAATTCGCATTAATTATTACTAATCGATAATCGTGACAAGGCGGCTACATATAGAAGCGGTACAGAGGCGAAGTACACGACACGCACGGGGAGAGCTCGTTTGGTTCGGCAATCGCTCAGTCGTTCTCGGCTTTGTAAAGACGTGTCTTATTTGAATAGGTTTGTCGAAACCAAACTTTGTGTTTTTGCTAGAAAATTCTTAACTTAGGTACGAACTATTTTCGAAAAAAAATACTTTTTACAAAAAAAAAATACGATCAACTTCAATGTAAAAAAAAAAACACTGAAAAGTGCAAAATAACTTCAATTTCGGAAGTCGGTGTTTCTATAATAGTTTTGTCTCTTCGTTGTTTAAAAAGTTTTTTATTTTACACTTTTTAGTTATGGTACCACCACTAAAAAGTACCCCTCAGCCAAACTTAAATACCTTACAGTCAGAGTGCGTCTCATAACAATTCTAATAATACCAAACACGGTTAGATTACATTAATTTATTACAGAGTTTCGATGTTGAACTCCAGGCTTCATCACCAGATCAGTTCGATAAATTCCCCCTCTTCTTTTATTCAGTCATCGACTACACGTATAAATAAAGCAATTTTACTTGTTACGACTATTCTGCTGTGATCCTACGAGGAGTTCTGTTCCATATATTCGAAGTTCGTGATCAGATCATAACAATATTTCTATAGGAATAAATCGGAAGCATAACCTTTCAATAAAAAAATTTTAGTAAAAAATTATTTTAGTGTGTGTGTGTACAAATTTTAAGTGTGTGTCGTAAATACACTATTTGTGAATGTTGTAATTATTTTGGTGGGAGATAAGCGGCATCACTAGGACTCCTTAGGTACTAATCGGCAATGAAGGCATATCTCAGGATATCTATGGTCAAGACCTAATATCCCATATAAACGAAAATCAATAAATTCTAAACCATTAAAAAATTATTGCAATATTTGATTGAATAAAGGGTCGATTGTGTTTACATAAGGTCAATCTCTAGCCTAGAGCACCGCACCGCGCACGTCGCCTCATGCCACCATTTAGTTCCTTAAAATGTTCTGCGCAAAGTTCGGACTCACCAAGATACGTCGACCGTATTGTATCAAAGTATGTATAACATAAAAGAAAACGAAACAAAAAAATGCTATTCACTGCATGTTCGTTTCGTTTTTATTTAACTGAGCAATAATGATTTTAAACTTTGTTGCATTCTAATAATGTAGGTAAGTATGTCAAACCGGATTGAAGTTCAAAATACATTCTTATTATTTTTAATAGATTTATGTAATTAACGAAAGAGTGGCATGGAGAAGTAACAAGACAGAAAATGAAGGAGGTGTACGTCAGACCGACTGTCTGCCGAGGTGAAGTTTCATAGATAATAGATACGCGGGAGCGTGTAAAGCTAAGTTGAAGCCAAGAAAAGAGAACTGGCGAGCAGTACTCGTGTGTAAAGCTGGGTATTCATTAGGCAACATTTGTTAATAAACACTATTTTAAACAGTGTTTCACAATGTTTCATCATCTCTGGAAACAGTTTATAAACAAAGGTGACAAAATTATATTCACAATATGGAGAATACACTGGCCTCGGTAATACCGTGTCGAGATCTCTAGTAGATCTTGATCAGGATCAGGAGCCAGAAAATTTCATTTATGTATGTAAGAAAGTTTAGTTAGGAATTTAATCCAAATCTTAATAGTTTTAGTTTTACAAAAATCTTAAAGTTTTAGTTTTATAAAAAGAAAATCACTAAATATTTATTCATTTTATATACATTTAAATCTAATAATAACGTAATTAAAACTAACTTACAAAATAAACAAAGGTGATTAAAGTGAAACGGCAATATTATTTAAGAAACATGTTGCCGTGTTACCCACTTCGAATGTAGAAGTAAGACAAAACATCTATTTTATAAGCAAAATACAACAGGTGTGGACGACTGGACGTGTGTTGCGCGAGTTTATAAACATGGAAGTAGTGTGGTTCAACAACCAGGTTTCCATGCTCATAGAGCTTTCAACAGCATCATGTACTTTGGGATTCTTCAAATAATGATTATAAAGAGAAATTTAAAAGAAAAATGGTGCTTGGGCCGAAATTCTGAACCATCAAATCCACAAAGGTCATTAAAATCCGTAACTTCTGTTTAAGAGATAGTTTCGAGTCCACCACCTTTTTGTCTTTTTTCTAGTAGCAGTCTTATGAGTTATTAGCATCACTAACTACTAGGGGGACATCCTAGCAACAACTGAAAAGTGTGGACGGCCAAGTTTTAAAAACAGTGTTTACGGTAAACTTGGTGATAAACACCTCGTAAACAGTTTATCAACTAATGTTTTGCCTAGTGAATACCTGGCTTAGTATTACATGAGCCATTTGGTATTGTTTACGTTCACTTACAATTTACACACAACTGTGCAATTCTGTCGACGAAGCGGTAGCGTCATACATGATTTTAAGTTACGTTGTTTTGATATAGTGGACAAGTGCGTTGTGTCCGCGCGTAAGTGGGACAATTAGCGACGCGGCGGAGTCAAGTGGTGGCAATCAGTGCGCACTGCTTCACAATCTGGACTCGTGAGCATGAACCTGCGCTATCACTTGAAGTAGACTCCAAAAACAACTGCCGACGATGTGAGCAGTGCTACCTCTACAATAACGGCTGACAGGCTGAGCAGTATTGTTTGTTGTCGCTATAACTATTGTCGGCGACGTGAGCAGTGCTGTCTCTACAACAACAGCCGACAACTTGAGCAATGTTGTTGTCGCTAATACCACTGTCGACGACGTGAGCAGTGCTGCCTCTACAACAACAGCCGACAACTTGAGCAGTGTTGTTGTCGCTATAACCACTGTCGACGACGTGAGCAGTGCTGCCTCTACAACAACAGCCGACAACTTGAGCAGTGTTGTTGTCGCTATAACCACTGTCGACGACGTGAGCAGTGCTGCCTCTACAACAACAGCCGACAACTTGAGCAGTGTTGTTGTCGCTATAACCACTGTCGACGACGTGAGCAGTGCTGTCTCTACAACAACAGCCGACAACTTGAGCAGTGTTGTTGTCGCTATAACCACTGTCGACGACGTGAGCAGTGCTGCCTCTACAACAACAGCCGACAACTTGAGCAGTGTTGTTGTCGCTATAACCACTGTCGACGACGTGAGCAGTGCTGCCTCTACAACAACAGCCGACAACTTGAGCAGTGTTGTTGTCGCTATAACCACTGTCGACGACGTGAGCAGTGCTGTCTCTACAACAACAGCCGACAACTTGAGCAGTGTTGTTGTCGCTATAACCACTGTCGACGACGTGAGCAGTGCTGCCTCTACAACAACAGCCGACAACTTGAGCAGTGTTGTTGTCGCTATAACCACTGTCGACGACGTGAGCAGTGCTGCCTCTACAACAACGGGTGACAACCCGAGCAGTGTTGTCACAAATAAGTAGTGTAAATGAGTGGAAACTCAAAACTTATGAAGACAATGCAGCTTAACTGAATGTTATTAACATAGTAATAAGTGGTGTGTGACGTCACGCAGGTGTAGTGATAACATGCGATAAGCGCGCCTCTCGGCCGCAGCGCCGCAGCAAGTAGGCCGAAATAATCACTACTACGTCAACACGCGGAAACAACAAACGGCTACAAACCGGTAAAGTTAGTCATTTGTACATTAATCACTTATATAACACACAAAAATGGCGCCCAATCGCCACTTAGCACTTAGTTATAATTTCAGAAAATCTAGCTAAATTGCTTTGTTTATAGCAAACTTCTCAATGCTTGCAGGTATTTTCGACAATCATGAAAGCAGTTGGATTGAAAAAACAACATTAAAAAAGTTATCAATTTGGTTTTCGATTTCCTTTGCTACCTATATACTAAAGTGGAATTTCAGTGTACAGCACACTTTTGTTTTGTACCTCAGAGGCCAAAAGACGGGGACACACCTGCAGAAGCACGAAACTGTATCGTCTATGTCGAGCGGAAGTACCGGCGGCGCCGGGCTCGGCGCGGGTGACGGCGGCACGCTGCGGTACTTGACGTGCAGCACGCGCCGGGCTGCGCGCGCACCGCTGCGCCGCAAGATGCCCACCGGCCAGCGCGCGCCCGACCTACCGCCACTCTCCTCGCAGCCACCACTGCTCATCCTGCGCACCCACGCCTCCACCACCATGCACCCCACCACTCACTGCACTCGACCCACTGACACCGTCACTCCACACTACGACCGCCGACACCGACACTATCCGCGTAGCGGAACCGCGGAGCAAACCCGTCTGTAGCAAAAAAACGGCGCTCACGCTTGCGCACCGCGACTGACTGACGGCAGCGGCGAGAGGACGCGCCGGCGCCGCGCGGTGACATCACGCCTTATCAGAACACCTGTGAGAGAGCGCTGATCGGTGAGCGCGGGACTCTGGGCACCGCGCGCACCGACACGCCTCGCCGACATGAGACACCAAACAACACTCGTGTTTACACTGCACAATGCACATGCTAACTGTAAACAGTTGGTCTGACGTTGACGCTTATTGTAACAAAATACTACTCTGTCAAGAAAGTACCGGGAAAAGATCAATAATACACAAAATGTTTGTTATTCATCCAAGTTTATTTTATCACCTTCAAAGTATGCTCCTTCAGAAACGATACACTTACGCCAACGAATAATCCAATCATCAAAACATTTTTTAAATGCTGTTTTTGAGTTCAGTTCTCGCCGCGAATTCTCCTTTTTATGTCTTCTACCGATTGAAAACGGGTGCCACGAAGTGGTAATTTGAGTTCAGGAAAAAGAAAGAAGTCGGCTGGAGCCATATCCGGTGAATATGGTGGTTGCTCGATGGTATTTGTTGAGTGTTTGGTCAAAAATTCGTTCACAATGATAACCTTGTGCGAAGGCGCATTATCGTGGTGCAAAATCCAAGAATTTTCTTTCCACAAATCTGGCCTTTTTTGTCGAATTTGGCGTGGTTTTTTCGGTTTCGGTTCAGTTGGAAGGCGCTACTCCGAAGCTTGTTTACTAGTTTGCATGTCAAACTCGTAAACCCACGTCTCGTCTAAGATGTTTCATACCCAAATGATTAGTTAAAATAGTACGGATCGACTCGTGAGATACAGAAAGTTCGGCGGCTATCTCTCTCAAAGTTGAATGAGGATTTTCAGTCACTATTTCCTTCACTTTTGCGATGTTAACTTCAGTTGAAGACGTAGATGGCCTACCAGAGCGAGGCAAATCTTCCATCACATCTCGACCGCTTTTGAACGCTTTGTACCACTCATAAGCACGTATTTTTGATAAAGTCAATTCACCGTACGCCTTCTGTAACATTTTCAGTGACTCCGACCGAACACGAAATTCCATTGGCGATGCAAAATTTAAGACAAACTCTTTGTTCGATGTTTTTGTCCATTATGAAATTCGCAATACACACTAGATATGATATAACTAAAAACAGCACTGAATTTAATTTAAATAACAGATGCAACTCAAACTCCGCGCCAAAATGGAAAACAGTTGTGCCAATCTACCAACAACAAAAAAAAAACAAAAATTTGAATTTGGAACCATAAACAAATCATCCATTCCCGATACTTTTCTGACTGAATGTATCTTTCGACAATACATTTACCCCTTCCTTTAAAACCTGATACCTTGTTCACAATTGACTAGGCGATACTTGTTTAATTCAAAAAGTGTAACATTTTGATAGAAGTGCAGGAAGTTTGTCATTGCGACCGAGGCGGAATTCGCACAAGCCGTAGGCGAGTGTGTTATGGGGCCGAGGGCTGGAGTGACAATTTTGCACGTGTATCAAACGACTTTTTTCAATACACTTACAAAATTAATAAACAGGGGTGGACCGGCAACTCGTGAGGGTCGACGCGCGCCCAGCCTGATACGATAAATGTAATAACATTGTGGCGGGGGAGAGCATGCGCACTCTTCTGCACTAGTGCGGAAAACGATCTATTGCGTGCCTAAAAGCGGTGGGATAAGAGCGAGTTTTCGAGTAAGTGTATTGAAAAAAACTTAGGACAAGTCTTTAAATAGGCCTTTAAAAGAACTAATAAGGCCTGCGCAGACGACGGACTTTCTCCGCGGCGGAGAAAAAAGTACGCTCCGCGAATAAAAAGTCCACCGCGGATTTACCGCGAACTCAACGCACACGGTGTGCGTGATTATCGTCGTGCATACGTACGTCACTCTCGAGTGCACAACGCGGACTAAAGTCTAGACATGCGTCCGATATATCAAATCGTATTCAAAATCCGATGCCAGTCACAAATCGATACGTATCGATATCACAAACTAGAAAACCGGTAACACGAAAACCAAACCAGACGCAAAACTAAAATCTGAAATCTAGCCGAAATCGAGATATATTCGCCCTGTCCTTTTTATTTCCACAATGTTCCGCTTAGTTAGAAAGAGAGGAGGCGAATTTCATATCGCATCAGTCAGTTTGCGTTTGGATATCCACACAAATAGTTTTGTAATATCTAAATATCCAGATACGATTTGGATTTTTGTAGTTTCGTAATATCTGGATACGATTTGGATTTTTGTAGTTTTCGTTTTTTGAAGTTTCCGTTTGTTGATATCCAGATTTTTTTAGTCGGTTTGAATTTTTGGATTCGTTTGGCTATCGGTTTGTTGGTTACCGAAATTTAACCAAAATCTATTGCACATTATGCGATCAATGTCATCCTTATTTTTAGGCATAGTAAAGATTAATTTTCCGTGATTATGCGTTGATTTATTTTGGTTTTAATTTAGTGTTTATCTAATGTTTTTGTTCAGAGATGCAAACTAGACCTTGGTGACAAGTGCGCGCGTCTTCGTATCACCATAAGAGTGATTTTATATAAATAAACGAGTAGGTACCTGTTTTAATTTTTTTTTCCAGTAAGGAACATCGCGCAAATCTTTATCTTCTTGTCTTATTGGTACCAATGTTTGTGTTTTTCGATAGCTAATAAAACCAAATCGAAGTTTTTGGCGATATTTTTCCGAGTGAATTCAGTGGTTGTTGTAATTATTCGCAAATTGATTTCTAGTGGATATTGTAATGTAAAATTGGTGTTGTTTCGTATCTGACTACTGAGAAGGCTAACTCGATACATTTGCTCCCAAATAATGCAAAAACATTAGGACGTGTTACACCCGCATTCTAAGTTGAACCAAAATGGCCGTCGTTGCTATGGTTACGTGCAGGCCCGAAAATCGGTTGTGGCCGTCATCTAATACCGAACTTAATGCACTGAAATAATTATAGATATTATATTGTACCATATATACACTTCTGGACACATCTATTGGCCCACCTTAGAGTTTAGGTTTCGATGGCCCCTACCGAAATATGATTGCTAGATTGAACAAAAACTGTTGATGCAGTTTTAAACCTGATACATTTTACCATCTTTTTCGATCGTATTGTTTTAAATTTGAATTCAGAATACCATACGACATGGAGCTACGCCTAACAAGTCGGATATGCGCCTTGTTAAAGGCAATTGATTTTTGAATAAAAAACATGTATTATCAAATAAAGGTTTAATTTAATAACGCGTGTTGCCTCCATGGGCATCTACCACAGCTCTCATACGATTAGGCATAGAGTTTATCAACCGCTCTATGAAATTTTGAGGGATCATCTCCCATTCCTCTTCTATGGCAGTTTTCAACTCCTGCATCGTCTGGGCAACTGGCTGACGAGCCCTAACACGTCTTTTTAGCTCGTCCCACATGTGCTCAATGGGGTTCATGTCTGGGCTTCTGGCTGGCCAGTCCATAACTGTGATGTTCACATCCCGAAGATATTCCCTGACGATGCCGGCCGCATGGGCTCTTGGATTATCATGCATAAAAAGGAAATTTGGGCCCACATAGTCCGCGTATGGTATCACGTGAGGTTCTAAGCACTCACGAATGTACCTTTCAGCATTTAATGTTGGCAGCCATGGTCCTGTAACAACCTCAAGTTGAGTTTTGCCGCTCGCGGATATACCGCCCCAGACAGTCCATGAGCCACCGCCATAAGCAACCCTCTCTTCAAAGCAGCATTGTGCGAAACGCTCTCCCTTACGTCGGTAGACCTTCTTCCTTCCATCATTGCCATGTAACACAATTTTAGACTCATCAGAAAAGAGTACACGGCTCCAATCTTGCTGTGTCCAATTTAAATGACTGCGTGCGAAATGAAGGCGCGCTGTTCGGTGGGCTCGCGTTAGTTTGGGCCCATTAGCTGGCTTGTGTGGTACCATATCGCGTTCTTTTAACCTTCTCCGAACAGTTCGAGCGCTCACAGATACTCCGTGGAAGTCGCGAAGTTGGTTTTGTATCTCAATGGAGGTAAGGTGACGATTTCTCAAGCTGGTCGTCACGATGAATCGATCCTGCCTTTCAGTTGTGACCCGAGATCGTGGCCTTCCTTGGCGACGAGCTACGAACAAAGCCGCCAGTCTCTAGGTACCTCCGATAAACATTTCGGACCGCAGATCGACTTAAATTAAGTTGAGCACTCACGTTTCTTTGGCTGTGTCCGGCCTGAATAAGTGCCACAGCTTGCGCGGCGACTTCAGGTGAAGTATCCATAGATTATTGATAGAACCTCACCTTAATGTTAAGAATAAGTAATGTTTGTTGCAAAACCAAAGATATCAATCACTTTTTCAAGAATTAAATCCAAGTAAACCAATAAAACCAAGTTTTCTTATTATTCGATTGTTTGATATCAACAAACAGGCTCCAAATTGTCTTTTGTTTCTTTAAATTCTGTGTTCGAAATTCAAAAAAAGACTATTGAATGAAATTGTGAATGTGCCAGGTTCAAAACTGCATAAAAACTTTTTGCTCGACCTAATATAAAATTTTAGCTAGAACCAAACGAAACTGAAAATACAAGGTGGGCCAATAGATGTGTCCAGAAGTGTATTAACAATATTTATGGTAATACTAGAAATATACTAGTCGTGCCATAATTCAGTTTGATCGATTGATATGCAGTCATCTTTTCTTGCAACTCTCGAAGCAATTTCTTAGGGGACCAAGTATTTTATTAATTAAGAACGTTGTTTTAGTTTATCTTCGAACAAACCTTTTATCTTGGCATTGCTGAATATGAAGAAGTCATCGACAAACACGGCTACAATTTAGCATTTAAGAGTCTCCTTCGCACTTGTGGTGGATGCAATGTTGTTTTTCGAAACGTTTATTTAGATGACAATCTGCCCATTAGTTCACAAACCTTTTCATTAATTTTATTATCCACCCAGAAGTAGGAGGTCCCGCGGGGGGCCTCCGTCGACCAAAACCAAAACCAACAGTGTTTTGTAATTAACTTTAGGTTACCGTTTTGATATTGCTTCCACCGCAACTAATGATATATGCCAAAAGACGATTCTGACTGAATTTTCTGCGATGTGATGGTTCTGCTTTTTAATTATTATGGATACGAAATTTATGCCTAAAGATGATTCTGACTAAAAAAATTATGAGTTTTGAATGTATGACAAATGAGTGTATGCGAAACGATTTTCTGCGAAATGAAGTTTATGCAACATAATACACTTCTGGACACATCTATTGGCCCACCTTGTATTTTCAGTTTCGTTTGGTCCTAGCTAAAATTTTATATTAGGTCGAGCAAAAAGTTTTTATGCAGTTTTGAACCTGGCACATTCACAATGTCATTCAATAGTCTTTTTTTGAATTTCGAACACAGAATTTAAAGAAACAATTTGGAGCCTGTTTGTTGATACTCGTATCAAACAATCGAATACTAAGAAAACTTGGTTTTATTGGTTTACTTGGATTTAATTCTTGAAAAAGTGATTGATATCTTTGGTTTTGCAACAAACATTACTTATTCTTAACATTAAGGTGAGGTTCTATCAATAATCTATGGATACTTCACCTGAAGTCGCCGCCCAAGCTGTGGCACTTATTCAGGCCGGACACAGCCAAAGAAACGTGAGTGCTCAACTTAATTTAAGTCGATCTGCGGTCCGAAATGTTTATCGGAGGTACCTAAAGACTGGCGGCTTTGTTCGTCGCCAAGGAAGGCCACGATCTCGGGTCACAACTGAAAGGCAGGATCGATTCATCGTGACGACCAGCTTGAGAAATCGTCACCTTACCTCCATTGAGATACAAAACCAACTTCGCGACTTCCACGGAGTATCTGTGAGCGCTCGAACTGTTCGGAGAAGGTTAAAAGAACGCGATATGGTACCACACAAGCCAGCTAATGGGCCCAAACTAACGCGAGCCCACCGAACAGCGCGCCTTCATTTCGCACGCAGTCATTTAAATTGGACACAGCAAGATTGGAGCCGTGTACTCTTTTCTGATGAGTCTAAAATTGTGTTACATGGCAATGATGGAAGGAAGAAGGTCTACCGACGTAAGGGAGAGCGTTTCGCACAATGCTGCTTTGAAGAGAGGGTTGCTTATGGCGGTGGCTCATGGACTGTCTGGGGCGGTATATCCGCGAGCGGCAAAACTCAACTTGAGGTTGTTACAGGACCACGGCTGCCAACATTAAATGCTGAAAGGTACATTCGTGAGTGCTTAGAACCTCACGTGATACCATACGCGGACTATGTGGGCCCAAATTTCCTTTTTATGCATGATAATGCAAGAGCCCATGCGGCCGGCATCGTCAGGGAATATCTTCGGGATGTGAACATCACAGTTATGGACTGGCCAGCCAGAAGCCCAGACATGAACCCCATTGAGCACATGTGGGACGAGCTAAAAAGACGTGTTAGGGCTCGTCAGCCAGTTGCCCAGACGATGCAGGAGTTAAAAACTGCCATAGAAGAGGAATGGGAGATGATCCCTCAAAATTTCATAGAGCGGTTGATAAACTCTATGCCTAATCGTATGAGAGCTGTGGTAGATGCCCATGGAGGCAACACGCGTTATTAAATTAAACCTTTATTTGATAAAACATGTTTTTTATTCAAAAATCAATTGCCTTTAACAAGGCGCATATCCGACTTGTTAGGCGTAACTCCATGTCGTATGGTATTCTGAATTCAAATTTAAAACAATACGATCGAAAAAGATGGTAAAATGTATCAGGTTTAAAACTGCATCAACAGTTTTTGTTCAATCTAGCAATCATATTTCGGTAGGGGCCATCGAAACCTAAACTGTAAGGTGGGCCAATAGATGTGTCCAGAAGTGTATTATGACATTAAAAGTTCTGCTAAAGGTAGACCCCTAGTTGTCATCATTTTGAATTTTGGTTACTGCAGGTACTCTCACAGGATTAAGATAAATCCGTTGAAGTAAAAATCAGCCCAGTCGTTTGTTCTCAAGAGCACTGATAAAGGAACAAATACCTATAAAATATATAAAGGGGGAAACTGACTGGCTGACATATCAGCACACAGCCGAAACTACGAATGTAAAATTTTACACAACACTCACTTTACTTTTTCTCAGTCGGTACACTCTTGCCAGAGTGCTCGTGGTCATCACAGTGAATCACGATGAGTGATCATCTTGGTAACACGGCGCCATTCATCGCGGACTGCAGCTTTCCGGGTACATTCATAAACGGAGCACTTACTTGCGGCCTTGATCTGGTCTGTCCATCTCATTGGTGATCTACCACGTGGCCTGGTGCCTTCAACTTTGCCCTGCACTACACTCACTAGGAAGGGGTTTTTATAAATTCAACTTTTAAGGGGGTGTAAAGGGGAAACTTATTTGTATGTTACATTTTATTCCTTGAGCCTATATACTTGAAACTTACCATATATACTTTTTATTTACTTGAAACTTACCAAGTAAATAAAAATGATTTCAAAACTACCTTTATAAAATGGTTCAGGGGTTGTAAAAGGTTGTTTGGGAAAATCTTATTCCTTGGGTAATAAACTTGAAACTTGGGACCAATTCTAATCAAAACGTATAACAAAGACTGCCATTATTGGTTTTTCAAAACTACCCTCAAAATAAACGGTTTAAGGGGTGGTGTAAAGTTTTTATGAAAACATTCTTGCGAATGAATTCACGGGCATAGTGCTAGTACATATACCATACATAGGCTGATAAACACATTACCCTGCTCTGAGACTCTTCACTTTTAGCCAATCTTGAGCAGAGTTTTGTAAAGATATAATTGATTTAAACCTTTCAGACACTACACAATTGAGGACATAAAGTATATATGTAATATGTCTTATACTATATCTCAAATCACTTTGTTTTTGCATGACCATATAAAGAATCATGGCACGGTTGGTGCAGTGGTTAAGCAATTGGCAGTGCTGCGTGTCGCGCGTTCGATTCCCGTACGGGACAAATATTTGTGTTAGTTGTTAGTTTGCCTACAGATAAGTGTTGCGGCTCTGGGTGTCTTGTGTATGTGAGTTTACATGTTTGTGAACGCACCCACGATTCACTAGTTATTTCTAGTGTGGGGCAAAGTTTAAAAAACTGGGCAAGTGCGAAAGGGTTCTGTACAAACTCACCTATGAAAATAGTTCAATTCCCGTATCTCTCGAAGATTTTTCAGTCGCAATTTTTTTTGTCGTAACAATAAAATTACTGTTTTCAGATTTATTCCTATATACCTATGCTATAAGACCTTGCTCTATGCCAAATTTCAGGATTCTGGGTCAACGGGAAGTACCCTATGTAACGAGTCGAAGTCGTCTCGCCACATGATTCGATTTTAGGCGATTTCCGAACCGATAATGTGTTGTCGTTCCTAAAAGGCCTTGTATCCAAGTAACGAAATTTTTTAAAAAGTGAGCTGTCAGAATGATTTTTTTCACTTTCTGACCCGATCATATCTTAACTAGCAGCTTTTTTTTTGTTTCTGTAAATTTTTTAAATAAATCGACAATAATCGTCGATATTTTGTGCCCTATAATGGCCTAAAAGGAAAAGAGAAGTCCATCCTCTATATTTTGATCGAATTGCTACATATTTTCAGTTCGTGAGTGATTATCGCCCACCTGTTTGTTTTGACGATTTGAGGCGCACTCAACGAGCAAGAGAAAAAAAAACGCCGTTTGGCGTTTTTTTTTTTTTACATTTACATTTTCTCCTATTCCTCGATGTTGGAACCCTTCGGACTGATCTACATTGCCTGGATAAGGATTATTTATTAATTTATTTTTCCTAACCTAGTTTTAAAGGTGCAACAATACCATTTTTGTTCCAATAGTCAATGTCACTTACAGACATTTCATGGGTGTCTAAACCTGGTCATGGACTGCGGGCTGGGAAAAATTAAAGGCTAAAGCTTAACTTATATTTTTAATCTTTTATTTTCCCATATAGTCTCCCGCCTGAAGATTAAAAGGCCTATGTTCCCAATTGTAGTGAATCCGAGCTTATTTTTTTGAGGATGCATCTGGCGCCCGAATTATCCATTTACATATTGGTGCATCTTCAACCCTCTATTAACACACACATTTGAACTGCGAACAGCACGTTACACCTATGAATTTTGATTCCCTTGAGAGTGTCGAAACATACGTCTTTTGCAACATAAACGGCCGTATGTTTTTTCCACGTTAACGTTTTTTCACAGCTTCAAGGGACTGCAGACTTGAGTATATGGTTTTAATTTCATCTCGATTCTTCCACGCGTTCCCGAGATAAAGGGTCTTGACAGACAGAGAGACCGACGGACAACAAAGTGATCCTATAAGGGTGCCGTTTTTTCCTTTTGAGGTACGGAACCCTAAAAAAGAAAGAAAGTAAATTGGCTAAATTGGCCAAATGTCTTATTTTATTTGGGTGTCTCACAGCTTACAGTAGAAAATATAACGTACAAAATATAATTTTTGTTTATGCGGTGAATAAAATAAATAATAAATAAATAAATTACTAATAATGCCATATTTAGCTAGGTCAGTCACAACAAAATTTCAGAATACATTTTATTTTTTTAGTTTACTTCATACTTTACGAAGTAAATATTCATGTCAAAGTTAGCTCAACACATTTCAAATGAAAATTAAGAAAAAAACCGGTCAGTGCAAGTCAGAGTAGTTCACAACGTGAATCGAAATATTTACCTGTGTAATTCATGAATCAACATAAAATAATTACTTTTTTGGGATTAATTTAGGAGACATTTTTGAGATTAATTTCTGAGAAATATTAACACATTATTGCCAAAACCACTTAGTGATAAAGTAGTATTCTACAGATAAATGAAATTTTAAAATTGGTCCAACAGTTTTTGAGTTTTTCATTACAAACAAAAAACCAAAAAAACCTACATAATATAATTATTCTTTCCTCTCTATAATATTCCTTTGAGATTTTTAGTAAAAGCACAAACCGTTTTAAGTATTTTTTCCTTTCTTTATTTCCTGTCAAAAATTTAGTTTTCATTCCTTTTCCTTGCGTGTTACTATCATTGCCCAGACAATGATGATTATGATGCCAGCCTGACTTGAAAATCTAGACCGTGTGTTTTTCAGTGTTCCGCAAACTTTTTGTGTTCAAGGCACACCTAAGGCAATGGAAAATTTTGGAGGTACATCATAAATGAAAAAAATATTTTTTACATAATTTAAATCAACTTTTATTACTAATCAATAAACCAATATTTATTAGAGTCAGTATAAAAAATCCACCAGTATTTATCTGTTGATCATTAAACTAAACTCTATACTGCAGATAAGGTATTAATTGAGTGTAGGTCCAAATTTGGCACGCGCACAATCGCGGCGGTAGGTCCTTTCTTTGTTGAAGAGTGGCTGGAGAGGAGCCACGGCGCCCTCACCTTCCGCATGTCGTAGGTCTTCACCGGGCATGACCAGTAAGGGGGTAGGGTCCTGTTTTGGATTCAGGCGGAAGAAATTGGGTGTCACAATTGTGCGGACTGCCCAGAGGACTCGGTGGACCATACGGTGGTGTGCCCCGCTTGGGCGCAGTCCTGCTCCAACTTTCCGGGGCGTAACCGTGCCAATAACCGACCATCTTGATCTCCTTGGTGTTACGCTGACGTCAACACTCAACTTTGGGCCATACATCGAAGCAAAGGCTCAACTGGCAGCAAAAAAGCTGGGAATCCTCGCGAAGGTCAGACAGTACTTCACGCCGGAACAGCTGCTCAAACTTTATCAAGCGCAAGTTCGATCGTGTATGGAGTACTGCTCTCATCTTTGGGACGGATCTGCCCGATACCAGCTTGATGCACTTGAGGCAATTGAGAGGCGAGCCAAGAGGATCATTGGCAATGATGCACTCGTTGAGTCGAGGCTTCAAAGTCTTGAGCATCGACGCAGAGTTGCTAGCCTGTCGGTTTTCTACCGGTTGCATTTCGGGGAGTGTGCGTCGGAATTGCATAACCTAATTCCGCCTAGCCCGTTCCATCATCGGACCACCAGGCGTACGGCAATGCGCCACCGGTACATGGTGGACATCCCACCTATACGCACAAAACGTTTTGCGAACACATTCATAGTGCGTACAGCTAAGGAGTGGAATTCCTTGCCGGAATCTGTTTTTCCTGATGGCTACAACCCGGGAATCTTTAAGTCAAGAGTGAATAGGTTACTTCTAGGTAAGCGCGTTCCATCGTCGACCGCATCGTCGCTTTCCATCAGGTGAGTTAGCGGTCAAGCGCGAACCTATCAAGAATAAAAAAAAAAAAAAAAAAAAAAGTCGCCATGTCCACCGTGGCCTCGTCGAGGCGATTGGCAGCGGCGACCTCTCGCGCCAGGCCTGCTTAGGAAGCAGTGGGCTTGTGGATCACGAGCAATGGGTAGCTCACCGAACGGTGAGTTACCGACGGTGGGCTCGGCCCTTACTGGACCAAGTCGTCGACGGCGCCAAGTGTTCCACACTCTCTTCAAAAAGATGTCAGTAAAACCGTAGGGACGCAGGAGGGTTGATGCCCGCTAGAACCGCGGAAATGGAAAGAGTTATGCGTGATCCTGGGACGCAAAGGGCAACTGAAGGACACAGGTGGGTTTTATTCAGTAAAAGTCTAACACTCCTCTCACTCCACACTAGAGCGGCGGAAGTCTGATGATTTCAATGCGGTCCAAATTTCGAGTAATCGTTGACAGGGCTGCTCTCATCTCTTCGTCGATCGTCTTGAGGCGTACGAGTAGGTACCCTTTTTTGGTTTTTATTGTGATTGTTTGAAAATGTTACGTAACAAAAATAGGTTGTTGCAAATGTGAAAAATATTGCAATAGCATGCATATAAAGCATAAGACAAGATTTTTTAAGTCAGTTTTTGAAATTCTTTTATTTTAATGTGCAATCCGTTTTTATTTCGAACAGTTCTTCCTGCTCGCTAATTGGTACGTATCCAAAAGGAATGCCTTTGGAGAATGGATTTCAAGCCCACCCAGTCCATAGGTTGACTACATTTTTCTTCCGTCAGACTAAGTATTAACTTTAAGAAATAATCTGTTTTTTCTGTGCACACCAACCAAACACCACGGTACACCCTTTGCGGAACACTGATCTAGACTACTGCATTTATAGGTGCCAGAACAGTTAACTATAGGTCTAAATCTGAATAGTTCTTAATCAAGTATTGTGAAAATGAGGATTATAAATATAGGTTTTCATATTACAGATGGATCATTTATTGATTATTTCATCAAAGCAAAGTTCAGTTTAGCTTAGTACTTTTCACCTGACTGCAATGACGAAGAAGTACCTCTATCAGCTCATGCAGATTCAGATTCAGATTTATTTATTTGCATAAACATGTGTAAATAATATAGGTACATGGTAAGATGCTTATTATAGGTGTTGGTGAGACGTGTAAATAGCCTCACCTGAAAAGGGGGGTGTTTTAAGACAACCAATATGGCGGTGAAATTATGTTTATATTACACAAAATTAAATCCCTGTTGACGATTCCCTGAGACACCAACACCCAACGACGTCGATAGCAACATGAATGCCCACGTACCTTGCTAATCCAGGGACCCCACTCTGCGGGTAGGAATGCGCCTCGTTCAAGGGTGCGTGGTTTGCTGCGTGCCGGCGAGCTAATCTGGATTCATCCACCGGTGGGCTGGTCAGAACTCGTGAAACCAACACTGCACTATAAGGTCTCAATGTCTCACAGTAGCAGATACACTTATTACACGAGAATTCTCAGGTTTTCAACATATAATATGGGATTTATATCGCGGAGCGGTTTTTATTCGACGCGATGTCGAACATGCGGAGCGGACACACTGTTTTTTGCGGGTAGACGCCCTCTAGCGGTCGTTTGCGAGCGTCTCAAGAAAGCATTCGATACGTCCACCAATGGGCGTTGCGGTCGTAGGTATTGGTGAATGAAATCCTCAACAGAGACTCAATTAACTTAGAGAATGCGGGAAAGGTAACTAATTTATATTATTTATTCTCTAAAAATACATACACCTTAAGAAAAGGCATTGACGCTTCACCAGGTGTTACAAAAATAATCTTTGGCTCAACTTGTTTGACCATAGCTGTTGTGCAAATTAGGTCGAAAGACAATAAGATTTTAAAAAAACAAAAACAAATAATAAAAATTCATATAACAACAATTATCATTAATATTAAAACACCTACAAAAATAAAAACCAGGTCAGTAAGTAGTTGTGCGGTACACAATACCTAAATAGAAAAAAAAATCAGTCGGTAACTTTAGAGCTTAACTTTATCATTTAAAAATTCATTAATATTATAATAGGCTTTGTCTAGACAGGCAAAGGCTATTATTGAGCTTCTTGGGGTAACGTTCGCGTTGTCGTCTACCCTCAATTTCGGCTCTTACATCGAGGCTAAAGCCACGGTAATAATATTACCGTGGCTTTAGCCTCGATGTAATTATCTATACAGTATTGTAACTCGGCCGGATCTTTGAAATAAATGCCTACAGCCGTGCTAAAGCTCAACAGGCTGCCAAAAAATTGGGGATCTTAGCTAAGGTGAGACAGTACTTACTTCACGCCGGAACAGCTGATCAAACTTTATCAAGCGCAAGTTCGATCGTGTATGGAATACTGCTCTCATCTTTGGGATGAGACTGCCAAATACCAGCTTGATGCTCTGGAGTCGATTGAGAAGCGAGTCAAGAGGATCATCGGTGATGATGCACTTGTCGAATCAAAACTACAAAGCCTTGAGCATCGACGCCGAGTTGCTAGCCTATCGGTTTTCTATCGATTACCTACACTTCGGGAAGTGTGCGTTAGAATTGCACAATTTAATTCCACCAAGTCCGTTCCATCATCGGACCACTAGACGTACGGCGTTGCGCAATCGGTACATGGTGGACATCCCACCCATACGTACAAAGCGTTTTGGGAACACATTCATAATGCGTACAGCTAAGGAGTGGAATTCCCTGCCGGAGTCTGTTTCCTGATAGCTACAACCTATGGGTCTTTAAGTCAAGAGTGAATAGGTTACTTCTAGGCAAGCGTGCTCCATCGTCGGTCACATCATCGCTTACCATCAGGTGAGATAGTGGTCAAACGCGAGCATATCAATAACTAAAAAAAAAATTTTTTTTTTTTTTAATTATTCTAAGTATATAATTTTATCTTAAATTGGTCTGTATAACTTTTTCTTAAATTGGTCTGTATTTAATGTCTTAACATAGTTAGGAATATTATTATAAATTATTGGCGCTCTGCATACAATGCTCACAGTAACGCAGTCTTAGCTGGCTGAACACGGATTTTACTGTTATCCCGGCCATTACAGGTGCAGGTGATTGATAGTTCAAATATGATATGAATCAAATAGATGGTTACGGGTTAGTGCAGTAATAAAAAGGTGATTGGCTATTGAGCTGCATGTCACAGATTCAATTCCTGCACTGTTATGTTATGTCTGTCATATTGTCATGCGAGTTTTAATTTTTGTAAATGCACCCACGAAGCAAGAGTATTTCCTAATATGGACATTGTTGTGATTAATATTGATTGATTTTAAGCTTTTTCCTTTGTCCAACTTTAGCATAATTGTTTATTTATTTATTTTATTATTTATGTACACACAAATATACAGAAGAAGATAGGTATCTTATTATAAATATTTGTACAAAGCTACTGCTTATTTCAAAAAGAAATTTCTTCCAGCAGACCTACAAAAGGAGAGATTAGAAGAGATGTAGACTATAGTGTGTAGAAATAAGCAGTCTGTGAAATCTTAAATTAAACTAATAAATACTTATATAACTATAAATACCTTATACTAAAAATAAATACATAATATATACATATACATGAGTATATGATTATCACACAAGAGAGGAAAGATTCAGAAATCACTAATGCTAGGCGGAAGAGAGTTCCACAACCTTACTGCATGGACAGAGAAAGAGTACGAGTAGTAGCTGGATTTATGAGGAGGGGATTTAAGAAGGGATATTAGATGTCCTTTGTAAAAGAAAGAGAAAAAAACGTTTATTTGTGCCTTACACAATCATTTAAACTAAAAATACACAATGACAAAAAAAAAAAGTATAATCAGTGCGAGGCCAAAAAGGCAGCTAATTTATTTATTTAGGTTCACCCACAGCATATATATACACACATAAAAACAAATTATAGGTATAGTTCTTCTAATTCAGCAGATGCTGCATTATTTAAAACGATAAATAATGCAGCGCTGGTATTCTGTTAGGACCAGCTGTGATGCCACAAACACACTTATGGACGTTAAATAGTCTATCGAAATAAAATAATAGATAGATAAAATTCGTGAATATAATTAAATGTGTGTAATGTAAATGATAAACAATTATATTTAAAAATAGTGCATTCAAGAATACATAATAAACCATCGACCAATGCCTGTCACTCCAAATATAATTTGATTCGGGTGTATCTAAAATGTTACTGTGGTGAACTGTGAAGTGTAAATGTTTTCTTGTGGTGGAAGCAAGAACAAGATGTTGTGTATGAGCGACAATGTCACCAATACAAACCGTTCAGACCCTTGGTAAATTATGTGGTTGTTTCCTTTTGGATTCATAATAAATGTTTTTTATACTCGTAACTAAAAATCTATTATTTAGAGGCTTCAGTGCACTCTGGGTGACTATGCCAGCCTCATGGGATCAATCCTATTGCAGCATAATGGGCATCTTGCAAGCCGCGATAGCAGACTGCAAGCCACCCATTACCCTACTCTATCCCCTACTCACATCTTCAAATATACTTCACTTTACACTAATATTCTCTGCCCCTCTCTATCCTTTCTCTCTTTCATACATCTTTTTAAGAGCTTATAAATAATCTGTGCTTCTTCAGACATTGGCTGGCTCAGAATCATATTGATTCCACCATTGTGGAGATCGATGTTTGGTAACAGGCTCCTCCTCAGTTCGCGATACTGGTCACATTCCACCATCACATGAATTATATCCTCGGGCACCTGACATGTATCACACAGTGGCGATGATTTAACCCATTCGTCTTTAGAGCACGAAAAGGCGGCGGTAAGTCCAGATTCTGCTAGCAGCGAATTTGAAACTATCACGGAATGCGGCAGCTTGTGCACTAAAGTAACTTTTGCTGCTTAGAAGGCTAGACTCTATCAATATTAGCTGATACATTTAGAAAGGACTATAGCTATAATACAGGGCATTTGGTAAAGGGAAGACCTACATAGTAAAAGTTAGTAGGCCTCTGCTATAATGCCCATCCTAATTTATGGTGCTCTAACCTGGTAACTCACTGAATTGTAAAAGTTTTGCTTTGAGATTTACCAGGCAGTTATAAATGGAGCACAGCATTCTGGATGTAAAAGGAACAGATTGAATACAGAATAAGATACTGTGCTTTAAAACAGGTATAAATAGACTTGGACAAAAGGTTGCAGGAGAAGAATGACTGGCATGACTTAGGGAGAGAAGGCCTTTGGCCAGCAGTAGGGCAGTAATGACTAGGTAAAAAAATACAATATTGCATAGTTGGTACCTATTCAAAGATATTAGCACTGGCCTGGTTCTAAATTTCAAATAGCCTACCCTGTTTATCTTATTAGAAGTAAATGATTAATGGATAAATAGGAAGGCAAACATGATTTGTGGCAAACTATTTGAGAAACCCAAATGTTTACAAATGAAAACTAGATAACACCATAACAACTTGCTGAAACACTGTTATTTTTCGTGATTCGTGAATGCATGACTCGTAGCTCGCGATGACTTATTAAAGGCATGAGGCAGAGGTGGTACCTCTCCAATGGTAATCATTGTGAAAGGAGCGTGCAGTGAACAACAAGTTTCGTATGAACAATGGCGTGCGGCCACTCACCCCATGAACCAGTCGACGGTGTCGCGCAGGTACTCCGGTAGTCGCTCCAGCTTGACGGATTCTCTCCGGCTTACTTCTCAACCAAAAATAACAGCACTTCAGAGCAATTGTCTCGATAAGTCCGCGCCTTATCCGCACAGAAACACTTGCTGTCTCATCACACTGCACTATGATAACCGAAGAATTACAACTAACTGTACTCTTTGAACGACTTGAAATCTGATGTTAAGTAGAGCGTGTCGTCGTCGCAAAACCCTATCATTGAAAATTTTCACTACAAACGATCAAAGCAGCTGAGCCATAATCGCCATGTTGCGCAACTTAAACAATTTATTTTTAGAAAATATTGTCTGCAACTGTAACTTTGATGTAAAGTTCTGCACAAAAAAATAACATTTATTGTTTGTTCGGATGATCTATTACACAAAATAGCACGCAGTGAAACACTTTTATTTATAAAATGTAAAATGAAATGATATACACAGAACAGAGACAAAAAATAACTTAAGTTTGAACATTTTGCTAATTTGCTATGGCAACACTTTGTTTGCTGTCATTTTCTGTTGTTATCTTCGTTGTCATTGGTCCCACAGATCACAGAGTACCTACTATTTTATAGCTGAAATGTTCGACTGGTTCGACCTCGTTTTTTCGTCCACGTTTTAGATAGTAGGTAGGTACGTACCTATGTATTAATCGTTTTTTCAACAAAACTATAATGTCAGTCATGACTGTTTATCAACAAAGATGTCGATTCCTCATTCCACAGACATAGAGAACTAGACAACACATTAGACTGAGATTACTTTCAATAAGCGCCAGAAGCGTAGGCGTGGGCGAAGCGGCCCATCGTTTAGGGCTTCGCACAAAAAGGGGCCTTACGCAAGCGAGGACTTCTTTTCTCGTATCCAAACATTACTAAAAATCACAATTTTTATAAATTATTATATACCTTTAGATTTGTAAAATTACTATTATAATTACAGGGTTGGGCAGTATTTGAATTATTTGTAATTAAAATGCGTAATTGAAATACAAATACGTATTTGGTATTTGTATTTCAATTACTTCCTTAAAATGTAATTTGTAATTCGTATTTCAAATACCTTACGGCGAAGTATTTTGTAATTAGTATTTCAAATACTTGACGCTTCAAAATACATTATAACATTAAAATACATTTAACCTTTAAGAAAGATGGTTTTCTTTAGCAGGTTTTATTCACTCTCCAACAAGAGGCTGTTTGTCTGACAGTACATTTAAAAATCTAGTGTTCATGAAAGGAAACTCTGGTTTAATTGATTAATTATTCTTGTTTTCCTCTACTTTTCAGCCCATGCTGGTCTAGATTACATATTTTGTAACATGTAATTTGTATTTTGTATTTCAATTAAAAACAGCTAAAATACTGTATTTTGTATTTTATATTTCAAATACCTTATTTAAAGATATTTTGTATTTTAATTACTTGCGATACTGTATTTTGTAATTTGTATTTCAATTAAAGCAAAGCATGCATTTTTCCCAGCCCTGATATATTATATACTTTTCAACACACTTGCTCAGAAAGTGACTCTTATTGCACTGCACTTAGGTATATAATGGCACTCGTTACCAAACTGTGACATTTTGATTACCATTACGCACTAGTGCTATAATGTAGTTAAAACCTTTTTGTTCAACCTCTTTGTTCGCAAAACAAATTTTGAATTCGAATAAAATTTCCTCTAAGTTATTGCGTTCAATAGTATATAAATTATTGTCTTACTTATTCCATCCAATTTACAAGTTAAAATGGACAAATTTAACTTGTACAAACGATTTATTTAATAAAAAAACATTTAGTAAATAAATCGTACATTCAAATTAAATTTGTTTTTTTTTGTGGTCTCTGGCCGCCATTTTAAGATGCGCGCGGTTTTTGGATTGTTTTTTTTTTTATTCCAGTGATGTTCAGTGGCTGTATTAATTAAATAAAATTAAATACTACAAAATCATTAGAAAATGTTACATCCATATTCTATTGTCACTACGAAAGACATTATAATAAAAACTTTTCACGCAAGAAAACACGTAAGACTAGGTAGTATGATCAAAATACCTTAGCCTTCGTCTAAGGGTAAATAAAAAAAAACTATACGCTCGCTTATGAAAACAGATTTTTACCGCCATGTCACAGAAAATTTTTAGTTTTACTGTTGTTTTCTTCACAAGTGTATTGAAAAACGTCGTATGACACACGTGAGTAATTAATGATTACCGTTCTTGGCTCTCTAAGACCCTCGCCACGGCTCGGGTCTAAATACCGCCTCGACGGTAATCATTAACATTACACACTTATATCATAATGTACTATTATTGAACGCCAAGATTATCTAACGGCATTGGATATTTTCGGTACCGGTTAGGTATTTCGTTTCACATCCCGGGACTTTTTTTTGGTGGGAAAATCATCCAATGGGGTGCGTACCATTTGACATAATGACAAAACTTCTAACGATCACATGACCTAATTTCTTTTAATATTTTTTTTTTAGTATAACGATGAAATGATATAATGAATAATTGATATAATTTCAGTTTACCTAATTTTTTATGGTTTAATAAACATTTTCTATAATGCACATTTGAACTAATATTCAGTTAGTATAATATTCAAATTCTATAGTAACGTTTAATATAATTTTGAAACGTCTTGAAATTGAATTCCTTCGAGCTTTGGCCTCTAACTTAAAACTGAAATAAGGTCAGTATTTTGTCTTCACTTATAACTTTGTTGTATGAATAAATAAGTACGAATTAATATGTTCTTTTGTACTTTCATATTCACCTCCTATATACCTGCGTCAGATCCCCTCTATGGTTGGTGAATAATGTGGGTTAGGTTAGGTTAGAACCATGACCATTAGCGCGCGAAGGCGAGCGAGCGAAGGGAGCGTGCCGCGGCAGCGGCCGCCGAGCGCCAGATCCCTTCTATTGTTGGTGAATCATTTGGGTTAGATGAGGTTATAACAGTATGATGTTTTCTGATATTCACTTATTCACTACAGAATTTGGGCAGAGAATGAGTAAATATGAAAATTAGTCCTGTATTTTTGTTTATGTGGTGTACAATAAAGAATATAATAATACGAACCCCATCGCCGTATCTCTACGTTGACGTCGTGGTGGGGCTTGCGTGCTCCAATATACCCTAGGTCTGTATCGGTGAAGTTTGCTTTGCCGTAATATGCCTAGGGTGAGGGGCCAGACTAAGAGAGATACAATCCGCAGTGCAGTTTTGTGGCGAACTGTTGGGCATTAGCGACCCCACGGACCCGATCTTTCGGGAGAATTCTTGTTCTTCATCACCGGCTTGCCTTTATTGGCCGGCCGTAGTGAACACTGACGAGGAACTGAGCTTCCACTACTCTCTTGCCTTTATTGGCTGGCTTGAGTGGAGATTCGCAAGAGCAAACGTGCTCGGGAGAAGGATGTATAATCCAGTAAGGTGCTGGTAGGGATCTTGACCGTACTTCCGGGATTGTCCTGATAGCCGTGGTATACCTCTCCACTCCTCAAGCACCTCAGAATATGTTGCCCTCTTGTTGCTACGTCACTTCGTGCTAGCGGCCGTTTTTTGGGGGCCCATTTATTGAGTGTGCAAGTCACCCCCTGCCTTTTTTCGATGGATATTAATAACGTTGTTCAGGCAGGGGCCATAGTCTTAACATAGTTCCATGTTACCAGTCCACTTAAGACTCCAAAAACCGTAGCCCTATTTTTTTTTTTTTTTTTTTTCGGTGGGAAAATCATCTTATGACATCCCCCGCCCTTGGGCGGGGCGGGAGATAGTGTCAGACTTTTACTGACTAAAAACCCACTCCTGTTCCTTCGTTGCCTTTCGTACCAGGGCCGAGTCTTCCTTTCAGAATCAGACCCTTATCTTTGTTCTCCATATGTCGCAATAGTTTTTTTACACCACCTGCTCGATAATGGCCTTTTATATGTCATACAACCATCACTTAAAGCAAGTCATTCTGTCCCTAGGGAGATAATGCAGTATGGGCGATCCCCAGTGACGGATTAAGACTACTTGATGCCCTAAGCAATCTACGCCTGTGGGCCCCCCTATCCGTATGTCAACTAGAATCTACGCCTGTGTGTAATTAAACCTTTACCGCCTAAAAACGTTAGATTTTTGTAAAATAAGGTGACGAGAAGTAACGTACCAAGTGTAGTAGGTGTGAGAACAATAAAAACCAAAGCATTATTTATTTATTAGGGTTTAAAGTATGAAATTTGTACTGAAAAATTGAAATTCGTTTTTTTTAACATTTAACATATTTATTTAATCAAAATAATTACCATTATTATCTATACATTGCTGCCATCTAATAGGAAGGTCATTTATGCCTTTGCGATAGAACTCTGGTGATCTAAATTCGACAAACTGTGTGAAAGCATTTTGTACTGCCTCCTGAGAAGAAAACTTTTTATCAAGTAGAAAATTGTCCAAATCACGAAAAAGTGGTAGTCCGTTGGAGCAAGGTCTGGCGAATACGGAGGGTGACCAATGGTTTCTAATTGCAGTTCCTGTAGAGTTAAAATGGTTTCTCGTGTTGTATGAGGTCTCGCGTTATCATACGTTCATTACGGTTATCGTAAAGAATCCACTTTTCATCACATGTCACAATTCGATCCAATATTCCTTCATTTCTGTATCGATTCAACAAGGCAACATAAGTTTCAACACGCGTTTCTTTCTGCAGATCATGAGGCACCCATTTTTCATATTTTTTTATTGTTGGTAAGGTAACGTTAAACCATGCCGCTAATTCCTGGGTAGTTTGGCTCGGATCGGCTTCCACCATCTCTTTCAATTCATTGTTATTCACCTCCTGTGTGGGCGGTCTTCCACGTGGTTCGTTCTTCAAATCAAAGTTTCCATCACGAAAGCGGTTAAACCAAAATCGCACGGTGCATTCATTAGCAGTCCCCTCTTCAAACACAACATTGATATTGCGAGCTATTTCTGTCGCGTTAGTTCCGCGTCGGAACTAGTATTCAAAAATCACTCGAATTTTCGAAGTATCCATCTTTCTTGTCTAAGCTGAACAAAAAACAATTGAAAGTCGATAATCGAACGTTGCACATTTTTTTAACCGACTACGGTACGGTTACATTTTACTACTACGGTTGTATTTTTTTTTTTTTTGTTTGTTACCTCAGAACTCCGTCATTTATGGACCGATTGGCCATTTTTTTCCCGTTAGAGGATATGCTTCCAGATTAGTCCCATTTTTTTTCAAAATCCAGTTTTCATGATGAATCCATGAAGAATTGAGGGTACTCCTCAAATATTATAGGCAACCATATAGTTATTTTGGTATTTTCATCGAGGACTTAAACATTTACAGTAATAAAGTAACATTTGATGAAGTGGAACTGATGAAGAAGACCAGAAATGGCCAACGGAACTTCATACTCACATAGATATCACAATGAAGATAGTTAAGCGACTATGACAATACAAATAAAAAAATGGTATCATCGAAGTGAACTGATGATTATGATGGAGCCGGAAGGTAGGCACTGGAACTCTGTAATTAATCAATGTAATCTCGCCGTATTTGGGCTTATTGGAATTGTCATGAGATGCACTTTGGCTACAAGGTACTATCGAACTGATCTGATGATGGAGCCGGAAGGTAGACACAGGAACTCCGTAATTAATCAATGTATTCTAGCCGTGTTTGGGCTTATTAGAAATGTCATGAGATGCGCTTTGGCTATAAGGTACTATCGAACTGATCTGATGATGGAGCCGGAAGGTAGAAGGTAGACACAGGAACTTCATAATAAAACAATGTAACCTAGCAGTGTTTGGGTTAATTGGAATTGTCATGAGAATAGGCACTCTGGTTTTATGTGTATCGCAACTAAAAAGTGTGAAATAAAAAACTTAAAAAAAAAGGAAGTCGGTGTTAAAAAAGAAACAAAAAATACCGAGAAACACCTTCCGAGACTTCCGAAATTAAAGTTATTTTGATTCTTTTAGTGTTTTTTATAGTGTAGTCAGTAATTTTTTTTTGTAAAAAGTTTTTTTTTAAAAGAAGAACTTCATAGGCACCTACTATGTAAAAAAAGTTTCAAATCATGAAGGTTTTATGTCAATTCGAAGTACCTATTACAATAAAACGCCAATTTCATACTTTAACACCTATTGTTACGTATGCATATGTTCTGGTGACGCACGGCCACCTGTTTCTCCTGATGGATGCGCGACGAGGATGTCAGACGTTCGTATCCATCAAAAGGACGTTCGTAGGGTCCTGCGTAATCTCGATGTGAACAAAGCTAGTGGCCCCGACGGGATACCAGCAATTGTGCTTAAAACTTGTGCGCCTGAATTGTCTCCGATCATGACACGCCTATTTCGCATCTCATATGAGACTGGAAAAGTGCCGATTGCTTGGAAGCAAGCTAACGTGCAGCCTGTGCCCAAGAAGGGCAGTCGAGCTGACCCGGCAAACTACAGACCCATCTCTGTTACGTCCGTCCTCTGTAAGAGTATGGAACGGGTGCTAAACAAGAAACTTCTGGCATACCTAGAAGCTAACGACATCCTCAGTGACCGGCAATACGGTTTTCGCCAAAATCGGTCCACTGGGGACCTTCTAGCGTATGCCATTCACATCTGGAGCGAAGCCATCGAGAAGCATGGGAAAGCGCTTGCCGTCTCCCTTGATATCTCGAAGGCTTTCGATAGGGTCTGGCACGAACGGCTAAGCTTCCTTCCTTCGGTCTACCCACTGGTCTGTGTGATTGGATCGCAGACTTCTTGAGGGATCGATCCATCCGAGTGGTCGTTGATGGCTGCTCGTCCGGTCAAATGGATATTAATGCCGGGGTCCCTCAGGGGTCGGTACTCTCGGCAACACTGTTTTTGCTGCACATAAATGACTTACTTAAACCCGGTATCTTTGGGTATGCAGACGACAGCACTGTTGCCGAGAGATATGTGGCTGACGCACGCGCTAGTGGGTCACAGATCCAGTCATCCCGAGAGGCTATGGTTGAACGCTTGAACTCGTCCTTGAAGGCGGTCTCCGATTGGGGCGATGCCAATCTGGTCAAGTTCAATGCAACTAAAACCCAAGCGTGTTTTTTTCCGCTAAACGGAGTCAATTCCACCCGGCTCCATCTTTCCGAGGTGTGACCGTGCCAATAACCGACCATCTTGATCTTCTTGGCGTTACGCTGACGTCAACTCTCAACTTTGGGCCATACATCGAAGCAAAGGCTCAACTGGCAGCAAAAAAGCTGGGAATCCTCGCGAAGGTCAGACGGTACTTCACGCCGGAACAGCTGCTAAAACTTTATCAAGCGCAAGTTCGATCGTGTATGGAGTACTGCTCTCATCTTTGGGACGGGTCTGCCAAATACCAGCTTGATGCGCTAGAGTCGATTGAGAGGCGAGCCAAGAGGATCATTGGCAATGATGCACTTGTTGAGTCGAAGCTCCAAAGCCTTGGACATCGCCGCCGAGTTGCTGGCCTGTCGGTTTTCTATCGTTTACATTTCGGGGAGTGTGCACTGGAATTGCACAATCTAATTCCGCCAAGTCCGTTCCATCATCGGACCACTAGACGTACGGCGTTGCGCCACCGGTACATGGTGGACATCCCACCCATACGCACAAAACGTTTTAAGAACACATTTATTATGCGTACAGCCAAGGAGTGGAATTCCTGATAGCTACAACTTAGGGGTCTTTAAGTCAAGAGTGAATAGGCTACTTCTAGGCAAGCGTGCTCCATCGTCGACCACATCATCGCTTACCATCAGGTGAGATGGTGGTCAAACGCGAGCCTATCATTAATAAAAAAAAAAATGCATAGAAGCCGGCCGGCACAATCACACGGCGGGGGGGCCGCGGGGTTGGAGTGGTTTGTGATTGGCTGATCGCAATTCCGGTGCATTTGAATTGCCGAATGCACTAGCGGGCAGCGAGTGGGCAAGCGGGAGCGGGGTTATGACTCTAGGTCGGACTCTATATCAACTTATAACCCGCAAATTTTCAAATTAGTCCTAGAAAACTTTTTTGGTGACATGGGAGTGAGACGTGATGCCCTAAGGACGGATTTTTTTTTGTGCTTCTTCTGGTGCCCCCCCAGACGTGATGCCCTAGGCAATTGCTTAATTTGATTAAGGGTTAATCCGTCACTGGCGATCCCTAGGGAATAATGAGATTTAAATTTGGAACGTCAAAAACCGTCAACATCTGAACTAAAATGTACGTGCATTAAAACAAGTTTTTTCAAAATTCAAACTGGCAACTAACAAAAAAAAAAAACAGAATAAAACGTGGTCGTGGTTACTGACGAGGTTCGAAAAAAAGTAATGAAAAAGCGGGAGCAATAAAGAAAATTGAAACTATAGAATCTTAGAGTAGTGAATTTTGTTTGTTTCAAATCTCAAAACATGTTGAGTGATGGTTATGATTAATGTACATAATGTAATATTTCTGAAATATATGATATGTTTTACTAAATTAAATTATCTTTTAATTATCTCACAGATGGTGTAAAAAGTAGAGTATCCAACACGGGGATAAAGCTGTCTTTGTCTTGGGCGGCTTGAATTCCTCATTTCACTCAGGTTTCTTTATTAACTCCCTTGCAATGCTCGGGAGTTAATTATATATATTATAGCAACCTTCGTTTCGTTCGGAATTCAACATGCCGCCCGCGACTTAAAGACACTGCTTTATCCCCTAGTCACATAATCTACTATTCAACAACCGGGGGTTGTCCTTGGGTGCACTAGCATAGCGCGTACAGGGATAATCGTCGGTTGGTATCATGTTCCATTATAATTATCTAAAGGGCCTCTGCGAGTTGGCTTCGGCTCCTCGTACACCTTCCAAAGGTCCAGGACCTCAGGGTCCTGAGATAAATATTGATAATAATAATAACCCCATCGACGTATCTCTACGTTGACGTCGTGGTGGGGCTTGCGGACTCCAATAAACCCTAGGTCTGTACCGGTATAGCGGTAGAGTGTGCTTTGCCGTAACATACCTAGGGTCAGGGGCCAGACTAAGAGAGATACAATCCGCAGGGCAGTTTTGTGGCGAACTGTTGGGCATTAGCGACCCCACGGACCCGATCTCCCGGGAGAAATCTTGTTCCTCATCTCCGGCTTGCCTTTGTTGGCCGGCCATAGTGAACACTAGAATAGAATAGAATATCGTTTATTTAATAAAAGTGGCACATTTATATTAAGATACATAAAAACAATTATAACAACTCCAACCTAGTTCAGGCAAAAATGCAATGTATTTGCATTTTTGCCTGAACTAGGTTGGAGCTGTATGTCAGGCTAAAAAGTACTAAGAATCTAAGAAATAATAAATTAACAATCATTAAAGTTCACTATACTAAATAACCTAAATTTAATTAACTAAAAGCAACGCATGTTTTATTTACAAACTAAAAGGAGATCTTCTGTCTCTCCGTACGATATGCTGAGTACCTAAGTATTGCACAATAATCTTTTTACAGCTATAATAATTTAATTTATACAACCTAATTTTCTATTTAATCTATTGTACAAAAATGGGCCTAAAAAAGTGAAATACCTTTTTACAAAGACATATTTTGAAAAAGTATTGGAATTGCATACAATATCGTTCCGTCTCTTATTAGTAATTTCAGGGTAGAAGGGAAGCATGGTGTGCTGTTTTAATACCAGACGCATGATGAAAAGCTGGCGAACAGTCAGTACGTTGCAGGACTTGTATAGCAAATCTGTGGGATAGAGAAACAGATGGAAATTGGCCGCGATTATTCCCGATGTCCACCACTTGTCTGGCCACCACTGGGGGACAGCGAAACAACTTTAAAACATTATTCTCGTTGTTCACCACTGGGGGACAGCGTCACAACTTTGTAAATTATTTCCATTCGTCACCACTGGTGGACAGCGACAAGGATTTTTTAACATTCCCTATGGCCGCCATAGGGGGACAAAGGCATAATTCTTTTGATCCAATTCCCACTGGCCATCAATTTAAATTATTTTATCTAGAGACAATTTGGTTTTATGCTGAAATTACTTTTATCCAATTCTAATGCTTACGTAATAATAATGACATAATATTTCTTTCCTTGTTTATTATAGTTAATTTAATTAATTATAGGTAGGTAATTCATTAAAATTAAATTTTATTTTCTTGCTAATGCTTATTATTATTATCTATTGATACTATTCACTTCATCAAGATATTTACAAAAAGTATTGTTAAGAGGGAAAGTACAGACGCCAGCACATCAAGTTACTACAAACTGTAAAATTTTCTTATTTGATTTTGAACGAGTTACTTTCAACGTTTTAAGGTTTAAAATCATTTGGATAAATTTGACAGTTTGGTATAACTTGATGTGCTGGCGTCTGTGCATAACGTTAAAAAGAGACAAATAATATATCTATTCTACTCTGCTCCTTCTACTTGCGCAAACGCAGCATGCGTCATTATAACTACGTCATTAGTGCACTCGTCGCTCCCATAACCAGCCATGTCCGATTTAAATACTAGTGGTTCCAGTTCATCAGGAAAAGTGCATTTAACATATATAAATAGAAAAGGCGGGACAATTTTATTACACGGTGGATATGAATATTATTATATAAAAAAACTTAAACATAAAAGTGGTTTAATAATCTGGGAGTGTACCAACAGGAAGAAGAACAAATGTAAAGGACTTATCAAAATCAAGGTAAGTCCATAATAATAATACAATAGTAGGTATCATCACACCTTATTTAGTACTCATTTTGGAATTGTTTATTGTTTTATAAGTAGGCATGTTTGAAATTTTAAATTCGATGACATCGTTATTAAGGCCGCCATTTTGTTTACTCGTAGGGCCCCCATTTTGTTTACCAATCCCAGTATGACGGTAATGTGAGATGAATGTGAATAAAAAACAACTTTTTGTCTATGGTGATGATTTGATGTCTTTTTTTGTAAAAAAAAAATATTAATTAATATTTTTTGTTGACCTAGGATACCAATATAATTGAAGAAAAGCCACATCTATGCCAACCTGATTTTGCAAGAAATTTTGTAGAAGAAAAAATACAGCAATGTAAAGATAAATTGGTTTCTCCTCAATTTCCACCAGTGCCAGAAACCTTCAACGCTATGGTGAGTGAATTCAAAGTCATACCAAGTTTGATTCAAAACATACCGTCATTTCAAAGCATCAAGTCAAGTTTATACAGACATAGAAATACAATCGCTGGAATAAAAAGGCTTAAATGCAAAAATGTGGAAGAATTCCAAGTTCCAGAAGATTATAAGGACTTTCTTTTAGCAGACTATTCATATAACTGCAACCGAATTGTAGTGTTTTGTATTGAAGAAGCCAAAAATGTAATCTGTTAGATTGATCATTTCTTATGTGATGGTACCTTTAAAAGCTGCACAGAGCCATTCACTCAACTTTACTCGATACATGGAGACTTCAGAAGTACTGAAAATAGTATTAACATAATTCCGCTAATTTATGCATACATGAGTCGCCGTGATGAGGAATCCTATACAATTCTTTTCAATTTAATCAAAAGTCAAGTTCCTGGATGGCAACCTTCAAAGTTTTCAATTGATTTTGAGAAAGCTGCTATGAAGGCCATAACAGCGACATTTCCGTTAGCTACACTTAAAGGATGTCACACACACTTTAAAAAAGCAATATGGAACAAGGGCCGTGATTTGAAACTTACAACATCTGCTGACATATTCAAATTTCGAGAGGTAGCATTGACTACAGTACTTCCATTACTGCCCGAGACAGAAATAAGAAACGGTTGGCTCTATATAACGCACAGGGATACTACGGATCCTGATATTTTAAAGTTCAGGAAATACGTTGAAGTACAATGGCTAAAAGATGATTTTACACCAGTTTGGTGCGTTTTTGGGGAAAGGCATCGAACGACAAACGCTGTCGAAGGGTGGCACCACAAACTAAATTCAGCGATGAGCAAGAAAAACCCAAACATAATGCACGCTTTAAGCGTTCTTCGAGAAGATGCATGTTTTTTCTTTGTGAAAAATATGCAAATAAGTCAAAAAAAAGAACCGTCCAACAAACGAAAAAAAAAGTATGTTTACAGCGATCAGTTTATTCAAGAAACCCAAATGGAACTTGTAAACGGCCAAATATCTGTAGGCCAATTTTTAGAAATTATGAGAAACTAATAAGTACTTATTGTATTTTGTTTAACTATGTGGTGTTTAAGACTTTTGAGTAGTACCTACATTATGTTTAATTCAAGAAACCCAAATGGGTCTTGTAAAGGCCAATTTCTAGATATTGTGAGAAATTATTATTGCCTTTTTGTTTAACTACATATGTGATTTTTAAAACTGTTGATTAGTACATATCTGTAGGCCAATTTCTAGATATTGTGATAAATTATTATTGTCTTTTTGTTTAACAACATATGTGATTTTTAAAACTGTTGATTAATTTATAATATTTAATTTTTATTCCTCCGTCGAGGAATAGGATAATAAAACTGTGATTATGATTGTAATGTTCTAGTCGATTTTAAAAATTGTAGCCTGTCAACCAGCTGTGGAAATTAAGTCGGTTAATTACCCACTTCAATAAAAAATAAACAATCAAAGCTATATTATATAATACTAAGTAGTAGGATCATTTTTTAATACTTGAGTGAAACATTTAATAAAAGTTGATTCAAGAATATGACTATTATTTACCTACCATATAATTTATAAATACTTAAATTAGTCTTACCCTTAGCCCTGCTAAAAATCAAATCCGTAAGTATAATAAGCTATCTTTTACCGGTCTCTAGATTAAACAATTTAAATTGATGGCCAGTGGGAATCGGATCAAAAGAGTTGTGCCATTGTCCCCCAACGGCGGCCATAGGGAATGTTAAAAAATCCGTGTCGCTGTCCACCAGTGGTGGCGAATGGAAACAATTTACAAAGTTGTGACGCTGTCCCCCAGTGGTGGACAACGAGAATAATGTTTTAAAGTCGTCTCGCTGTCCCCCAGTGGTGGCCAGACAAGTGGTGGACATCGGGAATAATCGCTTTTAAAATGGCTCTCTGAGCTCTTTCTAGAGGTAACAAATAAGTTTTTGGTGCTCCACCCCACGAAGTAATACAGTAAGTACTGAATTACAGATTGTCCGTGTGCCAGATAAACTTGGTTAATCAATTTTGAGTCTGCAATTGCTCGCAATTTTTAAAAAATATAGATTAATTTTTGCACTCTTTTAACTAAACTTTCAATATGTGGTCTAAAGGAGAGTGTTTTGTCAATTATAACCCCGAGATATTTAATGTCGCATGTTTTAAGGATAAAAGGACAATTACATGTACTGACTGAGTGGAATCCACATTTGTGGGCATAAAGATGAGAATTAGTAGTGTTAGATTGAAGGTCGCGCATGGAGAAGTGAATATATTTAGTCTTGTCAGCATTTAATGTTAGTAAATTGCTTTGAAGCCAATTAGTCACATTGTTTAAACATACTTGAGCGTATTCGTATAATTCATTGCTGGTTTTAGCGGAAAAGATTAAGGCTGTGTCGTCAGCATATGAAATAATTTTGCCTTGTTTAATATTCAAATTACACAAATCATTAATATAAATCAAGAATAGGGTTGGGCCCAGAATGCTTCCCTGGGGAACACCAAAACTAGTGTTTTTTTGTTCATCGCTTGTGATATCGTCAATTCTAACACATTGGTATCGATCGTCTAAATAGTCGCTTAAAAGTTTTAGCGGCGTTCCCCTAATTCCCATGGCCTCTAACTTGTTTAGGAGTATAGAAACAGATACCGTGTCGAAGGCCTTCGCGAGGTCAAGAAAGACCCCTAAGGTCTGGTTTCCTTTAGCAAGTTCCACGGAGACATGATCGGTCAAGTTGTGCACCGCGTCGTCCGTGGATAGCTTGGCACGAAAACCAAATTGCGAAGATGATAGAAGATTATTTTTCTCTAAATAGTTAACTAGTCTGCTATTAATAATTTTCTCTAGTATTTTAGATATAGATGGAAGTAACGATATTGGCCTATAATTATTAACCAAGTCTTTGTTTCCGGATTTAAAGATAGGGACTACAACTGCTTTTTTCAAGCATTTAGGGAAAATACCTTCAGAAAAACAGAGACGAAATATATGAGTTAAGGGAGGTACCAGGATATGTTTAAATTGTTTAAGGATCTTACTACTAATATTATCCCAGCCCACCGCACAGTCATCCTTGAGAGCACAAATTATTCGAGTAATTTCGTCTTCGTCAGTGTCTAGCAAGCCAAAAGATTTTAAGGGACAATTATCACACATATTTGGGGAAAAAGGTTGAACATAGCAATGTTTTGAAATTTGTTCAGCAAGAGTTTTCCCGACATTCACGAAGTAGTTGTTAACATGGTTAGCTGACAAGAGTGGCGAAGGATTAGTAAGCAGTAAACTCGAATTTGATTCACGTCGTTTTGTCATATAAGTTACGTTTTTAATATGTTTCCAAAGACGTTTGCAATTATTTCCTGCACTTTTTAATTCATTTTTATCGTAATTCCTTTTTAAGTTCTTTAAGAGATCGTTACAATAATTCCTGTAGCGTTTATAGGTTATTTTAATAATAGGATCGTCTGGAAATCTCCTCGTTTTCTGATGGAGCTTATCTCTTTGCCGCATACACCGAATTAGGCCAGGTTTCAAATTATAAAGTTTTTTGTTTACTTTAATAACAGCTGTACTATGTAATATTGCTGATTGGACATTTTTTACTAGATACGATAAAGCAAAATTCGCGCCAGTTGAATTGTAAACTGGGCTAAAGTCAAGGTTGCATAAATCATGTTCGAGTTTGTTTGTGTTTAATTGCGTTTTGGTCTGGGGACGAATTAGCTTAGGCAGCGTTAAGTTTAGGGTTAGTAGAACAGCGTGATGGTCGGTAATTGACGAGTTAGTAACAAGCGTAACATACGGTAGGCTGGATTTGATAATCATATGATCAAGGCAGGAACCGCTTTGATAGGTCGGCAGAGTGTGTGCCGGAAGATAGCCATAGTATGAGCAGATATTGAGGTATTCTTGGGTTCCTGAGTCAGAGATTTCAGGGTTAATGTTTATATTTATGTCACCCGTTAATATAACATTCTTAAAAGAGCTTAGGTCCTGAAGAATCTGGTTCAAGGAAGCGTGAAATGATTCTAAGTTTCTAGCGTCAGGGGATCTATACATAGCGATTATTGCTGTGTTTGCACCGATTTTAATTATCAAACAATTACACATACAGTCTCGGAAGTTAGGTTCCTCTACTGTGACCATTAATGATTCCTTGGAATAGACAACTACACCATCATTTTGATTATTGTGTATGTTAGTACAGAATAAGTTATAACCGGCATTTCCGGGAGGTTATCTTGGCGATTAGATAGCCAGCATTCGGTTAGCACAATTATATCACAATCTAAGCTAAGTCTTTGAAGCAAAATGTTAAAGCTATCTATATTCTTATAAATACTGCGAATGTTTTGAGTTAGTATAGTTAGTGGCTTTACATAATCGGAAATATATTGTTTGTAGTCCTCAACTTCACATGTCTTTGAAACAGGTACAAATGAATTATCTATGTCGGTAATTAAGTTAGTATCCATTACACTAATAATAAGTAATATGAAGAGTTAAAAACAGTAAAAAATAAGTCTAAAGTGTAAAAAAATATATGTGGCGCTCTTAGGCGCCTTCATAGTCTATCGAATTTATATACCTGTGTTCAGCAGCTTTTTTAGCAGGACACTCTGGATCTCCCGTTTTGTGGTTGGCAGGTTTTTTGAAGCGCAAACATGTTGCGCATTTAGGCGGGTCGCCATTTTTTGTACAATCTTGCATGGTGTGCCCTTCTTCACCGCAATGGCCGCATGATGGGGTTGCAACTTTGCACGTCTTAGCAGCGTGACCGTACTGCTGGCATTTGTAACATCTTGTTACCAGTGTGAAGTCTCGTACCGGGCAGGATGTCCAATTAATGAATAACCGGTCCTGTGTGATGAGAGCCTTACGGATTTGGGCGGGAACTTCTAAGATGTAATTGCAATTCTCAGAGTCTTTTCTGCCAGATTTGTGGCTAAGTTTTATTGAGGTCAAAAATGTATCTCTAGACATAGTCGGAAGTTTGTCAGCCAAATTTTGTTCAAAAATACATTTGTAAACCTCGTTTTCAGCCATTGAAGAAGGAATTCCAATCACTATTATGCGCGGTTTGCGCTTTTGAGGTTCGTCGACGGTAAGAGATGGCGAGGCGAGTTGGACCGATTGCTTGAGCTTATCCAGGTCTTCCTTGGTCTCCGTGCTGATGATGAGTCCTCCTTTTCCAATTTTGCGTATGCCTCGGACTTTTAACTTCATTTCACCAGGGCAAATGATTTTTTGGACAATGTTTTTAGTTTCATCACTGGTCTTTGAGTGGTCACGAGGGTAAATCGCCACGGAGCTAAAGGAGTTAGGACGAACAAAACTATTGGACCCTTTCTTCACCATATCTGCAAAAGATGTTGGTGCAGTTGACGCCTGTAGGGCACAAGATTTGTTGATCGCTTCTTTCATCTCCATAATACAGTCCATTAAATTTCGTTCTTCAGTCAAAAGGTTTAGGGAGTTATGGGTCCTGTAGGCAGACTGTTTTAATGACTGGTATTGAACAGCCATTTGCGAGACTCCATGTCCAACCTTACGGCAAAGAGAATTTATTTTGAGTTTCTGATCAGAGTTAAGCTTACCATCGGCCGCGATACTGCATATTTCTTGTAGGCACTGGTCATTGGTCAATGGAGCTTATCCAGTTCTGAATCTCGGGAGTCGGTATTGCCTCCATTTTCTCGCCTTCCTTGGCTTGGTCACGTGTTGGTAGTTGGGGCTGCGTCGGTGTAGGTGTTGATGGAGGGCTGCGTCGCGTCAACCCGCTGCTATTGAAGGGGCTGCCTTCCATTTTTTTTATTTAGTAAATAATTACACAATCATTATTCTAACTTATCAGCACTTATTAATAACTCGCTAATACGTAGGTACACAAAAGTAGGTCACTAATTATGCAGAGCCGTTAATTAATTTATTTTTAATTATAATGATGAGCACGTCTGTATGCCTCGAGTGCGAAATCAAAAGTTAAATTTTATTAAATTTGGTTTTTATAGCATATGAAAATTATAATAAATATTTTTCATACACTATAAAAACAAATAACCTAATTTCATGTAATCTATTATTACATTTCATACAAACTTCTTTTGCTCTAATAACATTTAGTATAACGTTCATCTCATATAATTTTCAATTAGTATAATGCTCTTTTTATATAACGTTCAGTTGACCTAATTTTCATATTTAGGTACTAATTTTCTGTCCAAATTCTGAAGTGAATAAGTAAATATCAGAAAACATCATACTGTTATAACCTCATCTAACAAAAATGATTCACCAACAATAGAAGGGATCTGACGCAGGTATATATGAGGTGAATATGAAAGAACAAAAAGACATATTTATAAGTAGTTTTATTCATACAACAATGTTAAAAGTGAAGACAAAATACTATGTTAAGGTTGACTAACCTTATTTCAGTTTTAAGTTAGAGGCCAAAGCTCGAAGGAATTCAATTTCAAGACGTTTCAAAATTATATTAAACGTTACTAAGTATAGAATTTGAATATTATACTAATTAAATATTATACTAACTGAATATTAGTTCAAATGTGCATTATAGAAAATGTTTATTAAACCATATAAAATTAGGTAAACTGAAATTATATCGATAATTCATTATATCATTTCATCGTTATACTAAAAAAAAAATATATAAAAGAAATTAGGTCATGTGATCGTTAGAATTTTTGTTATTATGTCATATGGTACGCACCCCGTGAGGTCTTATGCTCAAGAAGAGGCTCCCAGTGTATGTGGTATGACATTGTGCCGGTTGACGCGAATGGCATAAAGGTCCAGAGTAAATTAGAGTTATGGTGGCACAGAATAAAGAGCGTTGACCTAAAATTAAGAAGAATCAAAATAGAATACTAATTGTTCAGTGATTTCGGCGGTCTCTCCAGTCCTGTGCCTTTAGCATTCGCTAGAACGCCCATACCAACCGGCTCGATCGATCGATTCCGATTGATATGCTTCCGGCACAGAGTAAGTAACAGTACAAGTACAAAAATATCACTCTTCGAAAGAAAACATGCGAATAAAAACCTACTAACAACATTAATAATGTTCATAAAACATCGCACGGCACGGACGTGACCATCATTATATTTGCCTACAGGACGTAGTTGCGCTCGTAACGAATCAAAATGCACATTAAGTCCACGTACCGGGAGTCTCTTTTACTATGCCCGTTATGCGCCTTTAAACAGGCCGCTCTTGCTATAGGGTTAGGAGTTGTGTTTTTGAAAAATGAGAAATAGGTATTTACGTTTTACGCACGCATGGCTGCGGCCATCGCGTCGTGGCTGTCGGGTATCGCTGCGACTCTATTAGCAGGTGGACGCACCGCTCATTCAAGTTTTATATGAAAGTATCCAGTTGTAGTTCAAATAGAAAATAAAGACTACCAGTCGATGTGTCGAAGGACAATATTCGCGGCTAGAATTAGTAGCGAGGAGATAAGAATCAACTACATTTCCATTGATAATATAATGGATCAAGTGGATGCATACATTACCCTCAAGAATTCCTGAATTCACTAACTCCGAGTGGCTTTCCCCCACATTCGCTCAAATTAAAATGGTTACACCAATTATTATTATTTTACTCCAAAAACTAGGACAACTAGACTCGGAGTTAAATTTCTTCGCAATAACGTGATGAGAGCCACAGTTTTGACTGGTCCAGTAGGGCAAATGGTAATAGCGTGATGTACCTTAAACAGCCTCCTAATGTACCTACTTACACTTCACAAATATTTCAAATTTGTACGCGAACGAAGTCGCGGACAAGAGCTATTTATTTTATAAATAAATAATAATAAATTTATTTATTATTAGATTTAGAATAAAAAAAAATAATCAAAAACCTAATAGAACATTTTTCGACTTCTACGCGGTCGAAGTCGCGGGCAAAAGCTAGTACACAATAATTAACATTTTGTAAGATATAATTCCAGTATGTGTTGACCTTTGGGCACGCCATAATTATAGCGGTAAGTCCCCTCTTTGAGGAGTGGCTGGAAAGGCAACACCTTCCGCATGACGCAGGTCCTCACCGGACATGGTAAGTTCGGGAGGTTCCTGCACCGGATTCGTGCGGAAGAAACGCCCGGGTGTCACCATTGTGTGGACCACCCGGAGGACACGGTGGAGCACACGGTGGAGGTGTGTCCCGCTTGGGCAGAGCAACGCCGTGTCCTCGTGGGGGCGATCGGCGGCGGCGATCTCTCACGCCGGGCCTTGGTACAGGTCATGGTCCGGAGCGAGGAGGAGTGGCAGGCGGTCGCCTCCTTCTGCGAAGCAGTAATGCTAGCAAAGGAGGCGGCCGATCGCGTGAGGCAACGGTCCTCACGCCCCAATCGCCGCCGGGATTCCGATCCCGATTTCCGGCTATCGTAGGCGCAGACTTGCGGACGGCGAGCAATGGGTGGCTCGCCGTCCGACCGTTCGGTAACCGTCCGGACCCGAGGACTGGGACGCCTACTACGCGGCCAAATCCAGCTACAAAAAATGCATCAGATTCAGGCGTACCACAGGTTGGCGTAAATTTTGTGGGAGTATTGAATCATGTCAACAAGCTAACAGGGTAAGGAAAATTTTGGCACAACAGGATACTCCTGAGCCTACCACGCTCCGTAAACCTGACAACACACTCACCACGTCACCTGATGAAGCAAGACGCGTCCTAGTTGAAGCTCACTTCCCTGACTGCGTTTTCACACAGGTAGCAGAATGGTCAGATGTGACACAAACACCATCGGAAGATGATTGGCTCTGCGCTCACAGGATGATCACGTTGGAAAAACTCCAATGGGCCATCCAAAGTTTCCATCCTTTTAAGGCCCCGGGTCCTGACGGTGTGTTTCCAGCGCTACTGCATTGGGGGGGGACACCGTTGGCAACTAGCCTGGTGCCTCTAATGAGAGCGTGCCTGGCCTTTAGATACGTTCCCAAGGGATGGAGGGAAGTGAAAGTAATATTCATTCCTAAGCCAGGTAAGAGTGATTATACAAGCGCCAAATCCTATCGACCTATAAGTCTGACCTCTTTCCTATTAAAGACGATGGAAAGGTTATGTGAAAGGGAACTAAGAGATGGCGCTTTAAAGACAGTGCCACTACATGGCAACCAACATGCATACAGCTCAGGTAAGTCTACAGAGTCTGCTCTTCATCTAGTGGTACACCAAATAGAGGAAGCGATTCATCAGAAAGGTACCTGCCTGGGCACTTTTAAAGACATCGAAGGAGCCTTCGACAAAACTAACTTCTCCAGCATAAGTGCGGCCCTCGCCAAGCACGGAGTTGACCAGGTATTAATTGACTGGATTACTAATATGTTAAGCAAACGAGTAGTTCGCCTTGAGGAAGAACAGCAGTTAGCCTTGATAGCCAGAGGCTGCCCACAGGGAGGGGTACTCTCCCCGCTACTGTGGAATCTTGTTATCAATGAACTCATCACCATACTCAACGCGAACCGTTACTACACAATAGGTTATGCTGACGACCTCGCAATCCTTGTACCTGGGAAGGTGACTGGAACGATCTGCAACCTCATGCAACAAGCACTGCGCATCGTGGAACGATGGTGCAGGGAATATGATCTGTCAGTGAACCCCTCTAAAACTGAATTAGTCATGTTCACGCAAAAACGAGCACTAGGGCGCTTCAATCTGCCTAAACTGTTCAATACTGAACTCCAGCTGTCAAACGAGGTTAAATATCTGGGGGTTACCCTTGACAGTAAGTTAAATTGGAGCTCTCATATAGACAACAAATTAAACAGGGCTTGCATCACCTTCTGGCAATGCAGGAAAATGATAGGTAAGAGGTGGGGCCTATCCCCCAAAATTATACTCTGGCTGTATAGTGCAGTTATTCGGCCCATGATTACTTACGGCGCCGTGGTGTGGTGGCCCCGCACCAAGTTAGCCACAGCCGTTAACAAACTACAACACATGCAAAGGCTGGCCTGCATGGCTATTACCGGCTGCATGAGGACTACTCCGACTGCAGCGCTCGAAGCCATGCTGGGACTTCCCCCACTCCACCTGTTCATACAACAGGAAGCGACGATGGCGGCAGTACGTCTTAAAACACTGGATCTCTGGGGTAAGAGAGAAACACAACACACCGCTCTGCTTACGGAACTCAATGATGAGCTTCCAATAACGAAAGCAATTAATGACCGGATACCTAAGCAATTTATTTTTGATAAAAAATACAAAATCCAACTGTATTAGGATCACCGCTGCGAAGGGCTGTGCCCTACAGAGCTGCGGATCTTCACTGATGGATCCAAAACAGGTAATGGCACGGGTGCGGGAGTCTTCTCGGAGGATCTCAACATTCACATAGCCACACCATTGGGGACTCATAACACGGTGTTCCAGGCTGAGTGCTTGGGCATTTCCCTGGCAGCCTCGGCCGTCGCAACCAGGGAAGTTAAGTATCACTCAATACGCATACTCTCGGACAGCATGTCTGTACTGCAAGCGCTGAACAGCTACACAGTTAACTCAAGGCTGATTTACGAGTGTCACCAACGCCTAAACCAGGTGGGTGAACATAACCAAGTAACCATCCAATGGATCAAAGGACACAGCGATTCCCGAGGCAACGATGCAGCGGATGAACTCGCCAGAAGGGGATCGAATATGGCAGCAATGGGACCCGAGCCAATTGTGCCGCTCCCCTTCGGATACCTACGCAATCTGGTAAGGAAACGAACTAGAGACCTACATCACAGACTATGGAGGGACCATGGTGAGTGCAGGCAGGCCAAGGAGGCACTGCCCTCCATTGATGGCCGCTTTACGAAACAGGCCCTACGACTGACTAAACCTCAGCTGCGAAAAGTGACGGCAATAACAACTGGCCACGGGACCTTTAATAAGCACCTCTCTGTCATAGGAGTTACAGACAGCCCACTGTGCAGAGCCTGCATGGAGGAGGACGAGACAGCAGCACATCTGCTTCTGAGCTGCCCAGTTGTCGCTGGATACAGGGCAAAATACTTCGGAAACCCAGGTAACCTCCGCGAAATGGTCAATAACACCAAGGCGCTGCTGGCCTTCCTGGAGGAGCTGGGGTGGCTCGAATGACGCATTTGTCCCACCCGTACGCAAAATACGCGCTTAGTCGTGGAGTTGCGGATACCAGCCCGAAATACTAACTAACTAACTAACTAACCGTCCGGACCGAGCCCAAGTCGTCGACGGCGCGTGCTGTTCCACGCGCGCCTCAAGGAGATGTCAGCAACTGTAGGGGCCTAGCAGGGTCGAAGCCTACTGGGGCCAAGTGTCTGATTCTGAAAGGAAGACTCGGCCCTGGTACGAAAGGCAACGAAGGAACAGGAGTGGGTTTTTAGTCAGTAAAAGTCTGACACTATCTCCCGCCCCGCCCAAGGGCGGGGGATGTCATAAGATGATTTTCCCACCGAAAAAAAAAAGTATATGTTGACCTTGCATTAGTAGGGTAGTCACTAGTACTGGGTCTACTTATATTGAAAGACCTTTAAGGTGAACTCGTTTACGTGAAAAATTTCGCAAATACTTAGAATAAAAACTCGATAGAATATTCGATAAAGAATTCGAAAATAATTTTGATAGCGCGGGTCAAGCGGCAAATCAAACACGCGTGTGACACTCAATTGAATTAGCCGTGCATGAAAGGCCGCGCGGCGTAGGTACATTTCTATAACTACAGTGTGGAGTGTGCTAGGCCTGCTATCTATCTATCTATTGTGATCTGGTTTCCGCACTTAGTCCCTGGTGGACCATTGTGCGTGAGCCGTGGCATCCTTCATTCCAACCAGCCCACCTCACTCCAGAAGTAGATGAGTCTTTTCAGTTTGCGTGTTCTTATGTCGCTGACGGTTGTGCACTCGAGGAGCACGTGCACGACAGTTTCCTCTGACTTCATGCATCCTCTGCACTGAGGACTATCCGTGATATTCATTAGGAAGAAGTGTTTGTGCAGTGAGCAGTGTCCAGTAATGGACCCCGGCACCGGACGCTACCTCTGGCCAAACACAAAAGGTTGCTGGTTAGGGTTTTATTTAAGTATGGCATGGCTTCTTTAGCCTGCCTGCAGCCTGGTGCCAGGGACCACCACCTTCCCGCTTGTGCGTTAGTGTGCTAACGTAGCCAAGCACGCAGCTGACCAAATGGTATTGGCACGATAAGTTCAGGTCCGAAACCACCGTGTCAGACCCCCGCCTTGCCTTGCCTCCGCCAGCTCATCAGCTGCGTCATTGCCCAGTGAGCCGCTGTGTCCTTTTATCCACTGCTGTGTCACAGTGCTATTGCCAGACCTGCTTCCGGTATCTCAGGTCGCTTGTCCAAGGGGATGGCGAGGTAGCCCCTCAAGTTGAAGGGTAAAATCTAACAGTCTGTGTTTTAGACCAGCTGTAATACAGTATGGTTCAGAATTTTGGGCTGTAATAAAAAAGACGCATGAAAAAAGATTGCATGTAGCGGAGATGGGAACTTTGAGAAGGATGTGTGTTGTGACAAGAATGCATAAAGTGAGCAATGTGTACATTAGAGGCAGTTTAAAAATAGCGCCAGTGCTTGAGAAGTTGAAAGGGAATCGTTTATATTGGTATGGTCATGTCAAGAGGAGGTATGAAAAGCATGTTACTACTTTTAGTAACATGCTTTTCATACTTCCTCTTTTAGTTATGAGTAAACATATGGATGGAGGGTGAGGAAGGTCAATGAAAAGATGGATAGATTTTGTGAGGAGTGATATGAAAGAAAAGGGAGTGATAGCGTAGCTGGTGATATGACAGAATGGAAAAAAACGTATTCCGCTAACTCCAAATAACATGGGACAAAAGCAAGAAGATGATAATTTTTGAAAAAAATTGATCACACAGCTTACACAAATTACACAAGTTGTTTTTTTTTTCAACATGTTCTTCAATATTTAAATACTTAATTATGATGAATCTATCCCGGATTTGCTTTCTTAATCGCAAAAAGATGGTAGGACCTGTGTATTTTTTTTAGGAATGGTACTGAAAGAAAGGCAAAGGTCGCCCACCACTGACTCGGTGGTCTAGAACCGAGAGAGACCTCAAGTTAGCTCATTTGCCAAAGCCGACAACCCAGGATAGAATATCTTGGAGCCGATTAGTGAGGAGACCCGACCCCAAATAATGGGAACAGGAGAGGACAAAGAAAAAGAAGAATATGTACAGTCAACCTGGGTAACTTTGAACACTTTTTTTAAATTATTATGGATACTGAAAAAAAAATTTACTGTTGGACTACGTTAAACAGGCTTTTAAGTGTTCTTTTGTGCTCAAATTCATAACTATATAACCAAAATGATGGTTTAATAAAGAAATGTTTGAGAAAATAACGTTTTAGTAGCCATTCAAAGTTACAACTAATTTTGGCTAACTTTGAATTGAGTTTTCTGGGATAACGAAAATCCTCTAAAATTCTCTATTTATTTGATTTGGGTAACATTAAACTACTCCAGACAATAAAAAATGATGATGATGACCCCAAACAGAAAAGGCGCCAATTCTTTGAAAATTGGTTGACAGTTGTCAATTTTATGACACATTTGACATTTCAAACATTTAAACGTTCCGTTTCACTTAACTATTCAAGTAATCATTCTAAATGCGTTAAGAGAAAAAAAGAAGAACCTTCAAACAAGTTTTATTCAAAGTTATATGGAAATTCAAAATTACCCAACTTGTACGTACTGAAAGAAAAAGGCCTCACTGATACGCCTTTTCCCATGCCTAGATTAGTCTACCGCTACGCCTCTGATAAGCACCTAACTAAGGCGTACAGACCTACATTACGCTGCATATTGGGTGTGTTGAGTTTGTTCAAGATGTCCACATTTTGATTTTAACTTTTTAACCGATTTCCAAAAAAAAGGAGATAACCTCTTTTTGGAAATTCGGTGGTATTTTTTTTATGTCTGTTCCCTCAGAACTCTGTCGTTAATGGATCCAATTTTTTTTCCCTTATAGGATATGCTTATAGATTGGTCCCATTTTTTCAAAATCTAGTTCAGATGATGGAATCCTTGAGGAATTGAGGGAACTCCTCAAATATTATAGGCAACCATATAGTTATTTTGGTATTTTCATTGAGAACACTCCGTTTGACGATATACCTCAGAATATACAAATGCCGACAACGACAACAGCACTGCACCCAAAACAATGCAAAACTCTAATTGTATGCCAACAGAATATTGCATCGTTGGATAAGAAAACGCTCCGTTTAGAGGTTCTTTTGCAAAATGAACTAAAGTGTGACGTCCTTGCGATAACTGAACATTGGTTAACCGATTCAAATTTAAAGTGTGTTAATATTGATGGCTATTCATTGGTATCTAGTTATTGTAGGAAGTCTCTAGCGCACGGGGGCTCGTGTTTGTTTGTTCGAAATGGAATTAAATCAGTGGAAAATGTTGACTTCACCGAAATGGCCGTCGAGCAATATTGTGAATTATCTGCGATAGAGTTAATAAATTATAATGTGGTAATTCTGTGCATATATCGGACTAATCTGGTGAGTTCAGCAAGTTTCTTACTATATTTTCAACGCATTCTTGAGCGTGCCAGCATGAGTGATAAGATGTTCATTATTGTTGGCGATTTTAATATTAACTGTAATGGTGTCAACAACTCCGAATGTAAGCAATTAAATGATTTAATATCGGCTTATAATTTTGTGAATGAGGTCAATTTTCCAACCCGTGTAACATCTGTCTCTTCGACATGTCTCGATCATGTGTACCATAACTGTGCCCGCGGATGCGTAAGCACCTCACCAGTAGATACGTATCTGAGTGATCATCGCGCGGTGCGTGCTGAAGTCATGTGTCAGTCACCAAGCATCCAGCCGTGCACTCGTCTGGTTAGGGATTACTCTCGAGTTAGCTATATGTACTTTCGTGCTGCCATTATGAGCGTGGACTGGCACGAAGTTATATCAACACACTCACTGTTCATTGAAGACTTAGCCTTAGCAATTATAAACATTATTTCCAATAATCTGGCAATATGTTTTCCTTTTATACGCAAACACACTAAAAACAGAACATGGGTAACAGATAAGTTAATTGTTACAAAAACTTTATTTTTTGAGGCACTGAAATTGCAACAAAAATATCCTAGGAATGATGAACTTAATAACTTGATTTGTAAATTACATCTAAATTATGATAGATGTGTCACTTCGCAAAAATCTAAGCATTACGCAAATATGATAACAACAAGTTGCAACAAATATAAGTCTGTATGGCAAATAGTTAACGCTGAGAGGGGTTTTAATCAGGCTCAAAATTTATGTTTCACTGATTTAATTGTGGACTCTTCGGGTAATAAGTTCCAAACAAGAAAGGGTGCCACAGACGCCATGAATTTGAGATTCATTTCGGCGGCAGATGCGTGTGGGGCTCCGCGCGCGCATTTGCCAAGTGTGCAGCGCGCGCTGGTGGCAGCACTGCCTGCCGCGGACCGTTCGCTGCGATTTCAGCCGTTCACAGCGTCGGAAGTACACCACATTATCACGACACGTATACCTCACAAACCAACGAGAGATATTTATGATATATCTATGGAATTGCTGAATAGCGTTGCTGTACAGCTGGCGCCTCCTCTAGCTGCTCTGTACAATCAGTGCATCAAAACTGGGACGTACCCGCGCGCAATGAAAATTAGTAAAATTTCACCATTGTATAAGGGTAAGGGTAAACGCGAGGAGATTGACAATTATAGACCTGTGTCAGTGATTCCTGCAGTCGCCAAAATCTTTGAAAATGGCATAAGCAAACGTCTCACGGATTACCTCTCTGAGACTGGGGCACTCTCTGAGAGGCAGTATGCGTATCGAGCTGGACGGTCAACTACCTCACTCGCTCGTGAGGTGGTTCGACGCGTGATGGAAGCCTGTGAAAAACGTCAAAAGGTTGCGGTCTTGTGCTGTGATCTATCTAAAGCTTTTGACGTAGCAGATCATGGCGTGCTAGCCGTCAAACTAAGCCATTATGGAATAACTGGTGCTGCGCATGCCACTCTGACAAGTCTGTTAAGCCAAAGATGTCAAATTGTGGCTGCGGACGGTGGTAGGAAAAAGTCAGATCTGCTCACGACTAACGTCGGTGTGGCGCAAGGATCATCGGTATCAAATATTCTATTTACACTCTTGCTAAATGATCTCCCTAATTGTGTAAGCTTAGGTGAGGTGTTCATGTACGCCGATGACGTTGCGGTGGTTGTCAGTGCACCAGATCTGGACGTTTTGGAGCGGCGATTGAACGCTGTAGCGGCGGAGGTTGACACGTGGTTTAAGTTAAATGGTCTAGTTTTAAATCTTAAAAAAACCCACTATGTAAACTTTTCCTTATCAGGACGACAAGCAAGGTGTTTGAACGTATTCATAGATCAAGTGAAAATAGATCAGGTGGAGTCGACTAGATTTCTCGGTTTCCAGGTTGACAGTGGCTTGAAATGGAATGACCACATTGATAGTATGTGTTCAAAACTTGGTAGCGCCTGTTACGCACTCAGTAGGTTGTCACGGGTTGTCGCACCAGAAATAGTGCGGACTTGCTACTTTGCTACTGTCCACTCAATTCTGCAGTATGGAGCAGAGCTATGGGGTCATGCTGCTGATAGGTTACGTGTCTTTAGGATGCAAAAAAGAGCAGTCCGAGCAATTGCCCACATATCCCAAGAAACATCTGCACGACCTTTCTTTGCATCGCTTGGAATACTAACCTTGCCAGGGATTGTAATATTTCAAGCTGCTATGTTCACGTGGGATAACATGCATTTATACAAAAAGTTAGGAGACAGACATAATTACTACACTCGACAAGCCAATATGCTAGCTGGAGTACCACATCGACTATCAAAGTCTGATAAGCTTACGCACATTATAGGTCCCAAAATATTCAACAAACTACCGTCGTCGGTTACCTCTGCTACGACGAGATGTAGCTTTAAGGTCAAACTTAAATGCTGGCTCACTCAGAAAGCGTTTTATTCCATAGAGGAAATGCTAGATACTAAAATATCATATAATACATTAGCTAATGACAATGACTAATCAATGTTAATCTATTAAGTTCAATGACATTCAATTTATTTATTTTTTTTATTTTTTTTAAATCAATTTATTATTATTTTATATTTTACTATGATCGAATTATTTTTAATGAAATGATGAATCAATGGTTTTAATTTTATGTTATTAATTGTTTTATTTATATGATGAATTAATTGTATCAATAATTTACGCAACAAAGTACTTCATTTAACTAAAATATATTGTGACTTGTAAATGTAATCTTTACCAATAAATGTGTTTATCTGTTTATCTGTTTATCTGAACTTGAGCATTCAAAAAGTAACATTTAATGAAGTGGAACTAGTGAAGAAGACCAGAAATGGCCAACGGAACTTCATACTCACATAGATATCACAATGAAGATAGTTAAGCGACTACGACAATACATATAAATGAATGGTTCTGAATAGTTATGTTGAAAATGGTATCATCGAAGTGATCAGATGATGATGATGGAGCCGGAAGATAGGCACCGGAACTCCGTAATTAATCAATGTGTCCTAGCCGTGTTTGGGCTTATTAGAATTGTCATGGGAAATAGGTACTCTGGCTATTGCAACTAAAAAGTGTGACATAAAAAACTTTTTACAAAAAAAAAATAACCGACGTCACTAAACAAAACACTAAAACGATCAAAATAACTTTAATTTCGGAAGTCGGTGTTAAATAAGAAACAATACCGAGAAACACCGACTAATACGACATACTCGTACGATAAACCCTCAATTCTAGTGTAAATGTGTTTCTTTTAAGTTTTAACTGATGCAGAAAAAACCTATATGAACCTGCGTCCACGTGGTGGTGCGTTAGCTTTACATACTTTGGTTACTCACCCTTGGACGGCAGCTTTTGTCATAATTTACGTAGAAATTAGTAAAATTTTATTGAGCCCCATCGTAAAGAGCTCGAGCCTTTTTTGCCTGTGATAATTTCTCCTCCTCCTCGAGGCGTATTCCTCATTACTGAGGGTCGTGAAGTTCCCGCTGGATTAGCTAGCATTAGTTATAAGTAGTTCCTCAAACCCATAACGAATCTAGCAAACGACACAAGAGCTAGATTAACCCGGCACTATACCGAAGATATCCCGGACGTCAGCCTGTACGAGATTAGAATGACTCTGAAGCAGCTTAAAAACAACAAGGCGTCGGGTGACGACGGTATTACAGCCGAACTCCTGAAGGCGGGTGGAAAACCGGTTCTAAAGGCCCTTCGGAGGTTATTCGATTCCGTCATACTTGAGGGAAAGACGCCACAGGCATGGAGCAGAGGTGTGGTGTTACTTTTCTTTAAGAAGAGTGATAATTTAATGCCCTGTTTAAGAATTACAGGCCCATCTCGCTTCAGATCCATGTCTAAAAACTGTTTTCCAGAGTCATCACGAATCGTCTTGCGCGCAGGTTTGACAACTTCCAGCTTCCCGAACAAGCCGGATTCCAAAAAGGCTTCAGCACCGTAGACCACATACATACGCCCTGGCGGATTATACAGAAGACCGAGGAGTATAACGAACGAACGAACGCTAAGCATAGATACAGGATCTATGCTTAGCGTTCGTGGACTACGAAAAAGCTTTTGATTCGATCGAAACTTGGGCTGTACTGCAATCTCTCCAACGGTGCCAGATTGACTATCATCGAAGTGCTGAAGTGTTCGTACGAGAACGCCACAATGTCAGTCCGACTTCAGGACCAGACCTCGAAACCTATCCTTCTGCAGCGGGGTGTGAGGCAGGGAGACGTCATTTCTCCGAATCTGATTACGGCTGCAATGGAGGATGTCTTCAAGGTTCTGGACTGGAGTGGACTAGGCATTAATGTCAATGGCGAGTATATCACTCATCTTCGGTTTGCCAATGATATACTAGTCATGGCTGAGACTACGGAGGAGCTCAGTACAATGCTCGATGACCTTAGTAGAGCTTCAGAAAGAGTGGGTCTTAAAATGAACATAGACACCAAAGTCATGGTAAATAACCATGTAGCACCCACTCCGATCAAGATCGGAGACTCTACACTCGAAGTTGTAGACGATTACGTTTACTGGAACAGGCAATCTAGTTGGGTAGGTCTAATTTTGAGAAAGAGTTCAATCGTCGAATCCGACTCGGCTGGGCAGCGTTCGGGAAGCTGCGCGATATCTTCTCGTCCAACATATATACCACAGTGTCTCAAGACGAAAGTCTATGACCCATGCGTGTTGCCAGTGATGACATATGGCACTGAAATTATGAAATGGCAATGGAAAGGGCTATGCTCGGAGTTTCCTTGCGTGATCGCATAAGGAATGAAGATATCCGCAGGAGAACCAAGGTCGCCGACATAGGCCGAAGAATCGCCAAACTAAAGTGGCAGTGGGCAAGGTACATTGCTCGTAGAACAGATGGTCGATGGGGCCGAAAGTTTCTAGAGTGGCGACCGCGCACCGGAAAACGCAGCGTTGGAAAGCCTCCCACAATGAGGACCGACGACCTGGTGAGAGTCGCGGGAATGCGGTGGATGCGAGACACACAGGGTCGTTCGTTGTGGAGACGCTTGGGGGAGGCCTATTCCCAACAGTGGACGTCTTTCGGCTGAAATGATGATGATGAGTCCCTCAAAAAAAGTAAAAATAAATAATTTCTTCACAAGGTCGAGTTTAGGTCTTGGGCTACATTTATTGCCGCTGAGTGAAAAAACAACATATTTTTTTAATAGTCAGTTTATTATCTTTTCGACATATTCATAAATTACATTTCTTATTATTATATTAGAATTGAAAATTAAAAAAAAACATTTAAAAATATACAAAATAGTATCCCACCAGTATCGGGAACAGGGTCCAAGCTACAGGCGGTCATGGCTACAAAGAAAGGAACCTCATCCTAACAATACGAGCCGTGTCCAGTACCGCTTTCAGAATCAAACCTTTGATCCAGCCGCCTAACGCGAGCCTCCTAAGGTTTTGGTCGAGGCTCTTGGCTATAAAGCCATTGGCTAACACGACTATCGGTACAATGATCGCCGAGTGCACATCCTTCATTTCGACAAGCTCGCGAGCCAAATCAATATTCTTAATTTGTTTATCTTTCTCGGCTTTCACGAGGTTCTCGTCATCCGGAACGGAAATATCATCAATCACTGCACTGTTGCTTCGGTCCAGCACCTTTATATCAGGCTTTTAGGCTACAATAGTCCTGTCAGTGATGATGGGTCGATCCCAGTACAAAGTGATATGACCATTATCAAGAACTGGGTTGGGCTCATACCTTTATTACTGTACTTCCCATTCTACAAGAAAGTATTTCAAAGCAAGTTTCTGATGGATAATTCTAACTACAAGGTTGTGCCTATGCAATTACTCTCCGTTAGTTAAATGAGAATAAATCTCCGGTAGTTATTCGTCATGATAACTTCGACCAAACTGCACAGAAAAAACCTTCGGTTTCCTTAGGCTCCGCAGTACTACCTAATTTAAGGAGTAGGTGGGTTATTCCTGTTGTGAGGAATTGGGACAGCGACCCTGACTTTAAGGCAGACAAACTGGAATGCCAAACAAGCTTACGATCTTGTAAACCACTTTATCCAGAAATTGTCCTGCCCATCCCGCCCTGGAGATATCCAGTTAGGCAACGGATGTACTGCACGAGCTACATCATGAGTGCTGATGTTAATTGCCCCCATTTGTTGTATTGGATCGAACGCACGCTCGACCTCTTAAGTCCAGTCACCCTCGGTGTGACTGACTGGTGCCGTGCGCCGTCAGTCACACTTTAGTCCGGTCGCTCCCAAGCCCTATATACCCCGGAATGTGCGGTTCTGGATGTACGAGGCATGCCTTTTAAGTTATGTCGTTTGAAAAAAAAAACACAAGTAGAACCTTATAGTACTTTTTATTGTTTTTCAAAGTATTCACCACGTAGCTTAATACACTTTTCCATTCGCTCAAACCATTTATTATAACATATATATTCCACTCTAAAGTAGGGGTGTTCAAAATGGCTGACTTGAAAGCGTCGACTGCTTCTTCACCGGACTGGAACATTTGACCACGAAGACTTTTCTTAATTTTAGGAAATGTAAAGAAATCGTTAGGGCTTAGGTCAGGACTGTATGGAGGGTGGTCATGAATTTCTACTTTTTCCTACTTCAAATACTCAATCGTTTGACGAGCGCTGTGTGAGCTTGCGTTGTCGTGGTGCAGAATGATGCGTCGCTTTGAGTTAGATTTTCGAAGTTCGGCGATGACTTGTGGTAAATAAACTGTGGTATACCACTCTGCGTTAACCGTTCTACGATCTTCAAGTGCAATAGTCGCAACATGGCCGGTTATTCCAACGAACGTGGCCACCATCTTCTTTGAAGTGCTTCGAGAACGAACAACTTTAGTCGGCTTTGGCTCGTCTTGAAAGACCCAGATTGTAGATTGTTGTTTGGCATCAGGATCGTAGGCATAGATCCAAGATTCGTCACCACTGATGATGTCGTAGACGTGATTTGAATCTCCTCGGTTGAACCTTTGCCGAGTTTTCTTACATTATCTGACGCGGGCCGCCTTGTGATCGTCGGAAAGCAGATGCGGTATCCAAAGACAAACTAGCTTTCTCACACCAAGTGCTTCATGCAAGATTTTCTGAATGGTTGTCCCAGATGCCTAATAGAGCCTCTATTTCTCGATACGTCACATGACGATCTTCGAGAATTAGTTGTCTCACAGCAATTCAGATTCAGATTTTATTTATTTGCTCAAACATGAGTGTACATACAATTATTATAGTAACCAATAAGATAAGATAAGATCATTTATTTGTATAAACATGTGTATGTTAAGATGGAGATACAGTTAATACAGTTCAACATGTTTTGCCGTAACCGGCGTACAAAATTATTTAAAATAAAAACATTTAATTTGAAAATATTAAAAAATTCTGTCAATTCAATAATAGTTAATACATAATATAGTCAAAATTCAATCAATTCAATAATAGTCAATACATAATATAGTCAAAAATTCAATCAATTCAATAATAGTCAATACATAATATAGTCAAAATTCAATCAATTCAATTACAGTCAATAAAGAAAATAAATAGAAATAGAATAACAAAATTGAATTAAATATTAAATAGTCATGATTCAAAAGTTTTCGTTTAAAAACTCCGCAATATTATAATAAGCCTTACTAAGTAGCAATTTTTTTAGTTCACTCTTAAATAAATTAATATTACTTATTTAATAATACATCGAGGGACTGGAATAATTTGCCTGCTGCGATTTTCCCGTCCGATTATAATTTGGGTCTCTTCAAGGCTAGAGTGAATAGGCTCTCAATAAATTAGTGCGCCTCACCATCAACGATTGCATTACCACTTACCATCAGGTGGAATCGCAGTCAAGCACTAGTTTATATCAATTAAAAAAAAAAAAAAAAAAATATTCATTATCTTAATGGAATTAGGAATTTTATTATAAATTGCTGGAGCCATGCATATTACACTCTTTCTTAGAAATGCTGTTTTGGCGGGGATTGTTTGCACCCAAAATCTGTACTTCTCACGCCTATGTCTACCTGTATTATTATTTAAGAGGGGAAACAAATGCGGATTAGATTTTACAAATAGCGATATTTCTAATATGTAAAGTGACGGAAGTGTTAGAATTCTGTGCTTTATAAACATTGGTTTGCAACTGTCAGTAGTTTGCAACCCAAACATAGACCGTATACAAACCTTTTGTGCCTTGAACGCAGTGTCCCTCAGAGTTGAATTGCCCCAGAAAATTATTCCAAATCTTAATATTGATTCAGCAAGTCCGTAATATGCTGTAAGCAGAGTATCTATGTTGACAGTTGGTACCAATTTATAAAGAGCATAAGATGAAGCACTAACTTTTTTACAAAGTTCAGTAATGTGGGTTTTCCAGGTTAATTGCTTGTCAATGATTAATCCTAGAAATCTGGCCGTTTCAGCTTCTTGTATTACAATATCTTTGTATAGTAAATCAGATTTTAATGCATTGCGTAAATTATCTCGCTGTTTAAAATGCATAATGTTTGTCTTACTGAGATTAATTTTTAAATTATTAGCATTAAGCCAGTTTAATATACAGTTCAATGCCTCATTAGAATCAGAGTGGTAGTTTAAAATATTTTGGGGTGCTATGGTTACGGTACTATCGTCAGCGAATAATGACATGTGCTCCTTAGTTGCGTTAGGTAGATCATTGACGTATACAAGGAACAAAGGAGGGCCCAATATACTTCCCTGGGGAACACCAAATGTGATGTAACGCCTATCAGATGAGAAAATCTTTTCCCTTTTAGTTTTTGTGTTAAATTTTGTTATTTGTGTTATTTGCTGGCGGTCAGAAAGATACGATTTTATCAATTCCAAGACATTCCCTCTTATGCCATAAGCATCCAGTTTATGTAGGAGAATATTGTGATCTACATAGTCGAATGCCTGCGACATATCACAATAAATAGAACAAACAGGTAATGATTTGTCAACTTGTGAAGAAACTACATATAAAAAAAAAGTAAAAAAACTAAAACCCGACTACGACAAAAAAAACGACGAAACTAAAAGTATGAAACAAGATTTCCAGGATGCTGAAATAAACAAGGTAAAAAGAAAAGCCGCAGTCACACGTTATAGGTAACAACCGAAACACTTTAATAACGTGTGACTACGGCTTTTTTTTACCTTGTTTATTTCAGCATCCTGGAAATCTTGTTTCATACTTTTAGTTTCGTCGTTTTTTTTTGTCGTAGTCGGGTTTTAGTTTTTTTACTTTTTTTTTATTTAAATTATTTTGGTGTTAAATCACTGTGCTTCTATACCATTTGCAAAAGCTAAATTTCAAATTTCTAATTAATAATGGTAAATTAATTTTTGTCCACCAGAGGGCGCCACATTGAATTTTGATGATATATTTTGATAAGTACCAGTGAAGCCCTTTCAAATGATATCAAACACGGTGTATTTATCTTAACATTTTTTTTAACACATGACTTCTTGTCCGCTAGAGGGCGTCACATTAAATTTGAACAATATTTTGGAAATGTACAAGTAAAGCCCTTTCAAATGATACCAAACACGGCGTATTTATCTACATTTTTATTTTTTACACATTACTTTTTGTCCGCTAGAGGGCGCCATATCAAGTTTTGTGACACGTCACGTAACCTATGTTCAGCGGACAATTAAGACGGTTCTAACGATACCTCATACGTCGAGTTCCGATAAGTGGATTAGGAGCTATGTGGGAACAGATGAACAAACTCACATACCATACATAATACATAGCCTGTCAAAATCATAACCCTCCGTAGTCGGGTAAAAAGTCATAAACCGCCATGTTGATGTTTCTATTTTTCCTAAAGCCCTTTTGCTCATCACATAAGATTTTATTATGATCTAGGTAACTGTATAATTCACCGTAAATATATTTCTCGAATACTTTTGAGAATACTGGAATAAGTGCTATAGGTCTATAGTTCTCCTTTAAGAGCTTATTATCCTTTTTAGGGTTCCGTAGCCAAATGGCAAAAAACGGAACCCTTATAGATTCGTCATGTCTGTCTGTCTGTCTGTCTGTCTGTCTGTCTGTCCGTCTGTCCGTCCGTATGTCACAGTCACTTTTTTCCGAAACTATAAGAGCTATACTGTTGAAACTTTGTAAGTAGATGTATTCTGTGAACCGCATTAAGATTTTCATACAAAAATAGAAAAAAAGCAATAAATTTTGGGGGTCCCCATACTTAGAACTGAAACTCAAATTTTTTTTTTTCATCAAACCCATGCGTGTGGGGTATCTATGGATAGGTCTTCAAAAATGATACTGAGGTTTCTAATATCATTTTTTTCTAAACTGAATAGTTTGCGCGAGAGACACTTCCAAAGTGGTAAAATGTGTGTCCCCCCCCCTCTAACTTCTAAAATAAGAGAATGATAAAACTAAAAAAAATATATGATGTACATTACTATAAAAACTGCCAACGAAAATTGGTTTGAACGAGATCTGGTCAGTAGTTTTTTTTTAGTACGTCATAAATCGTAAACCGCATTTCTTGCTGCTACGGAACCCTCCATGGGCGAGTCCGACTCGCACTTGGCCGGTTTTAAATATTGGTTTAATAATTGTCAATTTAAGGTCTTTTGGAAATATCCCAGTTTCTATACAAAGATTCAAGATATGACACAGGTGATGAGAGATGTCTTCATTTACAGCTTTGACGACTTTAGTCGAAATACCGTCATACCCCCACACTGTCAGTATTTTTAAGATTTCTAATGATTCTCTGCATGTCACAAGGCAAACAAGGTGATAAAAACATTGAGTTCGGTTGTGCATTTATTAAGGCTGTGGATTCTTTACCCGCACCTGGAATAGGATTTTTTTTTTTTTTTTTTTGTGTGTGGCCTCTCGCAGGTCAACCTAGGAGGTTGTCGGCTGCGACGGCGAGGGCCGTCGTGATATGTCGTGCGGTGTTCCACAGGGCTCGGTCCTGGGGCCACCCTTGTGGAACATCGGTTACGATTGGGTGCTGAGGGGCGAGCTCCAACCGGGTGTGGACCTGACGTGTTACGCAGACGACACGCTGGTCACGGCCCGGGGGAGCTCGTACAGGGAGGCAGCGTTGCTGGCGACGGCAGCGGTTTCACGGGTGGTGAGCCGCATACGACGCCTGGGACTGGAGGTGGCTCTCAAAAAGTCGGAGGCTATGGTCTTTCATGGCCCCCGACGGGCGCCGCCGCCGGGATCACACATCGTGGTCGGGGGGGTCCAAATCGCTGTCGAGTTCACCATGAAGTACCTAGGATTGGTGCTCGACAGCCGGTGGGACTTTGGCCCTCACTTTCGGCGGCTGACGCCCAAGTTGATGGGCGCAGCTGGCGCGCTCGCAACGCTGCTTCCCAATCTAGGGGGCCCGAGCACTGCCTGTAGGCGGCTATACTTGGGGATCGTGCGATCCATGGCCCTGTATGGGGCCCCGGTATGGGCTTCTGACCTGACGGCCGGCAGCATCGCAATCCTGCGGAGACCGCAGAGGGCGATGGCCGTCAGGGCTATCAGGGGGTATCGCACGATCTCCTACGAGGCGGGTTGTGCACTGGCCGGATCTTCGCCCTGTGAACTGCAGGCGAGAGTCCTCGCCTCACTGTACCGGTGGCGCGAGGAGATGAGGACGCGGGGTGGTGAACCGATGCAGCGCGAGATCGAGCTGCGTCGGTCTCAGCTCCGCGAGGTCATGGTGGCGGAATGGCGGGATAGGCTTCTGCGCCCTACCGCCGGCCTCGCCACCGTCGATGCAATCCGACCAGTGCTCGACGAATGGCTCGGGAGGAAACACGGCTCCCTGTCGTTTAGGGCGACGCAGGTGCTCTCGGGGCATGGCTGCTTCAGGAAGTACTTGTGTCGCATAAACAGGGAGCCGGACGCTCGGTGCCATCACTGCACCGACTGTCGGGAGGACACGGCGCAACACACACTGGCAGAGTGTGCCGCATGGGAGGAGCAGCGCCGTGCCCTTGTATCTGAAGTGGGCCCCGACCTGTCGCTGCCGGCCGTCGTTCGTTCGATGGTCGGGGGCGCCGAGTCGTGGGATGCGGTGATCTCCTTCTGTGAAGCCGTAATTTCGCAGAAGGAGGCTGCGGAGAGGGAGAGGGAGGCCGTGGCCACTCTCCCGTGCCGCAGCAGGCGAACCGGGCCTCGGCGGAGGGCAGACAACGCCCTCTTCCAGCCCCCATAAAGAGGTCAGGAGGGACGGCGGACTCGGGGTCGTCCGCCGTCCCCCATCCAGCAAGACCCGAGGCGGCAGCGCGTTGTGTTCCACGCGCGCCCCTATTGGACGTCGCGGGGGGAGGACACCTCACACTCCCCCCGGCTTGAGGTGGCCCGCGTAGGCGGGCCGGCACTAGCCGGGGATCATGGATGGCGTATCAGCTCCCACGATCCCCGGTCCAAGTGTGGGAGGGAATACCGAGGTGGTTTTTAGTCAGTAAGAGTCTGACAGACCCCTTCGCCAAAAAAAAAAAAGGAGGTTGTCGGCTGCTTAACCGGACTTGCCTGTGGCGGTCTCGATTCAAGACTTACTTAACTAAATTTAAAACTAAGCGACTACACGCTAAGGGCACCCCCTGTGGGGTACGGACCTCGGCTTAGGGCGTCGCTAGGGGGGGGGGGGGGGCAGCAAGGGACGGGCTGGATCGCACAAAGATATTATTATTATTAACGGGGAATTTTAAAACTATGGCTCAGCGGCGCGGGCTGGCTCGAGCAAAGGACGGGGAGGACGTTGACGGGATTGTCGCGGCGGGCCTCGGCGGCGAGGACGGAATGACGGCGGTCTGTATTGTTTGCGAACTGTACTAGTTTCCTTACGGCTCTCTTGGAGCAGGGTAATGGGGTCGTCGGGGGTGACAAGAGTATGCCTACGACGGCGAATCTTTGAGATGCGGGAGGGTTCGTATCGGGCGGCCGATACGATAAGGGGGTTGCGGTGTTTCACAGCAGTATCGAAGAAACGCTTGCACAGGCGTTTCATGAACTGCTGGATGGTGGGGATTTTGAGATCTAAGTGTAGATTCTCATTTCGGACGTAATATGGGGCACCGAGGATTTTACGGAGGGTCCGGTTTTGGAGGGTCTGCATCCTATGGAGGAAACGGGGCTTGGCGTGTGCGAAGATAGCACAGGCATAAGTCATGATCGGGCGGATTACTGCTGTAAAGAGGCGCAGCTTTCACTTAAGTGACAATTTGCTGCGAGCAGTCAAGAGATAATGGAGCCTACCTTGAGCGAAAGCGGCTCGCGAGCGAGCCTGCTTTATGTGCTCGGCGAAGGTCAAATGCTGATCGAGGATCACTCCGAGGTATTTGGCTTGCTTCTCCCAGGGGATTGGCTTGCCGTACATGGTGATCGGAGGGGGAGGGAGGACGGACTTCCGCTGTCTCGAGTAGAGAACAGCTTGACTCTTATCAGGGTTAACCTCAATTCTCCATTTCCGGAACCATTTGCCCAAAATGTTTGCGGAGGTTTGGAGATTGCGAGCGATAACTCTGGGGTCACGACCGGTGTAGTAAATTGCCGTGTCGTCGGCGAATAGAGCCAACTGGGCCTTTTTACTCTGGGGAATGTCGCTGGTGAACAGCGTGAAGGCTAAGGGGGATACGGAGCCTTGCGGGACTCCTGCTCGGATGGGGTGGGGCGAGGAGGGGACACCCTCAATTCGATAGCGGAAGGTGCGATTCGACAGAAAGTCTCGCATGATGAGCACGAGACGGTCTGGCACACCGAGTAGGTATAGCTTATATAATAAGCCATTGTGCCAGATCTTGTCTACGCTGGAAGCCAGCGATGGATGGATGCATGAGTGCTCGGTACGGAACCCGAACTGCTCATTAGGAATGAGACCCTTGGATTCGGCAAAATCTTTGAGTCGCTTATAAATAAGCCTCTCGTAGATCTTACCGAGAACATTGAGGAGACTGATGGGGCGGTAGTTGGAAGGGTCAGACATGGGCTTGCCTGGTTTGGGGATACCGATAACGGTGGCCTGCTTCCATGCTTGGGGGAAGATATTATTGCTTAATGCGCCATTGAAGATGGCGGTCATTAGCATTATAAGTTGGGGAGGGAAGAGTTTGAACACTCTGTTCGTGATACCGTCGGCGCCGGGGGCTTTCCGGGGTTGAAGTTTTTTGATGATATCCTCCACCTCGTCGGGAGTGACGGGGGGTAGAGGGTTATCAGGGTCTTCAACGGGAGGGAGGGAGGCTCTACGTTCGACTTCAGCGTCCACCATGTCGATGTGAGCTTGGTCTACTAGTTGAGAGCTAGGCGAGCATTGGGCTTCGAGGCTGTCGGCTAGGCATTCCGCTTTTTCAGAGTTGTCGAAAGCGACACTCTTATCAGGGCGGGTGAGCGGAGGGATAGAGGACTCTTCAGTAGAACGTAATTTCCTCTGAAGTTGCCAGAAGGCGAGATGAGTAGACTCGAGTTCGCTGAGCGTCTTGTCCCAGCGGGCGGAACGCAGCTCGGACATGCGATTCTTAACAGCACGCTGTAATCTACGCATGTGAGCCTTGTTAGTGTCGCAGGGAAAAGCGCTGTACGCACGGATGGCTGCGTTCTTCTCGGTCATCAGAGCCCGTACATCGTCCGGAATTTTCCAGCGACGGTCCTCCTTCGCTGGAATCTTCCTTGAACATTCGTTCAGGACGGATTGTACGTGATCCGTGAGCAAGTCGATCGCAGCCGTCGTATCAGCGACTGATAGATAGATAGATAGATAGATAAAACATTTATTTGATGCAACACAGAAAATTAACAAATAGTACCTTCACAAAAGCATAACAAAATTACAAACATAAAACTAAGCACTTAAATTAACAAAAAAATAAAAATAAAAAATGTAAACAATCACAGACATCAATGTTACAAGTACTTACATTGAAATACAAAAAAAAAAACACGTTAAAAAATTAAATACAAAAACATAGGTAGGTACTTAGTAAAAGTTTTGTGAGACAAACAATAAGATAGCATTGTGCGGTGTGCGCTTCAAGGCTGCATCAAATGGGAGCCCAACTCAGCATCTGTCAGGCAAATATGCCTGACGCTGGTATTCTGCTGGGTCCCTGTAGTGGCATACGGACGTCGAGCTGAATTTGTGGAAGAAGTGCTATGTCCGTGTTATGTAGTGTAAGTGTTATGTGTAGAGAAAGTTGTGTAAGTGTACGGTATACCCACAATTTAACAGATTTGGTGTCCGACGTTGGTGGTTTAGCATTGTGAATTTATTTTTAAAGTAAAAGGTTCAAATTATTATGTACGTGAACAATACAATTATGCTTATTGTGATGTGTAGTTGTATGGTTCCTATCTCCAGTAAGTGTGTGTGTGTGTGTTAGAAAAAAACATATAATTTTAGCGTTTGTCCAGAACACGCTAACCAGCTATATAATGGACGTGTTCGAAACTGTCATGCCCAGTTCCTTTTGCGAGGCAATCAGAAACTGCCGTAGTCGAGTCCTGAAGGTATCGAGACATTTGATATTCCTTATTGGCGGGGGAATATTGTTCCAACACTTGGATGCCGCGTACCTAAAACTGCCTCTAAAAGCCGCTGTCTTGTGCGGTTGCGTGGAAAGCTGCTGCGAGCACTGTCTGCTGGCGCATTCCCTTCTACTCAGTTTGGCGTACAAGTAGGTCGGTTGCTTGTACTTTATGACTCCAAAAAGTAGGCAAGCCAAGTGCAACTTACGACGCACTGAGTCAATGTGGTCAGGGATAGAATCCAATTGAGGTGACGTGGTAGATTTCAGTCTTTCGCTTACTTTCTCGCTTACTAGTGATCAATTGGGACGGGGGAGGCTGGCCGGGGTCGACATTACCCGAGCGGGAGCCTAGGTGCATGATCACGGGGCGATGATCAGAGTTAAGCTCGTGTATTGCTTCTATAGAGTGTAAACGGAGGTTTACATTCTTCAGCAGCGCTACATCGAGGACGTCGGGGCTATGGTTGGGATTTTGGGGGAAGTGAGTGTGACACATCGGGGCGATGATGTCAAAATTAAGGGATGCACCAAGGTTGAACACGACCTTTCCTCTAGGGTTGGTCGTACTACTGTTCCAGGCGGGATGTTTAGCATTGAGATCGCCCGCTAGTACAACGGAGTCACTCAAGCCAAAGATGGTGGTGAGGTCGCTAGTGAGAGCGATGGACTCGTCTGGCATACGAGACGAGGAAGTCAATTCAATTCAATTCAATTCAATACTTTATTGCAATCCATATGTATACATAGATGGTGTTGAAAATTTTCATAGATCAATATGGACCCTGTCGGGCACAGCAAAGTTAGGAGAGAGGAAGAGAGCTAAGTGGTAATTCACGGAATTTAATAGTATTGCACAACACAATACAATTTATCATAGGTAATTAGAATGTGATGCGTTAATTATGCATGTACATCGTTATAATAATTATGTCTGTGTATAAGTATGAGCAAATTATGTCAGGTATGTTTGTTTATCTTGTGTCGTCATTATTATTAAATTATTCAAATAAAATTGTGTAAGCATATTATTTTATTATGTTTGTGTATAAGATATAGGTTTATGTCAGTTGTTTTTATTAATTTTTTAACGTCATTATTATTAAATTATGTTCTTATGTAAATTAAATTATGAATGTGTATTATTATTATGTCTGTGTATATGTATAGATAAATGATGTCAGGTATTTTATTTATTTTTATCGTCATTATTATTAAATTATGTTTTTATTTAAGTCAAATTTTGTAAATATATTATTATTGTCAGTATTATTATTAAATTATTCAAATAAAATTGTGTAAGCATATTATTTTATTATGTTTGTGTATAAGATATAGGTTTATGTCAGATGTTTTTATTAATTTTTTAACGTCATTATTATTAAATTATGTTCTTATGTAAATTAAATTATGAATGTGTATTATTATTATGTCTGTGTATATGTATAGATAAATGATGTCAGATATTTTATTTATTTTTATCGTCATTATTATTAAATTATGTTTTTATTTAAGTCAAATTTTGTAAATATATTATTATTGTCAGTGTATACATATAAATACGTTTGTTATGTCAAGTATTTTATTTATTTTTATCGCCATTATTATTAAATTATATTTTTATTTAAATCATTTTTTATTTTTTTATATCGTCATTATTATTTAATTAAGTTATGTCATTATTTATGTGTCTATTTGAGAGATTCAATAATAATAATGAATTAAATACAATGTAAAATTGAGAGCGTACTTAAGTTATGACTTTATAAGTCTATCATTTAGGTATTCGTTTACCGAGTAATAGCATTTAGTTAGTAAAAACTGTCTAAGTTTTTTTAGAAATACATTAATTTTTTCTTCTTTTTTTATTTCTGCGGGTAGTTTATTATATACTTTAATGGACATAACATAGGGGCTTGTAGAATGCATTTTCAATCGAGAACTTGGCAAGTTTAGCCTTGATCGGTGTCTGAGTAGATAGCGCGTCTGAATGTCTTCGCGTTTTGAGTAAAATTCTTGATGTTTCCGTACAAATTTGCATGTTTCTAGAATGTATATACAAGGAAGGGTTAAAATATTATGTTTTAGAAAGAACGGTTTGCAACTGTCTGTTTGCTCAATGTTTACTAGAATCCTAACCAATTTCTTTTGCAGGGTAAAAAGTGTTTGTGCATCGGTGCTATTTCCCCAAAGGGTGACACCATAGCTAAGCCATGCATAGGAGCTCCCGGTCAGCTGGACCGGGAGCTCCTCCTGGAAGCCGCGATGGTACAGGCCTGGGTGCAAGCACCGAACAGGCCTGTCGACATTGACGTCGAGGCAGAGTGGTTCCGGGAGGCCATGTCGCAAATTTGCGACGTGGCAATGCCCCGAGTCCGGCCAGGACGTGCCCGGCGCCAGGTGTATTGGTGGTCGCCGGAGATTGCGGTACTGCGCAATGCATGCAATGCCGCGCGGCGCCGGTACGCCAGACACCGCAGTCGCAGCATCCGCCCGCCGGATGCGGAGGCCAAAGAGGCGGAGCTGTACGAGGGATACAGAGTGGCAAAGCGCATCCTCCGAGCGGAAATAAAGCGGGCCAAGTGGGAGGCCCGCAACGTGTGGCTAGGGACTCTGAACGGAGACCCGTGGGGACGCCCCTACAAGGTGGTGCGGGAAAAACTCCGCCCCTGGGCTCCCCCACTCACGCAGAGTCTCCGGCCCCAGATTGTGGAGGGTGTGGTGAGCACTCTGTTCCCTGCGGGAGGGGAACACTCTCCCCCGCTCATGGCTCCGCCACCAGCGGTGTCTAACGCGGATCACGATGGCGACGACGACGACAATGCTCCAGAGGTGACCGAGGTAGAGATGAGTGTGGCGGTACGAAGGCTGAGTGCCAAGAATACCGCCCCAGGACCCGACGGCTTGCCTGGGAAAGCCTGGGTCCTGGCCATGGAGGTTCTCGGGTCTCGATTAAGAGGGCTCTTCAGCGCATGCATGGAGAGGGGCCAATTCCCACTTCGCTGGAAGACGGGGAAACTGGTCCATATCGCGAAGCCGGGGCGCCCTGCGGACTCTCCGTCCGCGTACCGGCCCATTGTGCTGCTCGACGAGGTGGGCAAGCTCTTTGAAAGAGTAATTGCAGACCGCCTCGTCGCTCACCTAACACGGGTGGGGCCGGATCTGGCAGACGGCCAGTTCGGCTTTCGCAGGAGGCGCTCCACGGTGGACGCCATCATGCGCGTGCGAGCTCTCACAACGGGGGATGCGGTGTCCCAGGGCAGGTGTGTCGTGGCGGTGTCATTGGACGTCGCTAACGCCTTTAACTCCCTGCCCTGGAGAAGCATTAGGAGGGCACTCCGGTATCACCGGGTGCCCGACTACCTCTGTCGTGTGATCGAGGCCTACCTTTCGGACAGGTACATCATCTACCCTGGTCACCAGGGAGAGTGGAAACGGCGAGAGATGTCGTGCGGTGTTCCGCAGGGATCGGTACTAGGACCGCCCTTGTGGAACATCGGCTACGACTACGTGCTGCGCGGCGACCTCCCTGACGGGGTCAGCGTGGTCTGCTACGCAGACAACACGCTGGTCCTGGCTCAGGGAGACTCGTACCAGGCGGCGGTCGAATTAGCGACACGCGGGGTTGCGATAGTCGTTGATAGGATCCAGCAGTTGGGACTCGAGGTGGCGCTGCAAAAGTCCGAGGCCATGTGTTTTCACGGCTCTCGGAGCGCGCCGCCTCGGCGCTCCCAATTAACGGTAGGAGGAGTTCACATCGGCGTCGGGTCGACGATGAAGTACCTGGGACTCGTCCTCGACAGCCGGTGGAATTTCGAGGAGCACTTCCAACGTCTGGCTCCCAAACTGAATCGGACTGGGGCTGCCCTCAAGCCGCTCCTGCCCAACCTCGGGGGTCCAGACGCCTCCTGCCGGAGGCTATACGCAGGCATCGTCCAGTCCATGGCCCTTTATGGGGCGCCGGTGTGGGCGCCGTCACTGCGAAAGCTACCGGCGGCCCAGCTGAACGCGTGCCAGAGGGTCATGGCCATACGGATGGTGCGGGGATACCGCACGGTTTCTCGCGAAGCGGCGAGCCTCCTTGCTGGCCAGCCACCATGGGATCTGGTGGCAACAGGCCTTGCACGCATGCACGATCTGCGCGTGGAGATGCAACGTCGGGGCGAAACTCCGCTGCCACGACAAGTCGCGGCATGGCGGACAGAGCTCCGGCGGGGTCTCATGGCGGAATGGCGACAGCGACTATCGCAACCCAGTGCTGGGCACGCCATAATTATGGCGGTAAGTCCCCTCTTTGAGGAGTGGCTGGAAAGGCAACACGGCGTCCTTACCTTCCGCATGACGCAGGTCCTCACCGGACATGGTAAGTTCGGGAGGTTCCTGCACCGGATTCGTGCGGAAGAAACGCCCGGGTGTCACCATTGTGTGGACCACCCGGAGGACACGGTGGAGCACATGGTGGAGGTGTGTCCCGCTTGGGGTTGTGGGGGCGATCGGCGGCGGCGATCTCTCGCGCTGGGCCTTGGTACAGGCCATGGTCCGGAGCGAGGAGGAGTGGCAGGCGGTCGCCTCCTTCTGCGAAGCAGTAATGCTAGCAAAAGAGGCGGCCGATCGCGTGAGGCAACGGTCCTCACGCCCCAATCGCCGCCGGGATTCCGATCCCGATTTCCGGCCATCGTAGGCGCAGGCTTGCGGACGGCGAGCAATGGGTGGCTCGCCGTCCGACCGTCTGGTAACCGTCCGGACCGAGCCCAAGTCGTCGACGGCGCGTGCTGTTCCACGCGCGCCTCAAGGAGATGTCAGCAACTGTAGGGGCCTAGCAGGGTCGAAGCCTACTGGGGCCAAGGGTCTGATTCTGAAAGGAAGACTCGGCCCTGGTACGAAAGGCAACGAAGGAACAGGAGTGGGTTTTTAGTCAGTAAAAGTCTGACACTATCTCCCGCCCCGCAAACCCTACTCTACTCTACTCTACTCTACCCTACTCTACCCTACTCTACCGTACTCTACCCTACTCAAAAAAAAAGTATCATATGTCCGTCTCCTGGTTCTAAGCTACCTCCCCACCAACTTTCAGCCAAATCGGTTCAGCCGTTCTTGAGTTATAAATAGTGTAACTACCACGACTTTATTTTATATATATAGATTTTGAAATCCCATTCCCGCGAGAAAATTACGTATATTAGCTGGAACAAACCGACAGATCACCAAAAATTTAAAAATTCACATTTTTGTTATAAGTTTCGAAAACACTCTAATATACATTTAGAAAACCAACGTTTTTTTGTTAAACAGACAACAGTCGGGACCCAATAAAATAATCCAGACTAAAATCATCCTATCTAATGGGTCCCGATTGTGCCAGTCAATATGTTCCGTATTAGAATTTATTATTTGTTTTATTTAAATTGGTTTTTACGCTACTGGACTAAACTTGTTTTTTTTTTCTTTTTAGTTTTTATCTGAAGTTATTTTTTACGCAGTCGGGTTTTTTTTTATTTTTTAAATTTATTTTTTTAAATCATTTAATTTGACTAATGATTTTACAGAACCAACTAGAGTAACTCCAACCTCTGCAACTTGTATTGATAATGTTTTCTGCAATTGTGATTATGTAGATAAAGCTATAGTTAATTATCTTCCGTCTGATCATAGTGGACAAACGGTAGCATTTAAGTATCAAGCAGCCTTGAAAAAAACGCAAATACAATTTAGGCCAATTACAATAGGCAAATTAAAAAAGTTTAATAGTAACTAAGAAAATAAGTTAAATGTTCTGGGCCATGATATTGATGATGCCAATAAATTTTATGATAATTTCTTTTCAGTGGTACTCAATGAATTTAATACAGCTTTTGAAAAGAAGTCGAAAAATATTTTCCCTAAGTTTGTATTTAGTGACTGGGCGACTAAAGGTATTAGGGTAAGTAGAGAAAAACTATATGAGCTGTATGGCCTTAAGCCATTCTTCAACACTGAAACTTTTAATAAATATGTAAATAGATATTCTAAACTCTTCAGAAAGATTTGCAAGGTAGCAAAGGCCCTGTACATTAGCAATAAGATCAAATCGGCAGACAATAAAATAAAGACTGTGTGGAAAGTTATTAATAATGAAACTGGTAGGAATAAAGTACGCAATATGGATTTTTTATTGGAGACTTCACATGGTTTGTGAATTATTTCACCGATATACCTCTTAGGACAACGGAAGCTCTAAATTCCTCCCCTGAAGATTCAGTTGCTTTATTGAAAGCAAACTTGCCAGGCTGTCCGGTTGAATTTCAATTCAAACATATAAACCCTTTGACAGTCATAAAGGCTTTCCGGCAAATAAAAGTCAAATTAACCGAAGACCTATGGGGAATGTCTGTTAAAGTATGCACATCTATAATTGAGACCATAGCACCGTACTTAGCTTTAATATTTAATTTGTGTGTGGACCACGGAGTCTTTCCAGATATAATGAAGTACAGTAAGGTTATACCACTTTTTAAATCCGGTGACCATAATGACACTAATAATTACAGACCTGTATCAGTATTGCCGGTTTTCAGAAGGGGTTTGAAAAAGTTATGCTTAATCAAATGCTTTACCATTTTAACAGCAATAAAATCTTTCATGATCAGCAGTATGGTTTCACCAAAGGACGTTGTACGACTGACGCTGGTGTCACTTTATTAAAACATATATTTGCAGCGTAGGAAGAAGCCCAAGATGCGATAGGAATTTTTTGTGACCTCTCAAAGGCTTTTGATTGTGTTAATCACGAAACCTTGCTTTTAAAGCTAGAACATTATGGACTAGGTAAACTTGCACTCAGCTTGGTGAAAACTTATTTAATTGACAGGCAACAGCAAGTTCAGATAAATGGTGTCAATTCTCCGGGTTTGAAAGTCAAAATGGGTGTACCACAAGGCTCAATATTAGGTCCTTTCCTCTTTTTAGTATATATAAATGATCTACCGCATCTATTAAAAAAACAACCACATATTGTATTGTTTGCTGACGATACGTCGTTAATTTTTAAGATCAATAGACGTTCCACAAATCTTGATGACGTAAACAATGCTTTACAGCAAGTCCAAAACTGGTTTACTGTTAATAATTTAGTATTAAATGGAAAAAAAACTAAGTGCATAAGATTTGCGTTACCGAATGTTAAAAGTAATTACTCCGACATAGTATTGAACAAGGAGAAACTCGAATTCGTCGAGAATACGGTTTTCCTAGGGATCACGAGTAGGGTAAAATTGGGGCTTCTGCATCACTCGCCTCGCTTCGCTCGGTTCGTGATGCAGGAGCCCCAATTTTATACTCGATTGGGGTTTCTGCGTCACTCGCCCGCTTCGCTCGGTTCGTGATGCAGGAGCCCCAATTTTATATTCGATTGGGGCTTCTGTGTCACTCGCAGAAAGTGTATGGGCTCTCATACCGTAAAATGCAAGTGATGCAGAAGCCCCAATTTTATACACGTAACGTCTAACCGATACAGCGCATTGTTAGCACTGATGAACGTCGATTGAAGTGTATGTGCTCTTATACTGTAAAAATGCAAGCAACGCAAATGTTTTGCGATATGAACGTTTAATTTATTCTTTATTTTCAAACTTTCCTAATATTTATAAAAAGGGTGGTCTTTAATAAAATGTATAAAATATACCGTACAGATTTCATTAAAATGTTTTCGTTTGCCGTTTGAGTATAAACAAAATTTAAAAAAAATATTAGATATTTAGGTGCGAGTTATAAAAGCTACGTCTTCTTGTTTGCAAATAAATTAGCATGTAAAATAACATCGCACTTGTATTCCCCGAAGTGTTTAGGTAGAGGGGTAAAATACATATTGCGGGTTTATTGCAACATTAATAGGGTGAGCCTATTGTTATCAACCAGGCCCGAGGTTCAGACTCTGCTGAGAAACTTCAGATTCAAACCCCAAAATAACACTTTACTCAACTATTGGAGGGATCGAACCCAAGGCCTCATGCGCAGTAGTCGCGCTTGCGACCGCTACATCAGAAGAAGCAGTCAAAAAGAACAAAAAATAATGATTGAATATTTATTTATTGTTTATATAGCTTACATTGCAACATTTTGTTATTTCTTGCAATATTGGCTTTACATAAGTTTTCTATTATCGTTGAAAAGTTGCAGCTCGAAAACGGACAAATTGCGGATTCTTAGCCATATGTCCGTTGGGCGCCCTTGACTTATGGGTGCAAAACTAGAAACGAATGACAGCGGATTATTTTATTTTTAACATGTTTTATCGAGTCTGTATAATAGGGCTTTATGATGTTAATATTTCCTATATATATCATTGTTTTTATAAATATTTTTTAATTTGACATTTCATTTTTTAAATATTATTTTTAATATTAAAAATTAAATTTTTTGATTAAATATTATGTATATATAATACCAATAATTTATTATATTGATAAATAATAAACTATTTGTATTATAATATTATATTTTAAGTTGAACGACATTAAGATTTTCTCGTGAGTACATACGATTACCATATAAAAATTTCGTCTCAAATTGCAGCGACAGTGCGGCGCTGGTATAGGGTTGCATCCAAATAAATTTAGTAAGGACGTGTTAACACTTGAGTGTCTAATTTATAATATAGAACAAACCATAATAATTCTTATGACCAATAAGTATAGAGTTTAATATTTAATATAATAATTCATTATTTTTCATTCGCAGCGTCAGCAAAAACTTAAATACGTTATGATGTTCGTTCCCTTATGATATTAGGGTATAAATAGAGCTCTCAAAGTGTTTTTGCTACACATTAGTGGTGCATCAATCCTTCATTGCTGGGTGTGGATATCTTCACAAGGCGTCAAGTATGTACGTACAATTAGACCCTATGCACATAAGCAACTCAGTTTCAATAATACAGTTGTTTTGCTCTGTGTGCCGATGGGCTAATATTTTTTTTTATATCTGTTGTTATCGTTTTATTAACAGTTTACTTACTTTATCTTTATTTCAGGTCTTCAAATCCGTTCGATTCAGACGCTGAAGTGCCTTCAACATTGGCTAAGAAAAAGATTGTCAAGCCGCAGAAATCCAAAAAGCAGCAGAAAAATAAGACACAAAAAAGACAGGATCATTTGTTAGGAAGCGGCTCGGAATCAGAGACTGACGCAACACCAACAAACGTGAACAAAAGGCGTAAAATCAATCCCTTTCCTGATTCTGAGGTGAGTTAATTATCTACACAATATTTTGTTTATTACTGATAAAATTAAAATAGTCTGAGCAGAAATAAAATTAATCTTGCGAACGATCTTGCTTTAATAGTCGGAAGTGTGATCATTTTCTTTTATTTTCAATCTCGCACAGACATAATGTATTTATTTCTAAGTATGTTCTTGTTGTTGACAGGATGATGAGCCTGAACTTGTCAGGCAGCAAAATTAAAAAAAATTCTTTCGAGGCGTGTAGCTTCTGGAAATACCTATCAAAGCGATCCCACCAGACGAGGTGACTACTACGTCGAAGTTCGCATCTCGAACAGCCGTGAACTGGAGGTAATTACCAACAATTGATGGCAACATTCCCTGATCACTTTTAAAACTGCGGTAAATGATAATACGCCAACGTGGAAAGCAGTTACTCAACTTGTTTCCGCGGTAAAAGAAGATTTCAGTCAAATTAAACCTATTTTGTATCCTTCCAAGGATTAATCAATATGTATTAGAATAATAATAATAAATTCATTTATTTCAGGTTGAATTAATCATTACTACTACATTTTTATAAATTTTATTGAATAGTATTTTATGTTTTTATATAGTTAAATGCATTGTTTCTTACATGATCTACTCTGTAGATAAGAATAAATAAAACTAAAAACCAAAAACCAGAAAAACAAAACTAAGAATAAATAAAACTAAAACAAAAAACCTAGAAACCAGAAAAACAAAACTAAGAATAAATAAGACTAGAACCAAAAACCTAAAAACCAGAAAAACAAAAACTAAGAATAAATAAAACTAAAACAATAAACCTAAATCATAAAAACAAAACTAAGAATAAATAAAACTAAAACAAAAAACCTAAACCATAAAAACAAAACTAAGAATAAATAAAACTAAAACAGAAAAGCTAAACCACAAAAACTAAACTAAGAATAAATAAGACCAAAACCAAAAACCTAGAAAACAGAAAAACAAAACTAAGAATAAATAAACCTAAACCAAAAACCTAGAAACCAGAAAAACAAAACTAAGAATAAATAAAACAAAAATAAAAAACAAAACTAAGAATAAATAAAACTAAACCAAAAAAAAGCCTAAACCACAAAAAAAAGCTAAAAATAAATAAGACTAAAACCAAAAACCTAGAAAACAAGAAAACAAAACTAAGAATAAATAAAACTAAAACCAAAAACCTAGAAACCAGAAAATACCAAACTAATAATAAATAAAACTAAAAACCAAAAACCTATAAAACCAGAAAAACAAAACTAAGAATAAATAAAACTAAAACAAAAAACCTAAACCATAAAAACAAAACTAAGAATAAATAAAACTAAAACAGAAAAGCTAAACCACAAAAACTAAACTAAGAATAAATAAGACCAAAACCAAAAACCTAGAAAACAGAAAAACAAAACTAAGAATAAATAAAACTAAACCAAAAACCTAGAAACCAGAAAAACAAAACTAATAATAAATAAAACTAAACCGAAAACCTAGAACCAGAAAAACAAAACTAAGAATAAATAAAACAAAAATAAAAAACAAAACTAAGAATAAATAAAACTAAACCAAAAAAAAGCCTAAACCACAAAAAAAAGCTAAAAATAAATAAGACCAAAACCAAAAACCTAGAAAACAAGAAAACAAAACTAAGAATAAATAAAACTAAAACCAAAAACCTAGAAACCAGAAAATACCAAACTAATAATAAATAAAACTAAAAACCAAAAACCTATAAAACCAGAAAAACGAAACTAAGAATAAATAAAACTAAAACAAAAAAACCTAGAAAAAACCATAAAAACTAAACAAAGAATAAATAAAACTTAAACAAAAAAAACCTAAATGACAAAAACAAAACTAAGAATAAATAAGACTAAAACAAAAAACCTAAACCACAAACAAAACTAAGAATAAATAAGACAAACCATAAAACCTAGAAAACAGAAAAACAAAACTAAGAATAAATAAAACTAAAACAAAAAACCTAGAAACCAGGAAAACAAAACTAAGAATAAATAAAACTAAAACCAAAAACCTAAACCACAAACAACACTAAGAATAAATAAAACTAAAATTTGAACCTAGAAAAATAATTTTTTATAGATAAATAAACACTAAAACTAATTGACTATTGTTTGCTGACTAAAATGTATTTCTGTCAAACCTGTAATGAATACGTTAAAAAATATTCTTCTCATAAGAAATCCAACATTCATAAATCTAACTGTTTGCTACAAACTGAATTTGACAATGTTCATATGATTGCTTGTGCCTTTAAAAACAAAATTGTTAGTTACAGAATAGATGCCCACAAATTAAATCTTTCACCTGAATTATTTTTAAATGATATTTCTCGCATATGTTGTAATCTTATTAAAGAGAAACTAAAAGTACACACATCATTAAAGGTTAATTTTGAGCTATATGTTTCATATATTTTGCCTAAAAATTATGAATCATCTCTGAAATCTTTTAATACTAAATATGAAATAATATCGCAAAACACCGATTTACTATCTATTTATAACGCATGCGCTGAAAAAATGATTTGCAAATGTTCAGAGTTTGAACTTTCCGAATCAGGTTGGACAATTGAGAGAATAAGTCATTTAGAAATAAATATTTTAAAATACAACCCTTTAAGAGCTGGTTCTTACATTCCTTTACCTAAAAATATTCGAAAAACTAAATCTTGTCTAAATTTAGTTAACAATGATGAACATTGTTTCCTATGGAGTGTTGTAGCTCATTTGTATCCGACTAAGAATAATCCAAATAGAGTGACATCATACCCTCATTATTCAAAAGTTTTTAACACAACTAATATGTCATTTTCTCCAAGTTTTACAGATATTAAAGTATTTGAAAATCTAAATCCAAATTTTTGTGTAAACATTTATGGTTTAGATTCTAAAAATCAAGTGACAGGACCATTGTATAAAACTTTCAAAAGAAAATTAATGCACGTTAACTTACTTTGTATTAATAATAAAAACGGTAAAAATCATTACTGTTTAATAAAAAAGTTTGATAGACTTGTACATAAACAATTAACTAGACATAAGTCCAAGATACATTTATGTGATGAGTGTTTTATATATTTTAATACTCCAGAAAAACTTTTGAATCATAACTGTGCAAGGGTGAAAACTACACTCCCTGAAGATAACACAACACTATATTTTTCAAATTTTGAAAGAACTCAAAGTATTCCCATAGTTATTTACGGTGATTTTGAAAGCTTATTACGAGAATATTCAGACAAAAATAAAACAACACATGTTGAAAACATACAAATTCACGAGGCAAGTTGCTTTGCATATTTTATCTTTTGTCATTCTCAGCCTGAACTTAATAAGTTCGTATCATACAGAGGACCAGATTGTTCAAAGAAGTTTATTATATCAATTACCAAAGATGTGAAAAGATTATATGAAATAATTTCAGTTTCAAAGCCCATGATAATCAGTGATGATGAGCGTAATTCTTTTAACAATGCAAAAAAATGTTATTTATGCAAGAAAAAAATCTGTGATACAGATGTAATTGTCGCAGATCATGATCATTTCACAGGAAAATACAGAGGACCGGCGCATAATAAATGTAATTTAAATGCTAAAACATGTCCATTCATACCAATAATATTTCACAACCTTTCAGGTTATGATTGTCATCTGTTTATAAAAGAACTTTCTACCATTTGTGGACGTATAAATTTAATACCAAAAAATAAGGAAAAATATATATCTTTTACTAAATTTATACCAATTGATGGTAAGAATGTCGCTCAATTAAAATTTATTGACTCTTTTAATTTTTTGAGCTCAAGTCTTGATAATTTAGTGAAATCAATGAAAGCCGAGGATTTTCAAAGTCTGCGACAGTTTTTCGACGATGAGCACTTATTTAATTTAATTCGAAAAAAAGGTATTTACTGTTATGACTATATTGATTCATGGGATCGTTACAAAGAAAATAAATTGCCAGATCAAATCAAATTTTATAATAATCTTACTTCTGAAACTGTTTCCGATGAAGACTATAAACATGCGTTAATAGTTTGGGATGCATTTAATATTTCCAATTTAGGAGAGTATACAGATTTATATTTAAAATGTGACGTCATTCTTTTATGTGATGTATTTGAAAAATTTAGAGCTATGAGTTTGAAATATTACAACCTTGATCCATGTTATTATGTATCTTCACCATCATTGAGTTGGGATGCTATGTTATTATACACTAATATTAAGTTAGACTTGATTTCGGATATTGAAATGTATCAAATGTTGGAAAAAGGTATACGAGGAGGTCTTGCTCAATGTTCTTTAAGATATGCCAAAGCAAACAATAAATATCTTCCACATTACAATAGTCAGGAACCAAATAGTCATCTAGTTTATCTGGATTGTGTCAATTTATATGGTTTTGCAATGATGCAAAAATTACCAACAGGGAACTTTAAATTTTTGACCGAAAAAGAAATCAATAAATTTGATATAATGAATGTTTCCAATGATAGTGATAGCGGATATATTCTCGAAGTAGATTTACATTATCCACACGAAATTCACGATGACCATTCTGATTTACCTTTTGCAGCTGAAAAATTTGTGCCTTCGGGTAGTAAAAATTATAAACTCATTGCTAACTTGAACGACAAATGCAAATATGTGATTCATTACATTCATTTGAAAGAGTGCCTTAAAAAAGGTCTTATTTTAATCAAAATTCATAGGATATTAACTTTTAGTCAAAATGCATTTTTAGCACCATACATCTTATTGAATACAACCCTTCGTCAAGAAGCAGGCTCAAATTTTGAAAGAGACTTTTTTAAAAAACAAAATAACTCTATTTTCGGAAAGACAATAGAAAACAAAAGAAAACAAGTTGATGTGAAATTGGTTAATGTATGGAAAGATGTATCAAATAAGTCTAACAAAGTGTGTGGAGCAGAAAAATATGTAAGTGCTCCAAATTTCAAAAACATGTCAATGTTATCAGAGTCATTGGTTGCAATCCAGATGCAACAAACACAAATAGTTCTGGATCGTCCGATTTATATTGGATTTTCAATTTTAGAATTGGCTAAGAGTCATTTATACCATTTTCACTATTCTGTAATGAAACGTATTTATAAAAAATCTATCAAACTTTGTTATACTGATACTGACAGTCTTTTGTATTTAATATACACTAAAGACTTTTATAAAGACATGAAAAAGCATATTAGATACTTTGACACAAGTAATTTTGAAAATGAGAATTATGATATGCCGAAAGTAAATAGTAAAGTACCAGGATTTTTTAAGGATGAGATGGGTGGTGATATAATATCTGAGTTTGTGGGTTTAAGAGCAAAATTGTATTGTATAGATTCTGTAACCACTTCAATAAAAAAAGCAAAAGGTATTAAAAAAAACGTTACAAATAAACTTAATATTGAAAATTATAAACGAGCTTTACAATCCGATGAACGCTTAAGAGAAAATATGTGTATAATTAGATCAAAAAATCATAATATATTTACTCAAAAAATTAATAAACTTGTACTTAGCAGAGAAGACGATAAAAGACAAATATTAGAAGATGATTGTAAAACTTTGCCTTGGGGACATTATAAAACTGTTTTTTAATGTATGTTACTTATGTAAATCTTATTAAATAAAATAAAAAAACAATGTATTTAAACTGATCTGTGTAAGAAAAGTTAAATTATTATTTATTATTATTTAAATAATAAATAAATAAATAAATACGAACAATTGTGTGTATAATTCATAATAATCATTGCATAAAACAAAAACAATGCATTTAAAGTTAAGCTGTGTATTGTATTTTAGTATGTAAGAAATATTTTATTTTTAAATAAATTTACGTGACGAAACTTATGTGTATTTATTTAATAACCTCATAATAGCACTCTTTACAGCAGGAATAAAACCCCAGGAATAAAACACAAATATTGAGTATAACAAATGTATTACATGGTCTTATAAACTATTAAAATATAAAAATACAAATAACTATTCCTATTACTACTACTTCTAATACATTATCAATAACGATAAAAATTAAAAGCATATATTAAATATTACATAATTTATCACTCTAATTTTTCACCGATTTTTTTTATAAGCACCTCTGCAGCATTCATCACAAAAGTTTCGCGCACCACATATTGTACACTGGTGCAAGCATTATCACTATCGTTACAGTCATTTTCACTTTCACAATCTTTTAGTTCATACACATTCAATTTAATTAAATAACGTCCTCTTATATCATTTGGTTTACCACGGCGAGCAATATATGATGTTGATGATGAAAATCTTGATGAGCGCTTTCTCTTTCTTGTTATTTTTTTCTGGGCTGGTTCTTGAGTATTTGTCGGATTATTGTCCAGTTCTTCAGTTTCACGTTGCCGATTTGCCAAGCTTTCAAAATACGAGCTACAATCACCCTGAGAGTAAAAGAAAGGCCTGATGACCTGATTGCCATCATCGAGATTCGCAGAGTTCCACTGTAAAAAAAATAATACAAAATACACATGAGCAAAAAGAAAACAAATCAGATAAATTTACACAAATTACTCGTAATATAATACATCGGGACTGCATACCTCACGCATTCTGGATTGTTCATGATCTTCATTAACATCAATCAAAATGGTGGGGGTGTATGTTGGTGAACGAGACATAATACTGAAAAAAAAAACAACGTATTTATTAATAAAGTCAATATAAACTGCGCATCAATATGGATTTTAATTGATTTGTATGCAAAAACTTACCTTTTATAATTGAAATGAAAAAGTTCAAAAATTTAAAACCACAGCAGAAGTGACTGTATTTTGATAGTTGCCACAATTAAATGAACTACTTCTTTACTTTGAGATGTCTAAAACTGGTGAACTTTTTAGGTGTGTAATATGAATAGACTCACATTACAGTTTAGGATGAGGTCAGTTCACACTGAAACGCAATGCGACACAACGCTATAGCGATACCGAACTTATTAACATGAATTACACACATCTCAGTAAAGCAACAGACTTTTTATCTGCGCGTATCATCGCGATAGGTTTCAGTGTGAACTGGTCCTTATTCGCCAAATATGTAGATGATTTTTTAAGGATGAGTATAATAAACAAGTCCAAACCTGCAATGCAAGTCCAATGTGCAATACGCCGATGTTTAAATAATACCTAATGTGTGTATGTTATGTTTCATCTAATTCTTATTATCCCTCAAATATTTATTTTACGGCAGTATATATTTGAGGGATGATAAAAAATAGATGTAATATGCAAGATGAAGTTGATCAAACAACCCATATCCCTGAACGTTAATAATATAAATTTCGATGACTCTGTTCATCACATCAAACACAGCTCATTATTGCCTAATACGATTCGTAGTTTGATATGTGGACCCTCAAACTGCGGCAAAACAAATGTAATGATCAGTTTACTCTTACATGAAAATGGGCTTAAATTCCAAAATCTTTACCTGTACTCGAAAACCAGTTTTCAGCCAAAATATAGTTTTTTACGAGAAGTCATAAGGAGAGTACCTAAGATAAAGTTTTATGAATTCAATGATCGAGTGAAGCTTTAAACAATTCTGTATTTATTTTTGATGATGTTGCTTGTGAAAATCAAATAAATATTCGCAATTATTTCTCTATGGGCAGGCATAAGCAAATTGATTGCTTTTACTTATCTCAAACCTATTCAAAAATTCCTAAACAATTGTTACGCGATAATGCAAATTTTCTTATAATATTTAAACAAGATGATGTAAACTTAAAACATGTTTATAAAGAACATGTCAGTTCTGATTTACTATGGAATCAATTTAAAGATATGTGTAAAACAGTTTGGAATAACCCATATAATTTTTTACTTATTAACAAAGAGTCGCCATTAAATAATGGAAGGTACAGAAAAAAAATTGATACTTTTTTCCACTTTTAATGCAGTTATAAATGAGTTTCACATAAAATAGATTTAGTATATTTTTTTTCTTCAACGAATACAGGTGTTGAAAATAACATGGAGAAAAACATTAAAATGGAGTTAATGAAGTCTGTGGACTCCATAAAAAGTAAATTAAAACAAATGAAAAATCATGAACATAAAATTAACTTATCGCTTGACAAAATGCTAAAACCTGTTACGGAGCCACTTAAGACCCTTGTTAATTCAAAAAATGATGAAAATATATTATTTGCGACTTCTGAAAAAAACGAAGCGGATAAAAATAATATAAACTCTCCCATTAATTGCAATAAGTTTTACGATGCTGATTCAGATTCCATAGAAATCCCTAAAGATAAAGTAGAAGATTTAGTAACTTCATTAGAATGTGATGATATTTATGATATACAAGATAGCTTAAATATACCTTTTGGAATAAGGAAAGATAATAAAACTTTAATGATGGGTAACTCGGTAGTAACATTTTCTAAAATTGATAATTTGAATAACGATATGATGTATTTGATAAAAATCGGAGACAAAAGTTACAACTTAACCCCAGGACTCAAAGAATTATTACTTCGAAAGAAACCGGATTTAAAGTCAATATCAAGCAAAGATAAACTTGTCTATAAGGACATTTTATATCACACAAATGCTCACAAAAGAGATTTCAACCCTGCGGGTCAAATAAGAGGTGATAAAGGAACAAAATATCGTGAAATAATCAAACCTTTATTTTCTAAGGATACAAACGAGAAACTTCAAACAAAACTTGGAGGTAGCATTCCAAAGCTTAAGACATATAAAACCAACACTGATTTGGTATATTGGGACGATCCCAATGAATTGGTTGAGAGATTAAAATTATTAGTAGCATCAAGAGACGCTGGCAACACAAATCATGATAATGAAATTTTATCAATAATTGAAGAATTAAAAGAAGCTGGCATAATTAAGGAATAAATACTAATAATAATAAGCTTTTGATTTAGTATCATTGAGTCATTCGAACATTGTTATAGATAATGACATATTTCAAAGTGGTTAAAAATACACGTGACTATCAAATTTAATATTCCCTTGAAAATCTAAGACAAAAACTGATACCGAAAATTTCCTAATATGAGCAAAATAGATGTGGTAAATGAAATACATAAAAGTGCGAGGGTGAACTTTCCCCGAAGAAATGTTATTATGAAAGATATAGACGATCTATGGCAAGCAGACTTAATTGACATGCAATCAATTTCTAAAGAAAATAATAACTTTAGATTCATTCTTGCCGTTATTGACACATTTTCAAAATACGCTTGGGCATTTCCTTTGGAAAGTAAGAACAAAGATGCAGTATATAATACTTTTAAGATTTTACTGGATAAGCAGCGTGTTCCTAAGAACTTACAAACTGATAATGGAACTGAATTTTATAATAGTAAATTTCGAAATCTTATGCAATCTTACAATATTAATCACTATTCAACATTTTCATCCAAAAAAGCTTCAATAGTTGAGAGATTTATCAGAACATTAAAATCTAAATTGTACAAGGAATTCAGTTTGAAAGGTAATTATAATTGGGTCAATGAGACCCTCAATAGTGCCATTTATAAATACAATCACGCCTACCATCGGACAATTGCTGAAATCCCCGCAAATGTGGATAACACAAATAAAAAACGTATATTACAAAGATATGAAAGGTTGTTAAAAAAAGTTAGTATGAAATGCAAGCTTAAAGTGGGAGATTACGTGCGAATCAGTAAGTACAAAGGAACATTTGAAAAAGGGTATACTCCAAACGGGTCAACAGAAATATTTAAAATTCGCAAGAAACAGAATACAACTCCTATCACTTATTTAATTGAAGATACGATCAGAGGTCAACCTATTTTAGGAGCATTTTATGAACAAGAGCTTCAAAAAACAAAACATCCAAATGTGTATCTAGTTGAGAAAGTTCTTAAAAGGAAAGGAAATAGGGTTTTAGTAAAATGGTTAGGTTTGTCTTCTGCTGAAAATAGTTGGATCGATAAGTCGGACCTATTGTAGAAGCTCTCATATATATTTATTGAGTGTTTAGACCTTGATTAATCAGTCTTAATATGTGTATTGGAGAGAGTAGTCTTCTTAATTGGCTTATAAATCATTTACCATTTGAGTTACATTTACCAGGGTATAATTATTGTGGCCCTGGTACAAAATTAATTAAGAGACTTACACGTGGAGATAAAGGTGTAAATAAATTAGAGGAATATTGTAAAGAACACGACATTGCATATCAAAAGTCATCAATCTTAAAGGATCAACATAAAGCAGATTTAGTGTTGCTTAAAATGGCAAAGAAACGGGCAGCTGCCTCTGATGCGAGTGCAGGAGAGAAATTTGCGGCACATCTAGTAAGCAATGCTATGTTAGCAAAAATTAAAACCGGTGCTGGCCTAAAAACCCATAGTAAAAACTCTCCGAGAAAAAATAAACCTGGAAAATGGATAAATAAGAAATTTAAAAATATCGTTACTAATACGAAAAAACATATAACAAAATTGAAACCAAAATGTAAGAAAGCGGCAATAGAATTCGCTATGGCTGCTGCTAGAGAATTAGTCGATCAATCGCCTATTAAGCTTCCTCGTGTTATTCCTGTACCAAAAACTGGTGGAGTATTACCATTAATTCCTATTTTTGCGGGATTGTCAGCAGCAGGTGCCTTAGCAGGCGGTGTAGCTGGTATAGCAAAAGCCATAAATGAATTTAAGATTGCGAAAAAGCGTTTTGCTGAATTGAAGAGACACAATGAAATAATGGAAGCTCTTTGCATTGGAAAGGGACTACATCTTAAACCTCATAATGATGGATTTGGAATATTTGTATCGAAAGAAAAAAAACTAAGATATCGGCTACCCAAACGAGGATTTACTAATTTTGACATTTTGAAGTATGGACACAAAATTCCTTATTTTCGAGGTGTCTTTATGAGAGATCAACTCCCTGAACGGCCTTTCAAAAAAGAATGTGGAGTTATTAATTTAGATAGTTCTGAAAATCCTGGTTCTCATTGGGTAGCCTATGCAAAATACAATGAATATATTGAATATTTTGATAGTTACGGAAATCTTGAACCCCCGAAAGAATTTATTAAATATTTAGGCTCTAAGATCAACTATAACTTTGAAAATATACAAGGCGATCATCCTTTTAATTGCGGACATCTTTGTTTAAAATTTTTAAAGAAATTTTGGCATAATCGTAGTAGAATAAAATCCCCACCAACTGTGTTCCCACGTTGTCGTCGTGGTGGGGCTTGCGTGTCTCTGTGATCTTGAGGGCTATGCCGGTAGAGCTACTCATGCCGGAAGGCCTCAAGTGAGAGACCAGACCAAGAGGAACACACAGGCGGAGTCCAGACGGACCGCCACGGAGGGTGCGCTGTCCAGAAGCATCGGCACCAACAGCTGTTGGTGTTTTTGGACAGTGGTTTCGGGAGAGTGGGTTCGCCTCGGGTACGCGTCTGTTTATCAGACGTGACCAAGATGGCGAACGTGGTTATTGGGGACCCCACCCCACAAAAAAGGCAAAGCTGAGTTCAGCACTATCATGGACGCACATCTCAAAAAGTTATTACCCCAGGAGGGTACCGCCTGCATCGCAGGAGGAGAATCCCTCACCAAGCAGAGCTTGGTCTGCCCCTCGTACTCTGGGGGGGGCAAAGAGTGCGCCAGATCCCACAAGGATCTGTTACCGTCCTTCGTGGATGCAAAGAGCCAGGGTGGCTCACTCTCCGGTAGCGTGGAGTCCCTGGGACCAGTTCCCAGCACGTCCGCTGCGCCGGTGGGTCCTGCAGAGGCCGGCAGGAGCTTCGGCCTCAGGGAAGTGAGCGGAGACGCGGCGTCGGACTCCGATGCCGCGTCTTCGCCCAACTCAGAGAGAATGGAGGTGGAAGAGTTCACCTCCAGGAGGACGACCCAGTTCCTCAAACGCCCCATCTTGGGGGATGGCCGGAGGACTTCCTCCGATGACGAACTGGGTGCATCGGCCCGCAAAATCTCCACCGCTGTACGGGGTGCGGGCCGAAAGACAAGAAAAGGGAGCTGGCGCACCAACGAGGAAGTGACCCGGCGATCCCTCAAAATCGCCAGGGAGGGGCGCCAACCCGGGGCACCCAGTGGTCAGGCCGGCCCTTCGGAGCCGGAGTCCTCAGGCAGTGAGCCAGAAGGCATGGAGGAGGCGCTGACCAAGTTCACGGAGATCGTGGCAGCTGCCATAACAGGCGTGGCCAAGAAGAGGGAGAAGGTCTCCAAGAGGCGATCCATCGCCCAGGCCACGACCTCAATAACCGAGGCACTGGGGATCGTCCTGGAGCCGTTCAAAAAATCCCTCAACAAGAGGATTGAGCGGCTCGAGGCGGACCTAGCCGGTCTCCGTGGAACTGGCCCCCAGGTGGCGCAAAAAGGGGGACGCAGGCAAGGGCAAGATCAGTCGCAGCCCCTGCCCCAGCCAGAGAATGAGGTGGTGACCCTGCTGCGGCAAGAGCTGGCTGCCTTCCGGCAGCAGCAGCAGGAGCAGCAGCAGCAGTTCCAGGAGCGGGTCCAGCGGCAGTTCGCTGTCCTGGAGGGCATTGTGCTGCGCCCCCCGCTTGCGGCCTCCGGCCAGAAGAGGGCGGTGACGTACGCCGCCGCAGCCGCGGCCGCGGCTGCTGCGCCCAAGGCGGGCCCGTCGGGGCAAGTTGGGCGCGGGGCCGTGTTGTCGGAGCCTCCGAGGCTGGCCCCAGCGACCAAGCAGCGGCAGCGGCAGGAGAAGACTGCTCCTTCCCCGAAGGGTGGGGCGGCCAATGCTGCTAAACCAGCAGGAGCTCCTGTTGCGGCGGCGACTAGGCCGCGTCTATCTGAAATGCCCCCGGTTGGCGCCGAATGGACGGTTGTCGGCGCCAGCAGGAAGGCGGGCAAGGCAGCTAGAGCGGCGAAAAAGCGCGAGCAGCGACAGCAGCGTAGGAAGCGGGCCATGGCAGCCAGACTTCGCGCCCCGAATTCCGCAGCTGTAGTGATTACACTACAGCCAGCTGCGGAAAAGAAGGGCGTGAATTATGACATGGTCATGGCAAAGGCGAAGCAGGCGGTGGTGGAGCACCTCGACGAATTCGGAGCCTCTGAAGGCTTTCGAATGAGGCGCACCGCAACCGGGGCCCGAATATTGGAGGTCCCTGGTGCGGACAGTGGCTCTGCCGCGGACGCCCTGGCCGCAAGGATCAGAGCGTCCCTGGACGTCGAGGAGGTCCGAGTGTCCAGGCCCACAAAGTGCATAGACATGCGCATCATGGGCGTGGATGACTCCGTTAGGGTGGATGAGGTAGTGGCCGCCGTCGTCAGGACGGGAGGGTGCCAGGCCGATCAAGTGCGGGCGGGCACCATTCGTGCTGACAGCACGGGCATGCGAGCCGTTACGGTTAGCTGCCCCGTGTCGGCGGCCAAAGCCATCACGGGCGAAGCCCGAAGGCTTTTGGTGGGCTGGGTCTCCGCGCAGGTAAAACTGCTGGAGCCCAGACCTCTGCGGTGCTACCGCTGCCACGTAGGGCACCACGTGGGGGCCTATTGCGCCGCGGAGGTGGACCGCAGTGACCACTGCTACCAGTGCGGTCAGGCTGGTCACAAGGCCGTTGAATGCCGTGCAACGCCGCACTGCTACGCATGTGCGGCGGCAGGCAAGCCGGCCGACCACCGGGCTGGGAGCAGGTCCTGCGACCCCCCCGCCAAGGCCAAGGGCAAGGTACGGAGGCCCATCCACCCGGACGTACTCACCGCCGCAGCCGCCTCCTTGGCTGCCGCCGCTGTCGCCGCCGCACCCGCCGCGGTGGGGTCCTCACAGTGGGCTCGGGAGGAGACTGTAATGGACTGTCACTAGTGACTCCATTGCGTCTCCTCCAGGCGAACATCAACCACTGCGCCCCCGCTCAGGATCTGTTGCTCCAGAGCATGGCGCAGTGGTCGATCAATATCGCCGTGGTCTCCGAGCCGTACTATGTCCTGCCCAGGGGAGACTGGGTGCGGGACCTGGACGGCTCGGTGACCCTAATTTCGTCGGCCGCCGCCGGTACCCCCTACCCTTGAGGCTATCACGAGGGGACGGGGTTGTGTGGCAGCACGGTTCGGGGACATTGCAGTGGTGGGCGTCTACCTGTCCCCGAACAGATCTCTCGGTGAACTTCACATCTCCCTAATGGAGCTGAAAGCCGTCGTCGCTGGGTTTGGTTCCCTTCCCGTGGTCGTGTGCGGGGACTTCAATGCCAAGAACTTGGCTTGGGGTTCCCGGTTCATGAACCAGCGGGGTCGGATGGTGGAGGACTGGGCTCTGGAGACAGGCCTGGTCGTCCTAAACCGGGGTTCTGTCCCCACGTGTGTGCGGATGCGGGGTGACTCAGTGGTGGACATCTCGTTCGCCAGCCCCGCTCTGTCGCCGCGTGTCGTCGACTGGCGTGTTATGGAGGGGGTGGAGACGTACTCAGACCACCGGTACATCCGGTTTGACGTCTCCGCCCAAACCTCGACCGCGCCGGTCCGACAGAACCCTTGTGGTCCGCGGTGGGCGCTGAGGCAGATGGACCGGGAGCTCCTCCTGGAAGCCGCGACGGTACAGGCCTGGGTGCAAGCACCGGACAGGCCTGTCGACATCGACGTCGAGGCAGAGTGGTTCCGGGAGGCCGTGTCGCAAATCTGCGACGCGGCAATGCCCCGAGTCCATCCAGGACGCGCTCGGCGCCAGGTATACTGGTGGTCGCCGGAGATTGCGGCACTGCGCAATGCGTGCAATACCGCGCGACGCCGGTATGCCAGATACCGCAGGCGCCGTATCCGTCCACCGGATGCGGAGGCCAGAGAGGCGGAGCTGTACGAGGGATACAGAGAGGCAAAGCGCACCCTCCGAGCGGAGATAAGGCGGGCCAAACTCGAGGCCCGCAACGTGTGGCTGGGGACTCTGAACGGGGACCCATGGGGACGCCCCTACAAGGTGGTGCGGGACAAGCTCCGCCCCTGGGCTCCCCCGCTAACGCAGAGTCTCCGGCCTCAGCTTGTGGAGGGTGTGGTGAGCACTCTGTTCCCCACGCGAGGGGAACACTCTCCCCCGCCCATGGCTCCGCCACCAGCGGTGTCCGACGCGGACCACGATGGCGACGACGACGACAACGCTCCAGAGGTGACCGAGGTAGAGATGAGAGTGGCGGTACGAAGGCTGAGTGCCAAAAATACCGCCCCAGGACCCGATGGCTTGCCTGGGAAGGCCTGGGTCCTGGCCATGGAGGCTCTCGGGCCTCGACTAAGAGGGCTCTTTAGCGCATGCATGGAGAGGGGCCAGTTCCCACTTCGCTGGAAGACTGGGAAACTGGTCCTCATCGCGAAGCCGGGGCGCCCTGCGGACTCTCCGTCCACGTACCGGCCCATTGTGCTGCTCGACGAGGTGGGCAAGCTCTTTGAAAGAGTAATGGCAGACCGCCTTGTCGCGCACCTAACACGGGTGGGGCCGGATCTGGCGGACGGCCAGTTTGGTTTTCGCAGGAGGAGCTCCACGGTGGACGCCATCATGCGCGTGCGAGCCCTCACGACGAGGGATGCGGTGGCCCAGGGCAGGTGAGTCGTGGCGGTGTTTCTGGACATCGCCAACGCCTTCAACTCCCTGCCTTGGAGTAGCATTAGGAGGGCACTCCGGTATCACATGACACGCTGGTCCTGGCGCGGGGAGAGTCGTACCAGGCGGCGGTCGAACTAGCGACACACGGGGTTGCGACAGTCGTGGGCAGGATCCAGGAGTTGGGACTCGAGGTGGCATTGCACAAGTCCGAGGCCATGTGCTTTCACGGTCCTCGGAACGCGCCACCACCGGGTTCCCAACTAACGGTAGGAGGAGTCCACATCGGCGTCGGGTCGACGATGAAGTACCTGGGACTCGTTCTCGACAGCCGATGGGATTTCGAGGAGCACTTCCGACGTCTGGCTCCCAAACTAAATCGGACTGGGGCTGCCCTCGGGCGGCTCCTGCCCAACCTGGGGGGTCCAGACGCCTCCTGCCGGAGGCTCTACGCAGGAATCGTTCGGTCCATGGCCCTTTATGGCGCACCGGTATGGGCGCCGGCGCTGCGGAAGCAGCCGGCGGCCCGGCTGAACGCATGCCAGAGGGTCATGGCCATACGGATGGTGCGAGGATACCGGACGATTTCCCGCGAAGCGGCGAGCCTCCTTGCTGGACAGCCACCATGGGATCTGGTAGCCACAGCCCTTGCTCACATGCACGATCTGCGCATGGAGATGCAACGCCGGGGCGAAACTCCGCTGCCGCGACAAGTCGCAGCATGGCGGACAGAGCATCGGCGGGTTCTCATGGAGAAATGGCGACAACGACTGTCGCGACCCAGTTCTGGGCACGCCACAATTATGGCGGTAAGTCCCCTCTTTGAGGCGTGGTTGGAAAGACCTCACGGCGTCCTCACCTTCCGCATGACGCAGGTTCTCACCGAACACGGTAAGTTCGGGAAGTTCCTGCACCGGATTCGTGCGGAAGCGACGCCCGGGTGTCGCCACTGTGTGGACCGCCCGGAGGACACGGTGGAGCACACGGTGGAGGTGTGCCCCGCTTGGGCAGAGCAACGCCGTGTCCTCGTGGGGGCGATCGGCGGCGGCGATCTCTCGCGCCGGGCCTTGGTACAGGCCATGGTCCGGAGCGAGGAGGAGTGGCAGGCGGTCGCCTCCTTCTGCGAAGCAGTAATGCTAGCAAAGGAGGCGGCCGATCGCGTGAGGCAACGGTCCTCACGCCCCAACCGCCGCCGGGATTCCGATCCCGATTTCCGGCCACCGTAGGCGAGGGCTTGCGGACGGCGAGCAATGGGTGGCTCGCCGTCCGATCGTCCGGTAACCGTCCGGACCGAGCCCAAGTCGTCGACGGCGCGTATTGTTCCACGCGCGCCTCAGGGAGATGTCAGCAAATCGTAGGGGCCCAACAGGGTCGAAGCCTACTGGGGCCACGGGTAGTGTGAAAGCGAAACCCGGGGCCCTGGGACGAAGGCAAAGAAGGAACAGGAGTGGGTTTTTAGTCAGTAAAAGTCTGACACTACTTTCTGCTCCGCCCAAGAGCGGGATTTGTCATAAGATGATTTTCCCAGCTAAAAAAAAAAAAAAAGTAGAATAAAATAAAAAGGAAGTTCCAGAAGTGTTCAGTGTACAATTATGTCTTTAACAGTCACCATCTCTGGTAATAAATCAGAATTAGAGTCATATTTTCAACCACCTCTGTGTTTATCTGGGAAATATGAGTGCGGGTTACTATACCTTTCAGTATTAAACTCAAAACCAAAGGCTCATTATAACATTAGCAATCCGCCTGTAATCAGAATTGAATGTGATTTAATACATGGTTCTTACTCTAACGGATTACCAACTCATGTTATTCATGAATTTGTAACTAGTACTGCTGAAAGTCAGCAATACATAGAAACACCTCAAAACGTTATTTACCTTCCAGTGAACAAAAATATAATTTCATCTATATCTATTAGACTTGTTGATCAGTTTGGTCGTTGCATTAACTATATAGAAAATATACAACTGCGTCTTCATCTAAGAAAAACAAAATGATAATATATAATAAAACCTCTTCAGTCAAAACAAAACGCCTTATTTCTTCTACAACCACTAAGGTGCATAGACGTAAGAAAAAAGTGAAGAAGTTGACTAAAATAAATATTGATTTTCTTAAAGCCCTGGGTTTTAAAGTATGAATATACTGCAGATCAACGACTTACCACACTTCGATACTTCAATTGAAAGTTATGAAGTCCATTCTTACAATCCCTACAATAACTGCTTCAGAGAAAACGATGAAATCAGAATTCCCATACACCAACAAGACATATACGTGCTACCATCAGCCAGTTCAATTTACATCGAAGGTCGAGCAAAACTCTTCGGAAAAGATGGAAAACCGATTGAGAAAACTATTACGTTTAGTTACCCTGTTATGTTCTTGTTTCAAGACATCAGGTACGAAATGAATGGAATTGAAATAGATCGCATAAAAAATTCGGGAATAACATCAACAATAAAATCATATGTTTCATTAAATGAAGCAGAAAATAAAGTTGCTGCCTTATGGGGTTGGGACTTGAATGGATTTAAAAATGATGGTAACTTTAGCGCAGTAATACCTTTAAATAAGATTTTAGGGTTTGCAGAAGATTACAATAAAATTGTTATAAATTGTAAACATGAACTGATATTGAACAGAAGTAATACTAACTTAAACAGTGTTTTACTAACTGATGATACTGCACATTTCCAAATAGATATATCAAGGGTGCAATGGAGGGTGCCACACATAAAAGTGTCAGATCGAGAACGACTTATACTTTTAAAACATTTAGAAAGGGATAGACCTTTTCAAATGGCGTTTAGAAATTGGGATTTGTATGAGTACCCATTATTACCAAAATCTACAAAGCATTCATGGTCCGTTAAAACTGCATCACAGTTAGAAAAACCTAGATATGTAATTTTTTGCTTACAAACTAATAGAAAAAGTAATAAATTGAAAGATAGTTCACTATTCGATCATTGTGAAGTAACAAATGTGACCCTCTTTTTAAATTCTCAACATTATCCATACGAACCTTTGGGCTTAAAGTTTTCTGAGAACAAATACAGTATATTATACGAAATGTATGCGAAATTTCGTCAGTCGTATTACAACTGTCCAGTGGACCCCTTGCTCAATCTAAAGGAATTTAAGGAGAAAGCGCCCCTGTTTATTTTGGATTGTTCAAGGCAAAACGATAATCTAAAATCTGGTCCAGTAGATGTTCGACTAGAAATTGAATGTTCAGCATCAATACCAGATAACACTACTGCATATTGTTTGATTATAAACGATCGAGTTGTGGAATATAAACCTCTAAGCAACATAGTGCGCAGGTTATCATGACTGCCATTGTTGACGTTCAAGGATTTAAAACAGAAGCAAATGAATTTATCATAAAAGAAATTGCTGTATTATGTGATAAAAAAACTTTGCTGTTTTTAATTAAGCCACCTTTTTCATATCACGATTTGACGAAACAAGAAAAGCGTCAAGTTAGCTGGATTGAACGTAACAGAAAGATATACTGGAGTGAAGGATTTGTGTCGTACTCAAATCATCAGAATTTGATTGTAGATATTTTAAAAGACAAATGTGTTTACACCAAAGGATTAGAAAAAGTGTTATGGTTAAAAAATATTTTAAATAATAATAATGTTAGAAATTTAGAAGATAAAGGTTGTCCTAGTTTGAAAAGCTTGTACAAAAAATATGAACACTGTCATGATTTGTATAGTTGTATTTATCATGATACAATATGTGCTTTTAAAAATGTTATATGTCTTAGTAAATGGTGTGTTGATAATAAACTTTTGATATAATTATTTTCTTGTTTAATTTCTAAACTTATGTGCCTAAAACATATCTTAGTAATAGTATCTTTTCACTCCCAATCCCCCTCCAAAGCAAATCACTATAAGTTACTGCCAACAGTTATGCAATGTCATTATGCCTTAATAATTGTCTGTATCAAGAACTAGGAAATGATCAGAAGATGTCTCAAATTAAAAAATACATTCCTCGATATGACATGTTTAACACATATAAAATGCGTGAATTTTCATTTAATCATTATTGGGCAACTGCTGATTCGAGGAGAAGATTGGTGATGGAAATGGCGGATGCTGGATTTTTTTATTGTGGAAATAGTATAAATGATAAAGCAGCTTGTTTCTCATGTGGAGGTGTCATAGAAGATTGGGAGATTTACGACGACCCTTGGATGCAACATGCTATTCATTTTCCTCAATGTTTTTATTTAAACGCCGTGAAAGGACAATATTATATTGATAAGTGTCTGAAACAGTTACTCACAGAATGAGTTAACTTGCGCCTACTTAAATAATATTGACGTTACGTGAATAAAATTGGGGCTCCTGCATCATGAACCGAGCGAAGCGGGCGAGTGACGCAGAAACCCCAATCGAGTATAAAATTGGGGCTCCTGCATCACGAACCGAGCGAAGCGAGGCGAGTGATGCAGAAGCCCCAATTTTACCCTACTATCACGCTTGACTCGAGGCTACAATGGGGTCCTCATTTAACATCTCTGGCAGGTCGGCTTAGTTCAGGAGCATATGCTGTCAGAAAAATCCGTCAATTTACTGATGTGGATACTGCGCGACTAGTTTATTTTAGTTACTTTCATAGTGTGATGAATCATAAACTTCAAGCATCAGTTATATAAATATTTTATTCACTTTGATCAACACAATTTCATATTTATCATTCTATTAACAATGATTTACGAATACACGTATTGGTAGGACATGTTCACTGTTCAACAACTCAAAGCAGACTGACTGTCCAGAATGACAGTTACAAACTCAATGTTTCCCCACCACAAACTTTCACAAACACTCGGTCCGACCAATCAGAGCAAAGTTAACAGTACGTAATATCAATTGACTAACTAATAAACATTAGGGTTTATCAATAATTAACTGCAAGTAATTATTTCATTTTAACAATTATAATATATTTATACAAAACTAATACATAAACTCTAATACCATAAATCATTACTTAATGTCTACAACAAGTGCCTTATGTTCATGTAACTACTAGCGACATCTATCGCTTATAGATGGAAGTTGAACGATTTATGAATATTTTCTTTAAAAATCATTACATTCGGCCATCCGACATCGTGCGATCTCCTGACGCACGATTACAATTTCAATGATAGACTACATTCATATAAATTTTAATACTTCATTTAGTTCGACAAGAAAATGAGTTTTACATTCAAATTCATTACATTCGGCTAAGTATTGATTTTAGGTTTGCTTCCGGATCATTAGTTTGTCGTCACGTCATATGTTTAGAACATTCATCACTAGAAGAATAGTGTTGTAAGGTTTTTTTGTCAAAAGCTTTTCTACATGTCTGGGATCATAAAACTTACCATATATAATATATTCCAGTAATTTTATCCTTAAAACTTTTGTTTTTGAATGGATCTATAGATTTTAAAATGAGGTTAATGTAATTTTACCTTCTTATTTGCAATCAGATCTACTAATCTTAATCAGATCACTTATGCTGTAGGTAGTAGCAGGGATTTTACTGGTAACGTAAGTATTCTTTTGCTTGTCTAACTTGGATATTGGAGCTCACCTCATCTATTAAGCTTTGTAACGTGTTTCGTACTTCGTAATGTCGTCGTAGTCTATCGTTTAAAGTATCCTAGTAGCTTTGTGGCAGTCTTTCTAGTGAATGAATTACCAGAATTAACAAGACTCCATTGAATTTTCCAAGATAGGCATATGTTTCATTGGTGTTCGTTATAAACGTTGAAGTAATTTTATTTTGCTAGGGCATTTAAGATAGTGGTAGTCATTTTTACAGCGTTAAGAACAAGGTCAATACCATGACTATCGTAAAAGCTCTTTAGAGTAGATAAAGTATCTAAAAGAAAGCCACGATTGCACTATTATTCGAGATAGTAAACCAATGTAAATATATTTTATAACCAACACTATCAGTCGAAACAATTGGTCAACTTTCTGTAAGTATAAGGTAATTGACCAGCTTTTTGTCCGAGAGTATAGTCTTCGTTATTTACGCACACTGAATTCACGACAACATTATTATACATACTTTGTCATTAGGTTTTTCATCTGGTTCAGCCTTAAGAACTTTGAATCTAGGTCTAATCTTTATAATGTTGATAATCAATTCTCAGTCTCAATACTATAAACAGAAACAGAGGATTCGTCTTAGTGTCTGTAGACAGCATGGTATTACGGCTTAAGGTATCGACATACGCGTCCCAGATCTTACACTCTCAATGGTTAACTAAACTCATGAATGTATAGCCACCATATTGCTATACGTTGTGTGGCGTCTTATTTAGTCAGGGTTCATTACATTCACTATTTGAAACCATAATATAAAACAAAACTAAAGCGTTTTGAATAAAGGTGACTCTTCAGCTGGAGAGCCCATGGGCTTAATTGTACTAATATTTCCCCTAAATCTAAGGCCCCAGCATCTGTGTGCAAATTCGTATCAAGTTAAGGTTATAATAATGATGTTTGGATCGCACTGTTTATCAAACTTTATTTTAATTTGGAACATTTAAATTGACCCGCCACTCTAGTGTATGCATTTTAAATCTATTTTCCTCTTAACCGAATTATAACAATGTAATATCTAGCTCAAATTAAATCTTTTGTTGTCATCATTAACTTGGGGACCGACTCCGATTTCAGTCTTGACGATGGTCATGTAATATTATTATTTATCACCTACTTGTAAAATAAATATCATTTAATTGATGTATATCTTTTGCGGTGATGTCTGTGCATAGATTTGTTGATGATATAGTCAGAAAGATTTGACACGATAAAGAAACACACGATAAATACTCTGATATAAGATCCGTCTATACAAATATTTCCAGAATGATGTGAATCTATAGCTGAATTTGGTTGCGCAAGGTAAGTTTTAGAAAATTAAATCAATTTTACTGTTGAACAGTACAAGGTTCTTGTGAAAGGATAACGTACCTTTACAAATTGCAATGGATGGTAACTCAAAATCTTCCCAATCTTTAGACGAGTCTGCATAAACTTTTGACTGACAACTAATACTTCTATATCGGATTCACGCAAAAGACTACATCGCTGTTAAAATCTATATAATACCCAATAAAATTGATAATTTTATTTCTACTTGTTTGTACCTAAAGCGTTTGATTGTCATCAATATCCGTATATAAGCACTGATTTGTCATAAAAATATTCACATAAGTTTCACCTTAAGTCGTACCAGCTAACATTTCTGCTTGAAACTGACCATAATTCTGCTCATTAGAAAAACTATTGTTAGTTTAGTTTACCACTTCGTCACTAAATACTACACTTTGGTAGGGTTTTGTAACATTTCTATTTTCTTTTGGTAAGCCTAGCAAGTTTTTGAGACAAAATGTATAGTCAGTTTCTGATCCTATTTGCATACAAATCAATTACAAATACTCTTTCTAATCCAACTTAAATACTCTCAAAATTTACTGGAGTGATCGAACTCCCGTATCACATTATTCTAATGTTTTATGTTCAAACTTCGATACTTGTAACGTTTTTCTCTTTGGAAAATCATTTAACCAACATGAGGTACCTCATTGCTTCTTGCATCGTGGTGGTGTAGTCGACGAAGAGGTTGAATTATAACTTCTGCACTTCCTTCCAGATCGTCTCTTTGCATCATTCCTCTTCGAGTCTGTTTTGTTCGAAACATGAACTATCCGTTTGCTCAATAAGACTGATGGTTTTTCTTCTGTAGTCCTGACGCAATCGGACTCCAAGGCCTCAAAAATAAAAGAAATCAGTGGTTAAAACATTTACATGAATTATAACTTGTACCATTCATTTAGAACTCGCTTTTTTTTTCAAAAATAAAATCTCAATATAAAAATCTTCTTTCAATTCATTTTATCTATACTTATAATATCTTCATAAGCTATAACAGAATGTTCAATTAAAAGAAACTTATCCAATAAACAGGTCAAAATGATATGAAGCAATAATAAAAAAATGAATATGGAAATAAACTTTATAAATTATTCAATTCATTAACATCATTATTAAGCCAACATAGTCACACTGAAATCACTTAAGTAGGTAAATTCATACGTTACTTACGCTCTTCATGATAATTTCGTCTGCATTGGGCACACTTAACCCGAATCTTTATTGGCTCACTTGGCCTAGTCCAATGTTACATGTGGCCAACTCTAATGGGACACTTGGCCTCAAATGGCGCACTTGGCCTCAAATGGCACACTTGGCCTCAAATGGCACACTTGGCCTCAAATGGCACACTTGGCCTCAAATGGCACACTTGGCCTCAAATGGCACACTTGGCCTCAAATGGCACACTTGGCCTCAAATGGCACACTTGGCCTCAAATGGCACACTTGGTCTCAAATGGCACATAGCATAATAGCATAATCAGCCTTTTAATGATCCCACTGCTGGGACTCAGGCCTCCTCTCTAGGAGAGGGAATGGGCCGTAATCCACCACGCGGGCCCAGTGCGGGTTGGTGGATGTCACATGTCTTCGAATGTTTGATTCTAGGACTTGCCGGTTTCCTCACGATGTTTTCCTTCACCGTTTTGAGAGCAGTGGTGATGAAATAAATTACACAAAGTAATGCGCCTGGCTGGGTTTTGAACCCGCGACCTACAACTCGTAAGTCGGGGCCGTTACCACTCGGCCACCACTGCTCAAATGGCACACTTGGTCTCAAATGGCACACTTGGCCTCAAATGGCACACTTGGCCTCAAATGGCACACTTGGCCTCAAATGGCACACTTGGCCTCAAATGGCACACATGGCCTCAAATGGCACACTTGGCCTCAAATGGCACACTTGGCCTCAAATGGCACACTTGGCCTCAAATGGCACACTTGGCCTCAAATGGCACACATGGCCTCAAATGGCACACATGGCCTCAAATGGCACACATGGCCTCAAATGGCACACATGGACTTATCTAACGGCACACTTGGCCTCATTAAGGCTCGCGTGTCTTCTTCAAAGGCTCGTTTTGGCCTCGTCAAGGCACGTTTTAGCCTCGTCAAGGCACGCTCGGCCTCATCAAGGCACGCTCGGCCTCACCAAAAGGCACGCTCGGCCTCACCAAAGGCACGCTCGGCCTCACCAAAGGCACGCTCGGCCTCACCAAAGGCACGCTCGGCCTCACCAAAGGCACGCTCGCCCTCACCAAAGGTACGCTCGGCCTCACCAAAGGCACACTTGGACTCATCAAAGGCAGTCATACATGGGCTGGTGCTGCAAAATGCCATCTAGCAGCTTTGGACTCAGTGGAAAGGCGTGCGAAGAGGCTAATTGGGGATCCAGATTTGGTTAAGTCCAATCTACAAAGCCTCGAGCACAGGCGCAGGGTAGCCAGCCTATCGGTATTTTACAGGTTGCATTTTGGAGAGTGTGCGCGGGAATTGCATGACTTGATTCCGCCATCTCCTTTCTACCATCGGACAACCCGACGTACGGCGAGTATCCATCCTTACGTTGTTGAAACTTCAACGGTCCGGACTAAGCGTTTCGCTTCGTCGTTTATACCGCGTACATCGAAGGACTGGAAAACAATTTGCCTGCTGCGGTCTTCCCGTCCAACTATAATTTAGGTGTCTTCAAGGCTAGAGTGAATAGGCTCTTAATAAACTAGTGCGCCTCACCATCAACGATTGCATCGCTGCTCACCATCAGGTGGGATCGCAGTCAAGCACTGGTTTATATGAATTAAAAAAAGGCATACTCGGCCTCATCAAAGCACTGAAATCAAATCAAAGCATTTATTTCAAATAAAACATTTACACACTCCAGACACTCTTGTATTGCCAAGGCAGTAAGTCAGTCAGCAAATTGACGGTAATTGCATATTCCTAAGTGTAGATCTCTATGTGCAAGGAAATCCATTTACACCCTAAATCCACAAACACGGTTTCGTATTTTTTTTTTCGCTTCTAAATTCAAATTCATTTATTGTTTTTGTGGTGGAAATTCAGTTCATAAAATTATTATTGTAACATACCCATTAGCGGTACAACATCAAAATTTACAATTATATGTCAAAAGGAAAAGAAAATTATCATAGCACACAAAGTAATCCAAGGCAACATAATGACAATTACCGCTATGGAAAATAGGTTAATTATACATAGCAATTGTCTTTTGTCGTAATTTAGCATTATGCATGATCAATTAAAACAAATAAAGAAAAAACAACCCAATTTAAAATATAGGAACTAAAATGAACCACTAGTAGTTAAAGTGTCAGCGATGTCCAGTTTTAACTGTCAGCGTTCGTTTACGAACATATCAGTACCACTCAGTTCACACATTTGAAGGGAACCGAATGATTCAACACACGCGCCACCATGTATGAAAATTGAGTGAGTATAACACTTATCTAAAATAACATTAGCACTCTTGGAAAAAATATCTCGATTTCATTTAGCTTTAATTTAGGCACACATAACCTAACATTCCTGTTATCATTGCACATATTTGTAGGCTTTTTGTAGGCATGTACCACTTCTGAAATGTGATGAATCATAAACTTCAAGCTTCAGTTATATAAATATTTTATTCACTTTGATCAACACAATTTCATATTTATCATTCTAATAACAATCATTTACGAACACACGTATTGGTAGGACATGTTCACTGTTCAACAACTCAAAGCAGACTGACTGTCCAGAATGACAGTTACAAACTCAATGTTTCCCCACCACAAACTTTCACAAACACTCGGTCCGACCAATCAGAGCAAAGTTAACAGTACGTAATATCAATTGACTAACTAATATACATTAGGGTTTATCAATAATTAACTGCAAGTAATTATTTCATTTTAACAATTATAATATATTTATACAAAACTAATACATAAACTCTAATACCATAAATCATTACTTAATGTCTACAACAAGTGCCTTATGTTCATGTAACTACTAGCGCCATCTATCGCTTATAGATGGAAGTTGAACGATTTATGAATATTTTCTTTAAAAATCATTACAATAGTATCATGTCTTACGGTACCTATTTTGCTATGGGGACGGGCTGCAGATATAGAGTCTATTTTTATTCTGCAGAAAAGAGCTATCAGAGCCATATATAATCTTCGCAGACGCGATTCTCATAGGGAACTATTTAAGGAAGGTTGCATTTTGGAGAGTGTGCGCGGGAATTGCATGACTTGATTCCGCCATCTCATTTCTACCATCGGACAACCCGACAAGATAAGATAAGATAAGATATTCTTTATTTGTTTAAACATTGTATACATACAGTAGCATGCAAGATTGAGATTTGTTGTTTGAGTCCAGTCATGTTTAGCCGTAAGTGTCGGCGTACAAATATTTATAACATTGAAAACTAAAAATAAAAAATAATAGATCTTCACACATAAAAATACCTAGGATTTCACTTACTATAAAACTTAGAGACCATTTAATTCGAAATTATTTAATATCTTATCATGTCAACATTCAAAATTAATTAAAAACAGTAATGTCACACAAATACAAGAACAGATGTCAAAGATACAAAATATATGTCAAAATTAGAAGATTTATGTCAAAGTTACAAACTATAAGTCAAAATTAACAGATTTATGTCAAAATTTACAACATTGATGTCAATAACAAGATGTCAAAATATAGGATTAAAAATGTCAAAATTATAATATAAAGGTCAAAATAATAATATAAATGTGAAAATAACAATATAAAAGTCAATATTATCATATTTGAATGTCAAAATTACAATATAAATGTCAACATTATCATATAAATGTCAAAAATACAATATAAATTTCCAATTTACTTACAATATAAATTTCAAAATTATAAGACAATGTCAAAAATACAAGAGCCATGTCAAAATCACAACCACAAGCATTAAGTAGTGTCAAGAAAAATATTAATTATAAAAAACTTTTTTCGGCTAGAAATTCGGAGACACTATAGTATGCTTTTTGCAAAAGGAACGTTTTTAATTGACGCTTGAATGCACTACTATTTAACTCTTTCCATCGTTTAGGCAATCTGTTAAATATAGTAGGAGCCATGCAGACGATACTTTTGCGCATTAGAGCCGTTTTTGCTGGATAGATGCGAAGAATCGTCATATCTCTTCTGCTACGCGGTACGGCATCTTCTAGACGTGGAAACAGTTTTCGGTTTGTTTTAACAAACATTGCGGTTTCCAGAATGTACATACATGGAAGAGTTAGTATTTTGTACTTTTTAAAATATGGTTTACATGTATCGACCGTTTTTAATCCAAACATAGATCTAATACATCTCTTTTGGGCCTTGAATGCCGTGTTAGCGTCGGTAGAGTTTCCCCAAAATATAATGCCGTATCTTAGGTGAGACGCAGCTATGCCGTGGTAGGCTGTAATCAAGGTATCTACATTTACAACTGCAGCTAGATTGTGCAAAGCAAATGCAGAACTACAAATTTTTTTACAAAGGTACTCTATTTGCGATTTCCAGTCAAGTCTTTTATCAATCATTAGTCCAAGGAATTTAGTATCATTTACGATTTCAATAGTTTTATTGTCTATATTTATGTCCATATTTTCTATAGTCAAACGTTGACTAAAATGTATGATTTTAGTTTTATCTAAATTAATTTTTAAATTATTGTCATTTAACCATTGTATTATTGATGTCAGAGTATTGCGAATGTCAAGTTTATATTGGATCATGTCACTGTTATTATTAGAAATTGTCACTGTGCTATCATCTGCAAATAAGGTCATAGGGTGTGAAATTGATTTTGGCAAGTCATTTATATATAGTGTAAAAAGTGGAGGTCCCAATACACTTCCTTGTGGAACACCAAAAGTAGTGAGACGTTCCTCTGATAAGTACATCTCTTCCTTTTTAGTGTTCGTATTAATTCTAGTAATTTCCGTCTTTTGTTTTCTATTTCTTAAATAAGATTCAAATAAATTAAGGACATTGCCTCTAATGCCATATGCGTCAAGTTTTTTAATTAAGATGTCATGATTTACGTAGTCAAATGCTTGAGTCATATCGCAGAAGATAGCACATACAGGTGCTTTTTTATCTACTTTTGTCAATACAGTGTAAATAAAGTCATAAATTGCCATATTTATAGTCTTACCTTCGCGAAATCCTTTTTGCTCATTACATAATATATTATTTTTTTCTATGTAGCCATTTAATTCTTTTTGAATGAATTTCTCAAATATTTTAGAGAAGATAGGAATCAGAGAAATAGGCCTGTAGAATTCCATAAGCTCCCTATCTTCTTTCTTAAATAATGGCTTAACGATAGCTATCTTTAGTGCGTCAGGAAACTTGCCAGCCATAATACTAAGATTTATAATATAAGACAAATGGTGGCATATTTCAGATGCTACAGCTTTTATTATTTTCGTTGAAATGCCATCGTAGCCCACGCTATTTGTGTTTTTTAAACACATCATAATTTTATGTGCCATTTGTGGTGTACAGGGTGCTATAAACATCGAGTTTTTGTTATTAAAGATGGGTGATGTAGTTTTATTACTAGACTGTATTGGTTGTATTTTGTCAATAAAATAATTATTAAATTGATTGGCAATTTGTTTCGCGTCCGTAATTTTGTCGTTATTTACGTCGACGTACGGCGAGTATCCACCCTTACGTTGTTGAAACTTCAACGGTCCGGACTAAGCGTTTCGCTTCGTCGTTTATACCGCGTACATCGAAGGACTGGAACAATTTGCCTGCTGCGGTCTTCCCGTCCAACTATAATTTAGGTGTCTTCAAGGCTAGAGTGAATAGGCTCTTAATAAACTAGTGCGCCTCACCATCAATGATTGCATCACTGCTTACCATCAGGTGGGATCGTAGTCAAGCACTGGTTTATATCAATTAAAAAAAAAAAAGGAAATAAACATCCTGACGGTCCATTGTCAATACATTTATGAAAACATTATGTATGTTCGGAAAAATATTCATCTTTTTACTAAGATAAGTGACAGGCACAATTTTAATACTAGGAATAGGAACAAATTAGATCAACCTCGGTTCAGATTGGCTAAAGAACACACACACACACACACAGTACTTACCCCATGAAAGAACTATGTACATAGTTCTTTCATGGGGTAAGTACTGTGTAAAATTTTATAATAAAATACCAGTTGAGATTCTACAACTAAATGAGTCCAAATTTAAAGGTTGCATTAAACGCACACTATGTAGACAAGCGTATTATAAACTGGAAGATTATATCCTTGATAAAATCGCTTGGCTAAATGCCGGTCCTGCTCCGCAGCCACAGCCACTTTTACCTTCAAATTAGTTTTTTTTTTTTTATATATCTATAAATATTAGAAGAGATACTATTCCCCTTTTTGTACCTATTGTTGTTTTCGAAATGGTTTTTTTATTTTATTTTATATGTTTATTTCAATAGAGCTTATGATAATTTATTCCCATTTGGAAACAGTAGCATTGTATAATGTAGAAGCACTTTGTTTTTCAAGTTTTGTGAATGTGAAGTACCATGGAGCATTTTTATTAGGTTACAACTTGTTTGACATTACCAGCATGGCAATTGAGAGTTTGTCATGCTCACTCAAATGTCTCGCTGATGGTGGCACGTGTTATTGGGTCATTCGGTTCCCTTAAAAATGGTTGAGCTGAGTGGGGCTGATGCACGCGTCATGCTCGTGAACGGGTGCCGTCAGTTGAGACTGGTCATCTCTTAGCTGCCAGTGACTTAATTCAATTTCCTTTTTTTTTAATTAGTTTTTTTTTAAGTATATTCTTTTATTTTAATTATTATTACTTATCTACATTGTGCTCACATATTAGAAGCGACAAGAAATATGTAACCAAGATTTATGTAACTCATAATATGATTTAAAAGAGTGTCCATGGAGTTGCTTGCACGTTCTTCTCCATAGAGATCTACGCTTTGGAACGTGCAATTAAGCTTCACTTGTTTTTTTTTGACTGACTGACATTTTGACAATTCAAAAGTGCCTGTAATTGGTCTATTTGAAATATACGTTTCTGATTTCTGATTTCTGATTGTAGAGCGCAAATTCAGCTAAATATAGTGAGTCGATATAAATCATAACAAGACACAATTCAGCGTCACTACCCTACTACCATAGAGCAATGTCACTTAGGTTCTCGGAACTCACTTCACTTCACTTGGTCTTGATCAGTCTTGATCTTGACATGAGAATACCGAAACTTGTACAGGCGAGATGAGTGCGAAGTGAGTGTGACATTCGAGATGATTTGTGAAATGATTTTCGAAATGATTTACCATTTACAGAATAGCACGGCTGCAGGCCAAAAAGAGCTATATACCGATACTAGAATAAGAGAGAGAAAGGCGAGTGATGTTTGTCAGATAAGATGTATATGAGATGAAACCGGAGGGGTTCTATCGGATGATGAAAAAATCAGAAAGAGAGAGAGAAGGAATATTTTGAAAGACTGATGAATGAGGAAAATAATTGGAGTGGGGTGTTAGAGAATAAACCAGTGAATATGGGATTAGTGAGAATGGTTAGTATGGATGAAGTCAGAATAGCAGTAAATGGAATGAAGAATGGTAAAGCCATTGGTCCAGATGGAATACCAGTTGAAGTGTGGAAGTTATTGCGAGTGGATGGATGGACGTGGTTAGCTTTGTTCTTCAATAAGTGGTTGCTGGAAGAAGCCATACCTGATGAGTGGTGCAATAGCTCTTTGGTGCCAATTTTTAAAAACAAAGGTGATGTGCTTGAGTGCAACAATTATAGAGGAATAAAGCTAATGTCACACACTATGAAAGCCTGGGAGAAAGTTATTGAAAGGCGACTGAGAGAAGAGAGTGAAACTTCACAAAACCAATTCGGTTTTCTGCCGGGTCGGGGTAAAGCGGATGCCATTTTTGCTATACGCCAGCTGTGCGAGAAATACAGAGGTGCGCATAAAAACTTGCACATGGTATTCATTGACCTCGAAACATGCATACGACCGGGTACCTCGTGGGATTCTGTGGTGGGCCCTTAAGGAGAAAGGTGTGCCTGGGAAGTATGAGCAGTTGATCCAAGCGATGTACAGTCGATGCATTACCCAAGTCCGGTCTACAGTGGGCTCCACTGGCAGCTTAAATGTGGCTGTCGGCTCTCAGCCCTTACCTCTTCCTGATGATAATGGAAATTCTGACGTCGGACATTCAGGAAGAGGCTCCCTGGTGTATGCTGTTTGCCGATGACATTGTGTTGGTTGCCGAGAGTGGCCTAGAGGTCCAGAACAGATTGGAGGTGTGGTGGCACAGACTGGCGAGTGTTGGCCTGAAATTGAGTAGAACCAAAACGGAATACTTGTTCTGCGATTTCGGTGGTCTCTCCAATCCAGTGCCTTTAGTTCTCGCTGGAACGCCCATACTGATCTGCTCCGACTTTCGGTACCTCGGGTCACTTGTCCAAGGAGATGGCGAGGTAGACCGGGACGTAACACATCGGATCAACGCAGGATGGATGAAACGGCGACAGGTCACGGGAACAACTTGTGACCCACGGATGCCCCTCAAGTTGAAGGGTAAAATCTACAAGTCCGTGATAAGGCCTGTCATACTGTATGGATCAGAATGTTGGGCTGTGAAAAAGACGGATGAAAAAAGATTGCACGTAGCGGAGATGAGAATGTTAAGATGGATGTGTGGTGTGACGAGAATAGATAAAGTGAGAAATGAGTATATTAGGGGAAGTTTGAAAGTGGCGCCAGTGACTGAAAAGTTGAAAGGGAATCGTTTGTCTTGGTATGGTCATGTGAAGAGGAGGGATGAAAGACATGTTACTAAAAGAGTTATGATCCAACAAACATTTGATCGGTCGCCACGACGTGCTGGTTTTAACTTTTGGTTCTATACGCTGGTCGTAAATACGTGGCTATCACGTTGATATGACCGAAAATAGGCCCATTTTATACGAATCAGTGTCGTAATATAGTTACACAGCAGTCGTATTAATCACTATTTGATCATGTAGTGGTCGTATAGATGTCATAAGGATCTCTTTACGTCTAGTTATGGTGTTTATTAGCGCTGCTTTGCGGCATTTTATCGAATAACTAGTGTTCATCATGACTTTTATAAGGAATTTTGATGTAAAGTGATGAGATAAATGAGGTGAATTGAAACTTAAAAACCAGACAGATTAATCTTATACTGTGTAAGAATAATATATATTTTCATCATTGAATGAGGACTACAGCCATTTTATTTATTCATTAGGTATTATATTTTATCGTCGGAAATCGTGTTCAAGTACATTAATCTATTGGGAAATTAATTTTATTGAGTAATATGCACTAGTTTTCTCAATATAATGAATGCGCCTTATAAATTCTTTAAATTAAGCAAAATTTTAAAATTTATTTTAACGAAAGTGTTAAAAATTGCCTTTATACGACTTAGGGTTTAAGACACAACCAAAATAAAACATCTAGACGACTTTTCGTTCGTATATTGTAAATTAACATAACCATATAACAAAACAAACCATCCACACATAACAACAAACCATAAACCATATTAATAACACACACACACACACACATCCACACACACACACACACACACACACACACACACACACACACACACATTCACACACATTTTCACACATTCATCATTTTTTTTTTTCGTTCATTCATTTCATTTTTTTGCACACATTTTTTATTAATTTTTTTTTATTTTTGTTTTCCATATTAACTAAATTATTAGGGTTCACTAAATAAAATCTCATATGAAAAACCATTTTAAATATATAATTAAACTAGTGACTTATTTATAGTTGGTTTCGGCGGTAAGAAAAACTGATACCTATATAATAAATATAAAGGACATTGATAAGTTTTTAACATATTGATACAGTATGTATTTGAGATGGCTCTTCTATATCTTCAGAGGCACGTTTTCATGAAAGTTAGAGATCACTTTGAAGTGTACCAGAGACGGATGACATTTTAGTACACATAGACATTTACATTATCACGAAGTATATCATTTTTACTAGTTTCGCTTGCGCTTTCATAATCGGAACCATCATTAAGATATAATTTATCAAATCTACCTTTATAGAACCTGACTCTACTTTTATAGAACCACTAGATCTACGTTTTGCGGTTCGAACAACATCCTATCGTTTAGAACCACTTTGCATCGAACTCAATTATCTTGAGTTTTAAACAAAACTTTGTGCGGAACCAATTCCAGTTTCATTACAATTGACTTGTTCTGGCTGTGGTTGTAATATTGAAATTTTGTTATACACTAATAGGTCATCTAGTCATTGAATAGTAGTATAAAAGTATTCATAGGTATTGACTGAAAATTGTATAAGAGTGCAATTTATTACTCTTACACAATTATCACTTAAAAGCAGTTTTCGTGACTCTAATACGATTAATGACGGTATAAAAATCGTGTAGATGTTACTAAGACGACAGCATCGGTTATACCACTGAAAATAGTGTATCAGTCATATAAAATATTCTTAAAGATGTTTATACGATGTCTGTATACGACTACAAGTTGTGTAAAGATAAGAGGCACTAAGTCATATTTCACGATAAAAATACTTCAATACGATGTTTAAAGCACTTCGAGTCGCGTAACTCTTACTTATACGGCTAAAATGTTTGTTGGGGAGTTTACATGTGGATGGGTGGAGAGGGAGAGGGAGACCAAAGAAAAGATGGATGGATTGTGTGAAGAGTGATATGAAAGAAAAGGAAGTTAGTGATAGCATGACGAGTGAAAGGGCAGAATGGAAGAGAAAAACGTGTTGCGCCGACCCCAAATAACACGGGACAAGGGCAGGAAGATGATGAGGTAAAACCCAAAGCGTAAAATTAAACTACACACATATACATACTCGTATTATATACATATGAATATTATCTTAGAAGACTTGTACAATAAGCGCATTATAATTATGTTTTGTTATTTACAAGACATATGTTGCGCCTATTGTACCTACTTACTTTTCGATACTCCACTATAAAGAATATGTTGTTGTGTAAGTGTAACAAAAATAATTTCGATGGCGGCGCCTCTATTATCTTGGCGCCTGTGTGCGCCGCACACTTCGCAGTCGCACACAGGGGCGGCGTGGCCCTGTATGCTTGTAATATGCCATTTTTTCATTATACAAAGATCTTACTACTAAGGCTTTTAATTGTTTGTAGTATTCGCGTTTTGAATTTGATCTTGTTTTTCGGAAATCAGTTAATGCATTGTCCCGCAAACGCATCATTAACTTAATGGTGTCAGTAAGGGGTACGACTTTTCTTTTATAGTGCAACTCTTAATCGGTGCATGAACGTGAAACAAGACAGTAATGTGCAGGTTAAAAAATAGACCATTACCTCGAGTGTGAGTTTTGTCACATAGAAAACGCTACTATTACGTTTCTGTATCGAGTACTAAATGTATGAAAACGTAAAAAGCGCCCCTGGCGGAAAGTATTGTAAACCAAAACAGCAACAAATTTACATTTTCAAACGTTGAAATATTTTCAAGACACAAAAGCTCTAAATCCTTATTAAAGCTGTCCAAGCAAATGTCTCTAAGTGGCCTAATTTTAACAACGTATGGCTTAAACTTGTCCCGCTTCACGTCAAATTCCGATATTACAACAGAATGACCATTGATGGAACCAAAAGATTCAACCGACGTAAGTATATCTGGCTACCAAGTCTGTACATATTAAATCAATGAGAGTTTCACTGGTAGCCGTGAAACGTGTTGGAGTTGTGACCAGTTGAGTAAGGCTGAGGCTATGCAGAAACTCATTAATTTTTCCTGTTTTTATTCCGCTTGTGTCCAGCAAGTTAACATTAAAGTCACCGAGCAATATGTACCTAGTTGTGACAATCTATATCTATCTATACATATAATAAAACAGTAAAATTATTTTGCGATGATATTAATTGGCGCAAAAACTACTGAACCGATCCTGTTCAAATTTTGCATACATAATCCTTATAGGTCAGTGCATCTGTTAGGCTATATATTATCACGCTATTTGCTATGGGGGGTGAGCAATAATCCAAAACGTCGGTGTTGAACGACATTTGCCGCGAGTTCGATTCTCAGCTACAGTTAAAATTTTTGTCATTATTTTATCTTCTTTTTGTAATAAAATAACTTTTACCATTTTTTCAAAATAAAATTGACATTTCTATTCGATATCTTCTAAATATATTGTAAAAACTAATCAAAACACATAATAAAACCGAATTAGTAAAATGGCACCACACGCAATTCAGATACTCGCAACGCCATCTAAAGACTCAAAGTAGAAATAATGATGACAATGACAGTTGAACTTCATATTTGATAGATGGCATTGTGTATTTTACGTAATTTTCTGAATGGCGGAAGAGTGACCATCCGCCCACGTTTGCAGACAGTTCTATTGTTCAAAATTGGAGGAAAATAGTTATGGTTAAACTGGTGTTAGACGGAGGCATTTTTAACAATCCTAGGTACTGCTTTTTTTCCATGATTGTAACAAGATAATTGACCATGATTATTCAAGGGATACCAACCAAAAAAGGCGATAAAAGTAAACAAGTATATGTTTTTAATTATTGATTTTAAAATAACACGGCCAAATTTTCGGAAGGGGTTGCATGGCACCTTGTGTTGGAAGGCTCCCAGGTAGACCGATGACCTGGTGAGGGTCGCGGGAATCCGATGGATGCGAGACACACAGGACCAGTCATTATGGCGACACTTGGGGAGGCCTATGTCCATGATAATGATAATGATATTGATGGTACTTTTTTTTTCTTTTTTTAAGAGTGGAAATCATCCAATGACTTCTCTGGTTGGAGTGAGAGGGCGTGTTAAACTTTTACTGACTAAAACCACACTTGTGCCCTTCAGTTGCGCTTTGAAACATCTCTTTGAGGAGCGCGTGGATCACTACGTGCTGTTACGACTGGGCTCGGTTCGGTTAATTACCGGACGGCCGGACGGCTAGCTACCCATTGTTCGATGTCTGCAAGCCTGCGTCTACCGTGGCTGGTCGTCGGGGTCGGAATCTCGGCTCGGCGTGAGGACGTTCGTTCCTTCACGCGTGCGGCCTCCTCCTTCGCTAGCATTGCAGCTTTGCAGAAGGAGGCGACCGCCTACCATTCCTCCTCGCTCTGGACTATAGCCCAAACCAGGCCCCGGCGCGAGAGGTGACTGACGCCGATTGCCTCCACGAGGACACGGCGGTGATCCGCCCTTGCGGGACACACCTCTGTATGCTCCACTATGTCCTCCGGGATGGCACCTTGCGGCCTAATAATGGCGTGATTTATTGTTTGCAGTTTCTGCTCCATATAAAACGGGGTCGAAAGTGGTTTACGTTCCTGATCACTGATGTATCTCAGATTCCTGGCAGCCTTACGTCGACATCTGGACGTTACCTCCTTGCAGTGAGTGGTGACCAACACTGGAACAACCCTCTGAGGGAGGCCAGTCTCAGGGATAATATTAATCGGCTGCTACATTTGTTTACCGTAATTTCATTGTTTTATGGATACACAAGCTCAGGACTGTTGAGGGTGTTTCGAGCGGTTTCTGTTCCGGATTCGGTTGGAAGTATCCTGATATTACCATTTTGCGAATCGCCCGGAGGACCCGGTGTAACATGCGGTGGAGGTCTATCACATTTGGGTGAACCGCCGTGTCCTCATAGAGGCAATCGGTGACAGTGACCTCTCGGTTTGGCCATCAATATGCGAGTTTGATTGGGCGGGGATTTCGCCGAAATTCATTCAACGGGGACGTCAGTTAAATACACACTAAAAAATCCTAGGTAAATGAACAAGTAATTTTTACGCCCAAAATGATCAAGCTGCAACAATCAATGCAAGCATGCTCTCGCAAATTCTTCATAAGTACTGTTGTGGTCCTCCAGATAGTTGATGATGATGATGGTAGTTTTTGGATTCACTGGCTTTTTGGCTTTGCACTATCAGTGCACTTTATTCAGCTGAAGGTCGGTGTCCCGATTATTTTCCTTCATTTACCTCTACCAAAGCTGTCTAACGGCTTAAACTCTTCAGTGAAAAATTATTGAGGCGAAAATTTTACGGGAGGTAACTCTTTCGAACAATCTCGCAGACATCGGCCCTAGAGGGCCCTATCCATTTGCTGACATCTCTTTGAGTCCGGTGCAGAATACAGAGCGCCGTCGATTCAGGATTGCTTTGACCAGACGGCCGGACGGCACCACCGCAATCCCGGTTTGCGATGGCTGGTAATCGCCCTGCGGCTTTCAACACCCGGAGAATCACTTGCAGCGACAGTTAAGGAGTCAGAATGTCCTATCCCTCATTGTTTCAGCCACCTTCTTCGATCTTAGTGCTTCACTGAAGGAGGCTACTGGTTGACATTTTCTCCACCAATCGCCTCCATGAGGACACAGCGGTGCTGGCGCTCCGACCAAGCGGGACCGACTTCCACCTTATGCTCCATCGTATTCTCCAGGCGATCCGCACAATGGTGATACCCGAGTGTTTCTTCCCGTTGAATTCGATACAGATACCTCCCAAAACACCCACATCCGGTGAGTCCTGCACAAAGAGAGGATGCCGTGACGCCTCTGTAGACACTCTTCAAAGACAGGCATTACCGCTGCGATTGTGATGTGCTCACTGTGGCGAGGGGTTAAAATCATACAATGTTGTTTCACCAGAACATAAACCAGAAACAAACATAAACTAATTTCTTTTCTTTTGGGGTAGGCAGAAATGCCAACTGCTACGACCCTTACATACTCTTTCTATTCATTGACATTCATACATTTGGATCTGGACGAGTACATAACATGTTTCCTGAAGGTAATTTGCGTTTTTACTTTTAACCGTTTTATGTTAAAGTACAATAAATAATTGCGTTGCTTTCAGAATAAATTGCAAGCTCAGAATGATTGTACGTTTTTACAAACTTAACGCAGACGAAGTCGCGGGCAACAGCTAGTGTCCTAATGAGCTTAGAAAATCAGTTATAGCATCCAGAAAAAGAACTAAATCAAGCCAAGGAGGACGGTATGCGGTACCAATAGCAATTTTTTTTGCCATTTATTGTGAGCGTAAGCCACATCTGTTCAACCGATTCGAACCTGGGATCGATCGCGGCAGTAGGGTATTATTGGGCATTCTATGCCACTGTCGGCAAGTAGCTCGGCTAGTGCGCCTCGCTACACGACAGTGGCATAGAATGCCCAATAATAAACGATTGACTCGACGGTAGAGCAAATTACTGTACTCTCTTCGAGATCTTGCAAGTTATACCACTGGCTGCCAGTAGCTAGGGCGAGTTCTCATTGCTACAAAACTCGCGTAGAATACCGAATAATGTACGATCGCTTCCAAACCACATAATCAATGATCTTGCGAGTTTGTCATTGTTCAAACGATCGCACTATCGCGAAAAAGATAGAGTACTATTTCAGTTTATAAATATTAATGTATCAGATACATTTACTCATTAGCAATCAGTTGGTTTCCAAGTGTAATCATGAAGTTTGTAAAGCAACCACAATCACTACATGTTACAACAATCTGCGAGGATGTTTGTAAGACTAGTTTTCGTCACGGAGAATTGTTACCTGACTCAGTTCGATGTATCATTTGCGGACCATCCAATTGTGGAAAAACCAATTTATTGATTGGTCTTCTCATACACGAAAATGGATTAAGATTTAAAAATGTTTATGTTTATTCGAAAACTCTGCACCAACCCAAATACATTTTTTTAGAAAAAGTTTTACAACGAGTACCAGGTATTTCACTTCAGAAATATCATGGAAATGAGGAAGTGCTAAGAGTTCAAGACGCGAAACCTAACTCTGTGATAATATTTGATGATGTTGCTTGCGAAAATCAAGATAGCATGCGTGATTATTTCGCAATGGGAAGACATAAGTTCATCGATTGTTTTTATCTAAATCAAACTTATAGTAAAATCCCTAAGCAGTTAGTAAGAGACAACGCGAACTTAATCATAATTTTTAAACAAGATGACATTAATTTACGTCATATTTATGAAGAACATGTCAACACTGATATGACGTGGATTGAATTTCGTGAAATGTGTTCAAAAATATGGAATGAGCCCTTCAATTATGTAGTAATTAATAAAGATTGTTTAAAAAATAAGGGATGTTACAGAAACAAATTTGATACCTTTGTAGTCTTTGATTAAGAATATAGTTATTTAAGTCCGTTACCTTCGTGATATTATTATTCTTCAATCATCGCTTAATCAATCACTATCGGCTTGTTTTTCTGCAATGGAAAAATCGTTAAAAAGACAAATAGTAGTTGCAGCCGAAGCTGTTAAGAAAAAAGTACGTAAAATGAGAGATGTTGACATTAACAATCAGCAAACACTGGAATCAGTTTTCAAGCCTGTAACAGGACCACTCAACCAGATTGCTAAAGCCAGTAAGCAGACTTCTTCACTGTGTCCTACAAAAAATGAAGAACTTCCGTTTATTGATAAAACTTTGCAGAATCAAGAAGCCAATGATAAAAAAGACAATTCAGATGAATATGAATCTGATATCGAAAGTGACTCTTCATATAAATCATTAGTTGAAAACAACCCAGGTCGTGACACGTCATCCTGGTCTGTATCCTCAGAAGCACTGTCAGATATTCCATTCGGTGTCAGAGTAGAGAACGGGAAATTGATGTTAGGTTCTGCTCGTATAACGATCGGCGATGAATATATCACTGTAGCTGGACGCAAATACCGAAATACGTCTGGTTTGAAACAGTTGTTATTGAAGAAGACCGTAGATTTAAACATGGTTACAGAGAGTGACATGCAGCATTATAAGTCAATGCTACTTGATACAAATGCACATCGACGAGACTATGAGCCGGATAAACCAATAAAAAGTAATAAAGGTCAAAAGTATATGCAAGTTATTAAGCCTATTTTCAAACTACAAAGTACTATTCAGACCCCTCAATCGAAGGGAAAAGGACTACCCTTAACAAAAATGTGGAAGAAAAAGGTTGATTTTGTATATTGGAACGATCCAAATGAACTGGTGGATAGATTAAAATTATTAATTGCATCTCGAGATGCTGGTAACACAGGATTAGATAATGAAATTATATCTATCATTGAAGAATTACGTGAAAGTAAAATTATAAATAAATAAAACACCTACATATTTTAAAACGTGTGTTCATTTTATCATAAACCTCACAACACAATACACCTTAAACATGAACGTAGATAAATTCGGACATCATATTCATAAAAGAATGCGATTATCAGAGTTATTTGAGATTAATGAAAATACCTTATTAAAATCAGAAAACGGAGATTTTGATTTAAAAACATCGAGACTGAGAGGAATAAAAAATCCAGTAGAAGCTGGTGATGCAGTGAACAAGGATTATGTAGATCGAATGAGTGCTAATATGATAAAAGAATTTAATACACTTATTGGTACATTGCGTTCACAAAGTATTATAGATGCACGGGAAACAGTTCAAGTTACTTTAAAAGCCAAGATACCTGCAATTATAAGTCATTTGCAAGATAAGTTTTATACTAAAGAAGAGGTCGACAAATTACTTCAAAAAACTCAGTAATGACAAAACAGCAAATTGTTAATGAAATACACAAAGCAGCACGAAGAAATTTCCTTAGACGTCCTGTCATTCTAAAGGGAGTCGATGACTTGTGGCAAGCTGATCTGATGGACATGCAAAACCTAAAGAAATATAATAAAGGTTATAATTACATTTTAGTGGTGATTGACTGCTTCTCAAAGTATGCTTGGACAGAGCCATTAAAAACAAAAAATAAACTCGATGTTACTCGAGCATTCAAAAAAATATTGATAAACAGCAAACGCAAACCTGATAATTTACAAACGGATATGGGAACAGAGTTTTATAACAACTCATTTCAGATGCTTATGAAGTCATACAATATTAACCATTACTCATCATATTCTACCAAAAAAGCTTCGATTGTAGAGCGACTCATTAAAACTATTAAAAATAAATTATATAAATGTTTTAGTCTGAATGGAAACTATAAATGGTTAGATTTACCGTTACAAGATATATTAAATACATATAACAACACAAAACATCGAACAATTAGAGTTAAACCAATCGAAGTGAATAAAGCTAATGTATCAGTTATAGAAGAAAATATAAAAAAATCATTAAAACATGTCCCTATTTGTAGAAAACCTAAGTTCAAAGTGGGTGATTTCGTTCGGATCAGTAAATACAAACACCAGTTTGAGAAAGGTTATACACCTAATTGGTCAACTGAAATATTTACCATAAAAAAGATTAATTTTACCAAACCTGTTACATATCATTTAGAAGATCAGCGAAAGCAAGCTATATTGGGAACTTTTTACGAGCAAGAACTTCAAAAATCTAACTATCCTGGTGTTTATTTGATAGAAAGAGTTTTAAAAAGAAAAGGATTAAAAATGTTCGTAAAATGGTTGGGTCTAAACAATTCAGAAAACAGTTGGATAGACAAAAATGCAATTGTGGGTTAAAATAATATTAATATAAACATTATTTTTGCACTATTTTCATCATTGCAATTCGGACAATGCAAGGAGGTGAACTAGTTAATTCATTAATTAATAATCTGCCGTTCGAACTTCATTTGCCTGGTTACAATTATTGCGGGCCAGGAACCAAACTCCAGAAACGATTACAACGAGGTGATCGCGGTGTGAATAAGCTAGACGAAGCTTGTATGCATCACGACATTGCCTATGCAAACCATACAGACTTACCCAATCGCCACAAAGCCGATTTACAACTATTAAATATGGCTAAACAAAGACTTAAGTCGAAAGATGCCAGAAAAGGTGAAAAACTGAGTTCATGGATAGTGAGCAAAGTTATGAAAGCTAAATTAAAATCTGGTGCCGGCGTCAAAACGTTTAAGAGTTTCGTGTCAAAAATAAGTTCAACGATCAAGAAACTGAACCCAAAGGATAACAAAACATTAATCAACGTTGCTTACGCAGCGGCAAAAAAAATATTTCCAAAAATTTCAAAAATTCGAGTACCTCGTGTGATACCATTGCCAAAAACTGGAGGAATTCTACCTTTAATCCCAATTTTTGCTGGTTTATCGGCTTTAGGTACTTTAGCTGGTGGTGCGGCGGGTATTGCAAAAACTGTAAACGATTACAAAACTAGTCAGCAAAATTTGCAAGAAACAGTAAGACACAATAAGGCCATGGAGTCTTTAAAGTTAGGCAAGGGCTTATACATTAAGTCACATAAAAATGGTAAAGGTTTATTTATAAAATCTTCAAAAAACTAAGAAATAAGCTACCTAATCGTCCTCTAACTAATGTAGATATTCAAAAGTATGCACGTAACATCCCCTACTTTCGAGGAGTCTACATGAAAGATCAATTACCAAGGATGCCAAAACGGATTGAATGTGGTGTCGTTAACTTGGATAATTATAAGAATGTTGGAACACATTGGGTAGCTTATGTTAAAGTTAACAACTATTGTGAATATTTTGATAGCTTTGGGGATTTGAAACCTCCATTGGAATTAATGCGATATTTTAATAAATGTAATATTTTTTATAATTACACTAGATATCAGAAATTTAACACAGAAAACTGTGGTCACTTATGTTTAGAATATCTAAGGACTTTTTGGAATAAAAACGTATAAAAATTATAATTTTCTTTTATTTCTATCATTTGCAAGATGTCATTCACATTGTCAATAACTGGAAACTCGTCAACTTTATCTACGTACTATCCTAACACATTGCAACTAAATGAACAGTATGAGTGTGCCTTATTGCATTTCTCAACATTTAATTCTATTCCAAACATCGACAAAACAAATAACAAATTCTATTATGGATCTAACGAAGTTATTGAAATACCTGAAGGCACCTACGAATTGCAAGATATTAATGATTACTTAAAATCTAAAATTAAAGATGCGTCAATCAAACTGCAGTGCAATAACAATACATTAAAAACTACTGTATTCTGTACAAAAAACATAAATTTTAGTAAAGAGGATACTATCAGAAATTTATTAGGTTTTGATAAGCAGATCTTGGAACCAAATAAATGGCATGTGTCACAGTTTCCAGTCAACATTTTACCTACGACAGTGATCAGGATCGAATGTGATATCGTAAGCGGCTCGTACACAAACGGAAAACCGAGTCACATAATTCACGAATTCGCGCTTAACGTACCTCCTGGCTATAGAATTATAGAAATTCCAAAAAACGCAATATACTTTCCAGTCAACCAAAACAACATAAGCTGCATACATATCCGATTGATAGATATAAATAACCGCTTAATAAATTTACGCGGTGAAGAAGTGCAGCTGTATTTGCATCTTAGAATCAAAAAATGATTGACTACAATAAATATGTGCATCAACAAATTCAAAATATCAGTCCCGCTCAAGCATCCACCCCATTAAGAGCTCGCTGTAAGAAGAAAATAAAATTAACTAAAGACAACAAGACATTTCTCAAAGTGATTGGTTTACTAAAATGAATATCTTAGACGTTTTATCCGCTCCAACTTATGATAATACGGTTGAAGGAATTGAATTTCATTCTTACAAGCCCTATGTAACTAGTTTTAATAGAAACGACGAAATTCGCATACCTATTAATCAACAGGACTTGTACATTCTCCCATCAGCGAGTACCTTGTATTTGGAAGGATCCGTTATCGTTAGCAAAAAGGATATGAAAGATAAAGCCACTAGTGTTCATTTCACGAATAATGCTTTACTCTACTTGTTTCAAGACATAAGGTACGAGTTAAATGGAGTAGAAATTGATAGAATAAAAAATGCTGGCGTAACTACCACCATGAAATCATTGATATCAATGAATGAGAACGAATCAAAAACATCGAATTCATGGGGCTGGAATATAGATGGTACAAAAAACATTAACGGAGGTAATTTTTCTGCTTCTATACCACTCTGTAATATTATCGGTTTCGCAGAGGATTTCAAGAAAGTCGTGATAAATTGTAGGCACGAACTGATATTGCTACGAAGTAACACTAACCTGAATGCTGTAAAACTTAACACTGGTGAAATTGTAGAAGACGTACAGATAAATAAAATCATTTGGCGCGTGCCGCACGTTAAAGTGTCTGACAAGGAAAAAATAAGTTTGCTGAAACTATTAGAAAAAGATCGACCACTCCAGATGATATTCAGAAATTGGGATCTGTACGAATATCCTGCTTTACCTAAAACTACAAAACATACCTGGTCAATCAAAACATCCTCGCAAATAGAGAAACCAAGATACATTATTATGGGACTACAGACAAATAGAAAAAACAATAGCAGTTCTGATATGTCTCAGTTCGATCATTGTCATGTTCGTGATGTAAAAGTGTACCTCAACTCTACTTACTTTCCGTATGAAAACCTAAATGTGAGTTTCGCGAATAACAGAATCGCTTTATTATACGAGCAATACGTCAGATTTCAACAGTCTTATTACGGGCGTCGACCGGAGCCCTTATTAAGTGAAAAACAATTTAAAGATTTGGCGCCACTATTTGTCATCGATTGCTCTAGACAAGCTGATAATGTAAAGACAGGCCCTGTTGTAGACGTAAGAGTGGAAATCGAGAGTGATTCAGAAATACCCGATCAAACTTCTGCGTATTGTCTTATATTGAATGACTGTATTATTGAATATAAACCTTTAAGTAATACAGTCAGGAAAATATCATGAATCCGAATACTGTCATATTAGATGTTCAAGGGTTTAAAGATCTGTACAATAATTTTATAATAAAAGAGTTAGCTTTTGCTACCCGTGATTATACGCAAACATTTTTAATAAAACCACCATAAGGTCAGGTGGGGCAAGTGAAACGAAGGGGCAAGTGAAACACCCAACCCTATCTAATAAGCTATAGAGTTCAGCTCTAATAGTGATCGGTCGATAAAACAGGATCGACGAACAGGTTTCAATGCTCTAGCACAGATATCGCTACGATCGTTCTATAAGGTTATTTAAAAAAAAGAAATCTGACATCTTTGAAATTTGAAAACACGAGTTGGACGTGCCTAATCTTTTCGCTGGTGTCAAGGAATTTAATAGTGTTTTTGAAGATTTTTTTATGTAAGGAACATATTCAAACTATAGATTTCATGTTTTAATAGATATTTCTAGCTTAAACGTGCGGGCAATTGAATTATAAGTTGTAGAAATTCTAACCTCGAAAAGTACTGATTGGGGAAAGTGAAACAGTGATGGCCGGGGTAAGTGAAACATATGGCCCACTTCCCCCGTGCCAGAGTTTACAAACATTTTTTTTGGTAATCTCGCGTAAAATGTTTAGTTTTACTAGGTACTTAATTTATTGTTTATCGTCTTTGCATTTCGTTCAGAAGGTAACCTAACCTAACCTAACCAATTAGATTTTGACCAAACATTTACCAGTTTTTTAGTTGAACTACGAGGTACTTGTTTACTTTTCATTAAAATTGCAGGCAGTTTTTGCAAGAATCCCAGTAAAACCGACAAAAATCAAAAAACCATTCGAGGACCTCTAATATTATTCGGTAGACCCATCAATTAAAAAAAAAATATTAACAGACAGCAATTAATCATTGTACAAACAGAGATTTTTATGAGAGTTTTTTGATAAACTATTTTTTAGAGTTGTTAGCTTAACGGAGAAGTTAATTTAATTTATTTATGTTATAATCGGATTTTTTTCCAGGTCTTGTAAAACATGCCTCGAAATTACATTCGGAAAACTAATAAAGCTGCTTACTCTGATGAAAAAATGCAATACTAGCAGTCAAAAATGGAACTATGTCTGCGTACACTGCTTCGAAATATTACAACATTCCAAGATCAACGATAGTTAACCGCATTTATGAATGCAGAGGTTGATTTTGTTTTTATACAGGCTTAGATTGAGCCTGAATTTAGAAAGAAGAGTATTTTTTTATTAGACTTAGATTGAGACTGAACATAAACAAAAGAGTGTTTTTTATCTTTGCGTTAGTTTTTTTGTTGTTCTGTTTATGATGAGACTACAATTTTTTAAAACATTTACGACTGAATATTTTTATTGTTATTTGAGTTTTTTTTTTTTTTTTTTATTCTTGATAGGTTCGCGCTTGACCGCTAACTCACCTGATGGAAAGTTTAATTGTTGATTTATTTTAGACGACAAATCTAAAATAAATCTACTACATAACACTTACATAATTATAAGTGAATTAAGTAGGAAACTTGAATTTGTTAAATAAGTACCTAAATAAACACATTGATATGTTTTCTAATTTTTTCGCAATTTTAATTTAATTGTTAATTTTGGTTCGATTTTTGCACTGGTTTAGTACCCCTGACCACCGTGACTACGTTTCACTTACCCCAAATTCAATGTTTTAAGTGTATATCCTAAATCAAACCTTATTCTGACGAAATACAACTCATATTAGATAAAAGCATGACACGTCATTTTAGCCCTTTTATTAATTTCGCAGGCTTAATATTATACATATTATGGCGACAGTTTCACTTACCCCATACACGGGGGAAGTGAAACAGAACCATAGTCTGCTTAAATTTGATGATTTTATCGATTTAAGAACGACTATAGAGCTTGGAACTCGTATCATAGGTGACCGATTAAAGGAAGAATAGTTCGCATCAATCGTTATTATAAATGCGAATCATATTACTGTGCTAGAGCTGTTTATGTAAAATTAAAAGTAAAGTATGTTTCACTTACCCCACCTGACCTTACTTGTTTAAATACTTAACAAGTGACGAAAAGAGGCAAGTTAAATGGCTGGAAAGAAACAGAGGCATTTATTGGAACGAAGGGTATATCGACTATAAAGAATTTCATCGTGTAATCGTTCCCTATCTAGAAAATAAGGAAATCGTTGTTAATGGTTTGGAGAAAGTAAAGTGGATAAAGGAACTTTGTGAGAACTGTAAAGTATCAGACCTTGGTACCGAAGGATGTCCTAATTTCTATATTTTACATAAAAAATACTGTGAAGGAAGAATTAATTTAAATTGTATAAAACATTTAAAGCATTGTGCTCTTAAAAATGTGTTATGTATAAGAAAGTATTTAGAGTTATAAATGTGTACCTACTTATATGGTTATTGGTTTTATAAATAAAAAATCATTTGTATAGTAAAACTGCTTTTATTTTGTTAAACACCCAACACTTCTTCAAATAAAACACTCTACTTTAAAATTAAATAAAACAACATAATAAGTACTAAATATTAGCCTAATCAACTTCTTACGCAAACAGATATATATTAAAAATCACTATCTATTAAAGATTTAGATATTTTTTTAACTAAAGATTCAGTTTCGTCCATAACATTGTCGATAGCGTCTTTAACAATGTATTGAGCACTTATAATAACGTTCTCACTGTCACTGTCAGTGTCACTGGTTTGCGGATTGTTATTGGTTAGATCTACGACTGATATTTTTATTAATTTCATGCCTCGTCGCTGTAATCGGCTCATCACAAAAGATTTAGTTGGATTGTGCTTCTTCGACTTTTCCCTGCATCGCTGTTTTGACTTTTTTTCTTTCGTCACATGTTTGCTGTGCTCGGGTTCGTTGTGAAGCGTTTCGGAGAATCCTTCATAAGGATTTTGAGCGTACTGGCTAAACATAATCTCTGATTCTGTATTCTGGAACAAAAATAGACGCTCATTAAGTTTAAACTAAACCGTAGACGTTGATATAGTGCTGCATAAACGAATTGTCAGCGGGTTACAACATTCATAGCAGATTCACTAATAGCTTTGAGCAAAATTGCTGAAAACTCTATCGCTAGTTACTAAACAAAATAAAAATAAATTGAGAAACTTACCAATGACATGCTCGCGATAAGCAATACGTTGTGTGCTTCGTACAAGTACTCAAGGTGAGTTTTATTTCGTAAATGACAAAAAAAAAAAATACCATCGCAACGATTCCCAATTTAGATTAAAATGTTAACTAAGCTTTTCTGAGGGTAATGCACTGTTACGTGTTTGTAATAGGTATTTTGTATGATCAGCGTTATGCAATTGACGCAAACATGGCTCTTCAAAATTTGTATAATCAGTCTTATTGTATTACGTACAAAATACATTTTGCCTCTGAAAAATGAACGATCCAAGTTTCAACGCGCAGTTCATGTTGCAACTTGAATCTTGGTCGGGTTTCATTTTATTTAACCAACTACAAAAAAGGAGGATGATGTCTTAAATCATAAATTAAACAAGTAGTCATAGTCATTCACATTTTATTTATATTTTTACAATAACTTAGGTTTTTAAAACTATGAATTATATTTATCATACATTAAAAAGTTATTTAGGTATATTTTAAAAGCTATATTAAGATTACGTACGTTACATAAATCATATTCGAACTCTATCACTAATTAGCTTAATCTTAAAATACATTTTCGCTCTTTAAAATAAGTGAGTGACCCCAGGCACGCGTTGATATTCCATCTACAGATATTGAGCGTTTATCGTCATTTCGAGATAAAGCAATTTTGTTGACACTCTTAGTAAATATTTCGTGCTTTATAGATTTAAACATAATATTTTTTCTACGAATAATTCCACCATTTAATAAAATATTTTCATAATCTGTTATATTTAAGTCTCTTACTACACTTGATTTTACTCCTTTTGCTTTTTTAATGACTTTATCGACGGTTTTTATTGAGTAAAGCTTCGATCTCAAACCAACAAAATCTGAGATATATTTTCCTCCCATTTCGTCTTTGAACAAACCTGGCACTTTTTTGTTCATAATTGGTATGTTAAAATCATTTTTATCATCATAGTTACTGGTGTCGAAATATTGCAAAAAATTACACTTCAAGTCATGGTAAAAATCAAACGTGAATATTTTATAAACAAACGAATCGGTATCTGTATAACACAGCTGCACTCGATCTTCATAAAAAGGTTTAACAATATTATAATGAAAGTCATACATGTGTGTCTTAGAAAGTTCTAATACAGTGAATCCAATATAAATAGGTTTATCTAAAATAATTTGGTCAGGTTTCATTTGTATTGCAACTAAGTTTTCAGTTAGAATAGAAGCGCTATGGAAATAGGGGTTGGCTACAAGTCTCTCGGAGGATATAAATTTCTTAGTTCGATTAGATTGATCACACCATTGATTAACTAAATGAACGGTTACTCTATTTTCAGTATTTTCTAATGTCTTGCCAAAAACACTGTTGTTTAACAACTTAAAAAAGTCTTGTTCGAAAGAACTTTTTGCCTTTTGTCTTAATCGAGTGTTTAATTCTATGTACTGTTTTAAATAGGGACTTTGTCTAAAAGTAATAGCTTTATGAACTTTACGTAATATTAAACCATGTTCTAAACATTTTTTTAAATGAACGTAATGTATTACGTAGTTGTACTTATTATGCAAATTTGCAACTAGTTTCTTCGTTTTACCTCCTGGAGGTATACATTTCTCAGGACAAAATGGTAAATCATTGTGGTGTTTGTGTAAATGTTCAGGATAAAAAAGATCGACTTCTAATATAAAGCCCCACTCAGAGTTATTCTCGATATTTTCTACACGAAAATTAGTTAATTCAATTTCATCAAGAAATCTAAAACTAGAATATGGTAAATACTGACACATGCTGAAGCCGTATAGGTTATTACAGTCTAGATATACTATAAAACTCTGAGGCTGTGATGCATCATGTTCTGGCATGTATTTGTGATTTGCTTTTGCATACCGATGGGAACACATGCACAAGCCACCTCGTATACCGCTTTGAATCATTCTGATGATAGCTAGATCCGAAATCAGTTCTAACTGAACACCTGTTTTTAGCAACATTGCATCGAACGATAAACTGGGTGCAGTTATGTAAAAGGCAGGATCGAGTTTGTAATATTGTTTACATGTTTTCCGAAAATTTTGAAATATGTCTGTCAACAAAAGCACGTCAGTTTTTAAGTATAGATCTGTATACTCGCCTAGGTCAGTAATATTGAATTCAGCCCATACATTCTGAGCATGATTATAATCTTCATCGCTTATACCTTCGTTCGTCAAAGAATTATGGAAATAATATTTCGATGGTAATGACTTTTGCTCGTAACATTTCCAATCTTTCATATAGTCATAGGGGTACACACCTTTACGAATTAGCAAACTAAATTGTGTTTCATCAGAAAAATTTGATTTAAGGTTAACAAAATCGTCTACTTGCAAAGTTTTAGCAAGTTTGTCTAAACTAGTTCCTAGAAAGTTGAAAGAATCTAAAAACCTTATTTGTATAAACTCATTATCAGCAATAGGAATAAACTTTGTAAACGATATATATTTTTCCTTAGTCTTGGGTATTATTTTAATTTGTCCTGGAATTTCGCCTAACTTTTTAATAAATAAATGACAATCGTATCCGGATAAGTTATGAAAAAATATTGGGATGAATTTTGGTACTTTGTGTTGTAGGTTGCAGTGTCGATGTGCTGCACCTCGGTACCGGCCTGTAATATGACAGTGATCCCTTACTCGATCTGTCAACAGTAAATTTTCACAAAGGTAGCACTTAATAGCGCGTTTGAAATCAAGAGCATCTATTTCTGTGAATATCATAGGCTCGCTTTTAGTTAGAATTCTGTGTATTGCTTTAGCATCTTCAATCAGTAAATGTATAAATTTTGAAACACAATCTTTTCCGCGATAACTTCTATAGCCGCCAACCATATCGTTAAATGATGACACTACATTATTGGCGAACGCGGCCGGTACGTGACGATGTGAGTATGACGTGTTAGTGGTGTTGAAATTATCGCCGGAAATCGGTTCGAGTATCGTTTCGAAATCAGCATATATGACGTAAGGAATGTTTTGTTTTCTATCATAATTTTTGAATTTTAAAAATGTTCCTTCTTCTGGTAATACCGTGGCAATCCCTCCACACATGTGTGATTCAATTTGAGTGCGCGTCGGAAAAAACAATAAGCACGTTTCGCAGAAGTACAGTTTACCATGATGTTTAGTTATCTGATTTCTGACTAGACGAGGTAAATCATTGATAAGACAATAATGGGTATTAGTATTATTTTCTAAGAACAATAGATGGATACTCTTAGATTTTTGATTCGATGTTGAATACAAAGGTCCAACGATAGTCTTATTATTTTTTAAACCATACACGTAAATATTCAAAAACGGATTATTTTTCTCAAATATAGCTATACCCGAAAATGTTATCGGAAATGTCAAACCATCAACATTCAAAACATCCTGGAAGTAGGGATAAGATGAAACTCTGTCGGGGTGTTGTTTAGCAGGGTACAGAGCCGCCACTACGCACCATAAAAAACAATACTCATCATTGTTACGAATATTCAAACAAGCTTTTTTATTTTTTATACATTTTGGTAAAGTTATAAATTTAGATCCACCGAGAGGCTGATATTTATTCATATTTATTTCTACATGGGAATTGCTCAAAAATGTCCAACCACTATCTCTCTCCTGAAACTCTTCAATTTTCTTTAACAGTAAATCAACCGTTGCTTTATAAATTGAATCAAAATCGTAATTAAAATTAATAATAATGTTTTTTGTGGCGAACGATTTCATTTCCTTTTGATCATTTTTAAACATAAGAAAAAAAGAAAAAAGTTCAAAATTTATTTTCAGAGCTGTATGTTTCAATAATGATCGGTTTATTAGAGTTTCAACTTGTTTACTAATATTATTAAGAAACATTTCAGGAAAATTATTTATTTGTTCGCCAGCTGCTATGATTTTGTAACTTATGATTCGTTCTTTAAAAGAAGAATTAATAATTGCAACATTATCATAAATAGAGGTAGAGCTATTGTTTTTATGTACATTGCTACGTAAATGACCAGACCATCGACGATTTACCACAAATACTTTGCAATCAGAACAGTAAGGCATTATGTTATTTTTAAAATTAAAGAACACTTAAAATAATTGCTTATTTAAATAAAATAGATTAGGTAATACTTACAACAGTTACAACTAATAATCACGATCTTAGGTTACAAAATATTTAAATTATTAGTACAACTTGATCAGGACTATTTTACGTTCGTTCCAAGATTCCTTGTATAATTCTTCACATGCAAGTCGGTAATTATGTTTAGGTAGAATTTATCTGAAAAAAAAATGGATGCATTAGGTACACAATTTAATTAGGTAGATAATTGTATGTTCTGGGAAGAAAAATGTATTAATAATTAGTAATGAGTAATAATTACCAGCAAAATATGAAATGTTTTAAACATAGGAATGTGCATCTGCTTGGTTCAAATATGTTGTTATATTTCGGGTCATTACATAGTTCTTCACTGGTAAGTTTAAGCAATGTATCTGAAATAAAAAAATGGTTTTATTTGATGTATCGATAAATAATTAGGTATACATGTAATTATATATTCTGGGTATAGAAAAATAGTCATTATGTTCTGATATTTGATAATTACCTGCTCAGTATGAAATGATTTATACACGTGTTCCAATTATGTAGATATATTTCGGGTCCCAAAATATAGCGATTACAGCTGCTCCAGGAGATGAAATCGTTCGTGTGATCAATACAATATTTATTTATAATAATTATTAATATTAATTATTGAATAATAAGTCTATGCTATCCCACTGCTAGACAAAAAATGGAGGGAACTCCATTTCTTCAACTGTCACAGAACAATTAAGTAAGTCATTATTTATAATTTACTTAATTGTTCTGTGATAGTTTAGAAAGGTGCTCACTCCATCGTACCTTTGAAACAATAAGTATCTAATATTTTAGAGTTTACAACATAGCAACATATTATTGATGCCTTACGAAATTTTATTTTTTTGTCTACAAGCAGAAAAATATTTCATCATAAAAGTTGTTTTTGCACAAATGTGACACGCGTGTCAAACTTAATTGTTTAATTCACATTCACAATAATCAGCTATTTTAGTTAGGGTTGGTAATAACTTGGTACGCATTTTATGTATAAGCAATATACAAATTTTATACAATGCACTATTACGACTATAATATATCACAGTATATCGTTTGATATTGATGAGCGTGGTTTCACTCATGGCTGTTAGTGTGGTTATGGGAATTATATTATTGATTTATTTTAGGAAGTCTAGCAAAGTACGACGAGACCAAAACGTAGATGATCAAATGAGTACCTTAGAAACGTTAACTTATTTCCTGTACCCACTTCACTCGAGCATAAAAGTATTAGAAGTAAAACTTGGATGTATAACATAATAAATACTAATTTAATGATTGTCTCTAGATTGCCAAACATTTAAATTACTTGCAAGAATATTCCCTATTAGCGTTGTTGATAACTTATCTACTGGTTAACGTTTTGTCAACCCTAAGTCGCTTCACTGTCTCGTCATTCGATGCTACCTGAGACAACCTTATTGTGCACTTTTTGAACAAGTATAATACGTCTAAGGATAAAAGTTGTTTTACACAATATTGTATGAACGATTGCCGTCATTTTTAATATGGTGAATTATCGTTCGTTTTCCGATTTATAAGCTACATGTTTTCGATGTACTCGGTACAAACTAACTGAAGTCTACAAGTGTGGAAGTAATCTTCAAGAAGTGCTCTGCGATCCTGCTGCGTTATTCTGTCAATATCAGTGTTGATAGCTAACCGCCGCCTGCTGCTGTCAGTCACTACGACTGCTTTCATCAGCCTGCCATATCGATTGGAGATAATTGGAAAATGTAAGTATAAAACATTCCCGCTCGGTTCATAGCTCAGAGATCTGACCCGATGCAGGTGATAGTAATAATTATGTTTGACTATTATTTTGTTGTATCTTTATTTCAGGTCTGATTCTGAGTGCGAGTACTTTCAACTAGCTCCGATCCCCGACCAGAAAACGAAACCCAGCCGCAAGCCGTCTGCAGACAACAATAAGAAACGCAAGTTGCACCCACCATCAACGAGTTTAATTCGTACGAGGTAAACAAACTATTCAATAATTTAGTTCGCCATACCAGTTAAAAATCATCAGTTATTCGTGTAATGTTACAAGTCTGCTGACAGATATGACTTTATAAGTGCCTGATATATTTTTATTTGTACGTCTCTCATGTTCTGCAGGCATATTGAACTTAGTCAATATGCCTGAGATAGTGTATTTTTTTCCTGTGCGTATCTAAACGGTAAATGTATCCTGTAAGTGTATGATGAACTAATAGAAGTTTTCGTTGTTGTTTCAGTAAAAAAACCAGTACTGATAATGATGTATTCGGTATCAGTAGCAACTACGGGTCTGATACCTTGCCAAAAGACGATTCATCGAGTACATGTCTATCATCATTCTTCGTTAACCGAGTCGCCAACGGCTGCGAGCGGCGAGCAGCGAGTATCAACGGAGAGTACTACGTCGACTGCAAGGTGTACAAGGCTGACGACGCGCGCCACACCGACTCCCAGGAGCTGTGGAAGAAGGCGCTTGTGCGACTCAAGTTCCAGACCGACTCGGATTCGTCTCAGTGGCGAAAACTACAAGAGCTCGTGCGTTCGGTAGATACATTATTTCCAGAAAAACCAATGTTTTACGACAAATAAACCAAATATAAAATGTATCTTGTTTATTATGCAGATCCCCTTCAAAGCAGTGAGTGAACAAGTCGTTTCTAATACTGAAATGCATGACCAAATCACTAAGTCGTTTCCCTGCTGAAACGCATTACAAAACCCGACAAGTCGTTTCTAATACTGAAACGCATTTCAAAAACACCACGTCGTTTCAACCCACGAAGCGCATTACAAAAATCATCAAGTCGTTTCCATGCTGAAGCGCATTACAAAACCCAACAAGTCGTTTCTAATACTGAAATGCATGACCAAATCACTAAGTCGTTTCTATCATTGAAGCGCATTACAAAAACCAACAAGTCGTTTCTAACCACGAAACGCATGTCAAAATGACTAAGTTAAATCTTAATCATTGATCATGTCGATGGTTATCATTACTGTCCGATGCCAAGCAAACTTGCCTAGCTACTGGCAGCCAGTCGTATAACTCGCATGATCTTTGTATGAGTCCAGTAACACCAGTCGTTTCTAATACTAAAATACGTGCCAAATTCAACAAGCCGTTTCCAAGCTGAAGCGCATTACAAAACTCAACAAGTCGTTTCCATGCTGAAGCGCATTACAAAACCCAACAAGTCGTTTTCACCATATATGAAGCGCATATCAAAATCATCAAGTCGTTTCTAACAACGAAACGCATGTCATACCATCGTCCGCAGCACGGCGAACTCGCCCGGCTACTGGCGGCCAGTGGTATAACTCACATGATCTCCAGGTGAGTACAGTAATATACTACACAGTCGAGTCGATCGTTCATTATTGGGCATTCTATGCCACTGTCGGATAGCGAGGCGCACTAGCCGAGCTACTTGCCGACAGTGGCATAGAATGCCCAATAATACCCTACTCGCGGCAGAACAAACACGCGCGTTTAGCCCGCGCCGGAGATAAAAGCCTATACCCCCACCTCTGCCAGAGCGAACACTCGCCGGCCGCGGAGTGTGACGCAGTCACAGAGTACCTTTTTATGTATAGTGATGCAGTCGATAACCCGGCAACACGGGCGCGCGTCCCCCCTCCGCCGGTCGCAACCAAGTTTCGTTGATGGCCATAACATCGAAACAGTGCTTATCCAGTACGCTAATCTGGGGGAATAGCCCCCCAGATTAGCGTACTGGATAAGCTAATCTGGGGGGCTATTGGCTAACTTTTTCAATAACAGTTGACAACTAGCATTCGTTGCACACTAAACTTAGTTGGCAACTGACAATTTCATAAAATTGGTATTACGTATCACATAAGTGACTAACAAACTGCGGTGGAAATGTGGTGAATTATAAAAATTTACGGTGCCTATTGTGACCACCCTAAAATTTTATCGACTATTATACAGCTTCAAAAGCTTACACAATCGCAATTTTAAAAGTATCGATACAATAACATCTGTCAAAATTTGTTACGGTGGCTATCAAAGGCACCAGTGGCTAATGACGTCACTGCAGTTGATCACTGAAGATAGGCAATACGAAACTAGCTGTTTGACAGTTCAATGATGCACATTGTTAACAAGTGATCATCACTTGAACTGTCAACAGAGTTACGCAATAGCTCCGCAGGTCGTCATGACCCGTACCCAGCGATCCAGCATTTAGAAAGCCAACCTTCAAAAACTTGTCTCCTTTAGTCATCATTATAATCAGTGACGGATTAACCCTTAATCAAATTAAGCAATTGCCTAGGGCATCACGTCTGGGGGGGCACCAGAAAAAACACAAAAAAACCGTCCTTAGGGCATCACGACTCATTCTCATGTCACCAAAAACCACGCCAAAAAAGTTTCTAGGACTAATTTGAAAATTCCGCGGGTTTTCAGTTGACATAGAGTCCGACCTAGTCATAATCCTGCTCCCGCTTGCCCACTCGCTGCCCGCTAGTGCATTCGGCAATTCAAAGGCACCAGAATTGCGATTAGCCAATCAAAAACCACCCCTACCCCGCCCCCCCCCCCCCCGCAAATCTGTGTCAATCAAATGTTTTGTTTTTTGAGTAATTGTGCCGGCCGGCTTCTATGCATACGTAATAATAGGGGTTAAATTATGAAATTGCCGTTTTATTGTCATAGGTACCTCGAATTGACATAAAACCTTCATGGTTTGAGATTTTTGAGTAAAACTTTTTTCACATAGTCGGTTATTTTTTTTTTTCACTAAAAAAAGAACACTAAAAGAATCAAAATAACTTTAATTTCGGAAGTCGGTGTTTCTCGGTATTTTTTGTTTCTAACCATGGCTTAACCACTGATCATGGCATAACTTCTGAAATTTTTTTTTTTTTAAGTTTTATATTTTTATTTGCGATACACTTATAACCAGAGTGCCTGTTCTCATATTGCCTATAATATTTGAGGAGTTCCCTCGATTCCTCATGGATTCATCAGGAAAACTGGCTTTGAAAACTGGACCAATCTGGAAGCATATCTTCTAAGGGGAAAATAAAATTGCCAATCGGTCCATAAACGACGGAGTTCTGAGGTAACAAAAAAAAAAATATAACCGAATTGATAACCTCCTTCTTTTTTGGTAGTCGGTTAAAAAATGTACAACATTCGATTATCGACTTTCAGTTGTTTTTTATTCAGCTTAGACAATAAAGATGGATAAGTACTTCGAAAATTCGAGTGATTTTTGAATACCGAATGAGTTCCGACGCGGAACTAACGCGGCAGAAACAGCTCGCAATATCAATGTTGCGTTTGGAGAGGGGACAGCTAATGAACGCACCGTGCGATTTTGGTTTAAACGCTTTCGTGATGGAAACTTTGATTTGAAGAACGAACCACGTGGAAGACCCACACAGGTGAATATCAATGAAAGAGATGGTGGAAGCCGATCCGAGCCAAACTACCCAGGAATTAGCGGCATGGTATAACGTTACTTTACCAACAATAAAAAAATATGAAAAATGGGTGCCTCATGATTTGACTTATCTGCAGAAAGAAACGCGTGTTGAAACTTATGTTGCCTTGTTGAATCGATACAGAAATGAGGGAATATTGGATCGAATTGTGACATGTGATGAAAAGTGGATCCTTTACGATAACCGTAAGCGAAAAATGCAATGGCTGACCCCAGGTCAAACGCCGCAACAGTGTCTTTAGGACACTGTTACGATCTTACGATCATCACCATTATTGCTCCATGATAACGCGAGACCTCATACAGCACGAGAAACCGTTTTAACTCTACAGGAACTGCAATTAGAAACCATTCGTCACCCTCCGTATTTGCCAGACCTTGCTCCAACGGACTTCCATATTTTTTCCCGTGTTTTGAACAATTGTATACGAGATAAAAAGTTTTCTTCTCAAAAAACGAATTTCAATTTTTCAGTACAAATCGGCAATTTCATACTTTAACCCCTAATAAATAAATTATGCTTTGGTTTTTATTGTTGTCGCACCTACTCCACTTCTAAGGTACGTTACATCTCGTCACCTTATTTTAGAAAAAACTAATGTTTTTAGGCGGTAAAGGTTTAAAGACCGATTCTAGTTGACATATGGATAGGGGGGCCCACAGGCGTAGATTGCTTAGGGCATCAAGTAGTCTTAATCCGTCACTGATTATAATAATATATAATAGTAAAAACTTTTATATTCAATAATTACATAAAATAGTAGTATTAGATTTAGTCGTATATTAAATAATATTATGTAAATAGTGTAATGTTTAGTTATAGTTTGATGTAAATATGTGTAGTGTTATATAACTGGTTTTCGTGTACGTTGCAAAAGTGTGTCGTGAGACATATACCTACTACTAAGAAACAAAATAGACAACTGCAATATAAAAATAACAATGATGAAATAGTTGAAGTAGCGAGACTCAATACAGCAAAATTTCTTTTCAAAATCTGTATGATAATCTTTAAAATTAATATAATAATATATGATTGCTTGGCTTTAGAGATTAGCGCTTTTAAAAAAACATCCATAATAACAAAGAAAATTAACTGAAACACAAACAAAAAAACATAACCCTTTCTTTGTGGTCGCAGAGTCGAGTAAAAAATTAAAGTTTTAAAGTGTACTGCCGCCGCCGCCTTTACTCGGTGCCGCCGCCGTGAAGATCCGCTGCAAGTCCGCCTCACAGCGAATATGACAAGTTGCGTCCCCAGGCTTGCACCGGGCAAGAATACGGCCGCGCTTCGACCACAAATATATCCAGCCCAGGCGACTGCCTGCCTCACGAGCGCAACGAAACAACTCTCTGTTAATTTTCGTAAGGCGCTCGTTCACGTAGAAGCGCTTCGCAGAGCCAGGCATACCGAGATCAGCCGTGGTCATGCCGCGCCGCACCCGCGCCCCCTGCAGCAGCTCGTCCCGTAGGTCGCGGCGCGCGAGGCGCACGACGAGGAAGCGAGGACGAGTCTCCACCGGCGCCGTCGCCTGCGTCGCGTTGATGCGCCTACCCCCGAGTCCCGACTCGCTCGGCGCTTACTATTTCGCGCGCCTCGATGGCGACGCCAAGCTTCGCAGCGACCAACATAAATGTGTAGGTGGGATTTTCACCGCTGGCCTCTGGGATATTAGAAATTTGGAGGTCGTTGCCAAGTAACTCCTGATCGCGATCGTTTATGTCGCTCCTTAATTGATTAATTAAATCATCCACCCCTGATGATAGTGATGCTTGTGGCTGAGCCTGTCTAGTTTCAATCGTCGCTTTCCATCAGGTGAGTTAGCGGTCAAGCGCGAACCTATTAAGAATAAAAAAAAAAAAAAAAACACCCTTTCCTCCAGACGACTCATTCGCTCATTTGTGGCGATTATAGAGGATCTCAAATCTGCCAGATCATCGCGAAGCAGCTGAAATTCTTTCCTTACTGATTTTAAAAAGTCCTCCTTGAAGTTACTTAGCTCCCCCCTGAGGATATCCAAATTGAACTCTTGCGTGGCGTCTATGGTACCACTTTTTATAAGGCTAGTATTTATTTGTGCAATAGGGCTATCCTCGTGCGCAACTGTAGCACGCCCTCTTACCGGCGTGTCGGCCCGGTTGTCCCTAACCACATTTTTATTACATTCAGGACAGTGCCAAGGGGTAGTTATCTGTCCAGCAATCGGCAGTCCCACGCACGCTCTGTGGTACCAGCACCTACATTTATTGCAATTAGCGGCCTCTGTCGACGAGAAAAACTTCCCACAACCACCGCATTTAGCCATGTCAATCTTGCTCACTCAGGAACATTTTTGAGACTGTTAAGCACCTCAGGTCACCGCGTGGTGGCGGGTAAACAACCAGCAATAGCATTCCCAAGGAGGGTTAGTGTCAGGCAGGCGGCCGACTGTAAAACAGTAGCCATATCACTTATAACATGTTAAGTAAAAAACTTTTTACAAAAAAAATACAACCGACTTCAAATAAAAAAGAAACACTGAAAAGTGCAAAATAACTTTAATTTCGGAAGTCGGTGTTTCTATAATAGTTTTGTCTCTTCGTTATTTAACACCGACTTCCGAAATTAAAGTTATTTTGCACTTTTCAGTGTTTCTTTTTTATTTGAAGTCGGTTGTATTTTTTTTGTAAAAAGTTTTTTATTTTACACTTTTTAGTTATGGTACCACCACTAAAAAGTACCCCTTAGCCAAACTTAAATACCTTATAGCCAGAGTGCATCTCATGACAATTCTAATAATCCCAAACACGGTTAGATTACATTAATTTATTACAGAGTTCCGGTGCCTAACTTCAGGCTTCACCATCAGATCAGGTCGATATATTCCCCCTCTACTTTCAGTCAGTCATCGACTACACGTATAAACAAAGCAATTTTACTTGTTACGACGGTTCTGCTGTGATCCTATGAGGAGTTCTGTTCCATATCTTCGAAGTTCATGATCAGATAATAACAATATTTCTATGGGACCAACTCGGAAGCATAACCTTTCAAACAAAAAAAAATTTTTCAAAATCGGTCCATAATTGACCGAGAAAGCGGTGAACATACATAAAAAATAAAAATAAAAAACATACATTCAACCGAACATATAACCTCCTCCTTTTTGAAGTCGGTTAAAAATGGAATGCGCGATAGGGTTAGGGCGTACCCCACAGGCGACGCGCAGGGGCAGCACCCGGCTCCTGTGGAAAATGGACTAGGGTTGTTGCACCATCCCGGGCGGGGGCAACGTAAGAAGCTAGCTCGGGATATGAGATTGAGGTTTGCAAGTTGGAATGTAGGAACAATGACTGGAAGGGCCAGAGAGTTAGCGGATGTATTAAAAATTAAAAAGAAGACGAATAAACGTGGCGTGCTTACAAGAAACTAAATGGAGAGAAACAAAAGCGAGAGAAATTGGTGAGGGATATAAGTTTTATTACTGTGGAAGTGATGGTAAAAGAAATGGTGTAGGAATAGTGTTAGACAGCAAATTGGAAGAAAGCGTGATGGAAGTACAAAGGAATAATGATAGGCTCATAGTTGTGAATATTGTGTTAGAGAATGTAATGTTGAATGTAGTTAGTGTGTATGCACCACAAGTAGGATGCGATGAAACGGTAAAAGAGAAGTTTTGGGAGGATTTGATAGAGCTTTAATGGCCATCTCTGTACATGAGGTATTGATTGTTGGAGGTGACTTTAATGGACATGTAGGAAAAATGAGAGGTGTTTATGAAAGAGTACATGGGGGATGGGGTTTTGGAAGTCCGAACAGTGAAGGGGAGACGCTGCTGCAATCCGCTACTGCATTTGACCTGGCAGTAGCCAATACTTGGTTACAGAAAGGAGACGAACACCTGGTCACGTACAAAAGCGGTAACCACAAGACGCAAATAGATTACTTCCTGGTTAGGCGTAACCAGCTAAAGCACGTCAAAGACTGCAAAGTGCTGCCAGGAGAAGACCTAGTCTCACAGCACAGGCTCCTGGTTATGGTGTCAGTAGTCAACACACATAACAAAAAAAGCAAAGAGCGTCATCCTCTTAAAATAAAATGGCATATGCTAGAGAAGAGTGACTGTGCAAAGAAATTGAGAGAGCGAGTGGTGGACAAAATGATAGAAATGGGAGACATGAATGATCGAAGTATAAATGAAAGCTGGAATGAGATTGCTGAGTGTATTAGACATGCAGCGAAAGATATTTTGGGAGAGACGAGAGGAAAGGGTACCATAGATAGGGATACATGGTGGTGGTTGATAGATATACAGAATGTGTTGAAAGAAAAAAAGACGAAATTTAAGGAATGGCAGCGTATAGATCCGGAAAACACTAGCTTAAAGTCTGCGAAAAAAAGTGAATATGATGCTTTAAAGAAAAAAGCCAAGAAAGCCGTGGCAATAGCGAGAGCAAAAGCACAGGATAAACTATACGACACACTGGATAGTCCGGCAGGCCAGAAAGATCTATACCGGCTTGCTAGAGCAAGAGAGACAAATGCGAGAGATGTTTATCAGATAAGATGTATAAGAGATGAAACTGGAATGATTCTATCAGAAGATAATAAAATCAAAGAGAGGTGGAAGGACTATTTTGAAAGACTGATGAATGAGGAAAACAACTGGAATGGGATTTTAGAGAGCAAACCAGTGAACGTGGGTTTAGTGAGAATGATTAGTATGGATGAAGTCAGAATAGCTGTAAATGGAATGAAGAATGGTAAGGCAATTGGTCCAGACGGAATACCAGTTGAAGTGTGGAAATTGCTGCGAGTGGATGGATGGATGTGGTTAGCTTTGTTCTTCAATAAGTTGTTGCAGGAAGAAGCCATACCTGATGAGTGGTGCAACAGTTCCCTGGTGCCCATCTTTAAAAACAAGGGTGATGTGCTTGAATGCAACAATTATAGAGGAATAAAGCTAATGTCACATACTATTGTAATGATTTTTAAGGAAAATATTCATAAATCGTTCAACTTCCATCTATAAGCGATAGATGGCGCTAGTAGTTACATGAACATAAGGCACTTGTTGTAGACATTAAGTAATGATTTATGGTATTAGAGTTTATGTATTAGTTTTGTATAAATATATTATAATTGTTAAAATGAAATAATTACTTGCAGTTAATTATTGATAAACCCTAATGTATATTAGTTAGTCAATTGATATTACGTACTGTTAACTTTGCTCTGATTGGTCGGACCGAGTGTTTGTGAAAGTTTGTGGTGGGGAAACATTGAGTTTGTAACTGTCATTCTGGACAGTCAGTCTGCTCTGAGTTGTTGAACAGTGAACATGTCCTACCAATCCGTGTATTTGAAAATTATTATTAATAAAATGATAAATATGAAATTGTGTTGATCAAAGTGAATAAAATATTTATATAATTGAAGCTTGAAGTTTATGATTCATCACATTTCAGAAGTGGTACATGCCTACAAAAAGCCTACAAATATGTGCAGTGATAACAGGAATGTTAGGTTATGTGTGCCTAAATTAAAGCTAAATGAGATCGAGATATTTTTTCCAAGAGTGCTAATGTTATTTTAGACAAGTGTTATACTCACTCAATTTTCATACTGATGGTGGCGCGTGGGTTGAATCATTCGGTTCCCTTCAAATGTGTGAACTGAGTGGTACTGATATGTTCGTAAACGAACGCTGACAGTTAAAACTGGACATCGCTGACACTTTAACTACTAGTGGTTCATTTTAGTTCCTATATTTTAAATTGGGTTGTTTTTTCTTTATTTGTTTTAATTGATCATGCATAATGCAAAATTACGACAAAAGACAATTGCTATGTATAATTAACATAATTTCCATAGCGGTAATTGTCATTATGTTGCCTTGGATTACTTTGTGTGCTATGATAATTTTCTTTTCCTTTTGACATATAATTGTAAATTTTAATGTTGTACCGCTAATGGGTATGTTACAATAATAATTTTATGAACTGAATTTCCACCACAAAAACAATAAATGAATTTGAATTTAGAAGCGAAAAAAAAAATACGAAACCGTGTTTGTGGATTTAGGGTGTAAATGGATTTCCTTGCACATAGAGATCTACACTTAGGAATATGCAATTACCGTCAATTTGCTGACTGACTGACTGCCTTGGTAATACAAGAGTGTCTGGAGTGTGTAAATGTTTTATTTGAAATAAATGCTTTGATTTGATTTCAGTGCTTTGATGAGGCCGAGTATGCCTTTTTTTAATTCATATAAACCAGTGCTTGACTGCGATCCCACCTGATGGTAAGCAGCGATGCAATCGTTGATGGTGAGGCGCACTAGTTTATTAAGAGCCTATTCACTCTAGCCTTGAAGACACCTAAATTATAGTTGGACGGGAAGACCGTAGCAGGCAAATTGTTTTCCAGTCCTTCGATGTACGCGGTATAAACGACGAAGCGAAACGCTTAGTCCGGACCGTTGAAGTTTCAACAACGTAAGGATGGATACTCGCCGTACGTCGGGTTGTCCGATGGTAGAAAGGAGATGGCGGAATCAAGTCATGCAATTCCCGCGCACACTCTCCAAAATGCAACCTGTAAAATACCGATAGGCTGGCTACCCTGCGCATGTGCTCGAGGCTTTGTAGATTGGACTTAACCAAATCTGGATCCCCAATTAGCCTCTTCGCACGCCTTTCCACTGAGTCCAAAGCTGCTAGATGGCATTTTGCAGCACCAGCCCATATGTGACTGCCTTTGATGAGTCCAAGTGTGCCTTTGGTGAGGCCGAGCGTACCTTTGGTGAGGCCGAGCGTGCCTTTGGTGAGGCCGAGCGTGCCTTTGGTGAGGCCGAGCGTGCCTTGATGAGGCCGAGCGTGCCTTGACGAGGCCAAAACGTGCCTCGACGAGGCCAAAACGAGCCATTGAAGAAGACACGCGAGCCTTAATGAGGCCAAGTGTGCCGTTAGATAAGTCCATGTGTGCCGTTAGATAAGTCCATTTGTGCCGTTAGATAAGTCCATGTGTGCCATTTGAGGCCATGTGTGCCATTTGAGGCCATGTGTGGCATTTGAGGCCAAGTGTGCCATTTGAGGCCAAGTGTGCCATTTGAGGCCAAGTGTGCCATTTGAGGCCAAGTGTGCCATTTGAGGCCAAGTGTGCCATTTGAGGCCAAGTGTGCCATTTGAGGCCAAGTGTGCCATTTGAGGCCAAGTGTGCCATTTGAGGCCAAGTGTGCCATTTGAGGCCAAGTGTGCCATTTGAGGCCAAGTGTGCCATTTGAGACCAAGTGTGCCATTTGAGGCCAAGTGTGCCATTTGAGGCCAATTGTGCCATTTGAGGCCAAGTGTGCCATTTGAGGCCAAGTGTGCCATTTGAGGCCAAGTGCGCCATTTGAGGCCAAGTGTCCCATTAGAGTTGGCCACATGTATCATTGGACTAGGCCAAGTGAGCCAATAAAGATTCGGGTTAAGTGTGCCCAATGCAGACGAAATTATCATGAAGAGCGTAAGTATATTTTTATATATATATATATTTATAAAATATATATATATAAAAATATATATATATATATATATTTTTATATTTTAGTGTGACTATGTTGGCTTAATAATGATGTTAATGAATTGAATAATTTATTAAGGTTATTTCCATATTCATTTTTTTATTATTGCTTCATATCATTTTGACCTGTTTATTGGATAAGTTTCTTTTAATTGAACATTCTGTTATAGCTTATGAAGATATTATAAGTATAGATAAAATGAATTGAAAGAAGATTTTTATATTGAGATTTTATTTTTGAAAAAAAAAGCGAGTTCTAAATGAATGGTACAAGTTATAATAATTCATGTAAATGTTTTAACCACTGATTTCTTTTATTTTTGAGGCCTTGGAGTCCGATTGCGTCAGGACTACAGAAGAAAAACCATCAGTCTTATTGAGCAAACGGATAGTTCATGTTTCGAACAAAACAGACTCGAAGAGGAATGATGCAAAGAGACGATCTGGAAGGAAGTGCAGAAGTTATAATTCAACCTCTTCGTCGACTACACCACCACGACGCAAGACGCAATGAGGTACCTCATGTTGGTTAAATGATTTTCCAAAGAGAAAAACGTTACAAGTATCGAAGTTTGAACATAAAACATTAGAATAATGTGATACGGGAGTTCGATCACTCCAGTAAATTTTGAGAGTATTTAAGTTGGATTAGAAAGAGTATTTGTAATTGATTTGTATGCAAATAGGATCAGAAACTGACTATACATTTTGTCTCAAAAACTTGCTAGGCTTACCAAAAGAAAATAGAAATGTTACGAAACCCTACCAAAGTGTAGTATTTAGTGACGAAGTGGTAAACTAAACTAACAATAGTTTTTCTAATGAGCAGAATTATGGTCAGTTTCAAGCAGAAATGTTAGCTGGTACGACTTAAGGTGAAACTTATGTGAATATTTTTATGACAAATCAGTGCTTATATACGGATATTGATGACAATCAAACGCTTTACAAACAAGTAGAAATAAAATGATCAATTTTATTGGGTATTATATAGATTTTAACAGCGATGTAGTCTTTTGCGTGAATCCGATATACATAGAAGTATTAGTTGTCAGTCAAAAGTTTATGCAGACTCGTCTAAAGATTGGGAAGATTTTGAGTTACCATCCATTGCAATTTGTAAAGGTACGTTATCCTTTCACAAGAACCTTGTACTGTTCAACAGTAAAATTGATTTAATTTTCTAAAACTTACCTTGCGCAACCAAATTCAGCTATAGATTCACATCATTCTGGAAATATTTGTATAGACGGATCTTATATCAGAGTATTTATCGTGTGTTTCTTTATCGTGTCAAATCTTTCTGACTATATTTATCATCAACAAATCTATGCACAGACATCACCGCAAAAGATATACATCAATTAAATGATATTTATTTTACAAGTAGGTGATAAATAATAATATTACATGACCATCGTCAAGACTGAAATCGGAGTCGGTCCCCAAGTTAATGATGACAACAAAAGATTTAATTTGAGCTATATATTACATTGTCATAATTCGGTTAAGAGGAAAATAGATTTAAAATGCATACACTAGAGTGGCGGGTCAATTTAAATGTTCCAAATTTAAATAAAGTTTGATAAACAGTGCGATTCAAACATCATTATTATAACCTTAACTTGATACGAATTTGCACACAGATGCTGGGGCCTTAGATTTAGGGGAAATATTAGTACAATTAAGCCCATGGGCTCTCCAGCTGAAGAGTCACTTTTATTCAAAACGCTTAAGTTTTGTTTTATATTATGGTTTCAAATAGTGAATGTAATGAACCCTGACTAAATAAGACGCCACACAACGTATAGCAATATGGTGGCTATACATTCATGAGTTTAGTTAACCATTGAGAGTGTAAGATCTGGGACGCGTATGTCGATACCTTAAGCCGTAATACCATGCTGTCTACAGACACTAAGACGAATCCTCTGTTTCTGTTTATAGTATTGAGACTGAGAATTGATTATCAACATTATAAAGATTAGACCTAGATTCAAAGTTCTTAAGGCTGAACCAGATGAAAAACCTAATGACAAAGTATGTATAATTATGTTGTCGTGAATTCAGTGTGCGTAAATAACGAAGACTATACTCTCGGACAAAAAGCTGGTCAATTACCTTATACTTACAGAAAGTTGACCAATTGTTTCGACCGATAGTGTTGGTTATAAAATATATTTACATTGGTTTACTATCTCGAATAACAGTGCAATCGTGGCTTTCTTTTAGATACTTTATCTACTCTAAAGAGCTTTTACGATAGTCATGGTATTGACCTTGTTCTTAACGCTGTAAAAATGACTACCACTATTTTAAATGCCCTAGCAAAATAAAATTACTTCAACGTTTATAACGAACACCAATGAAACATATGCCTATCTTGGAAAATTCAATGGAGTCTTGTTAATTCTGGTAATTCATTCACTAGAAAGACTGCCACAAAGCTACTAGGATACTTTAAACGATAGACTACGACGACATTACGAAGTACGAAACACGTTACAAAGCTTAAGAGATGAGGTGAGCTCCAATATCCAAGTTAGACAAGCAAAAGAATACTTACGTTACCAGTAAAATCCCTGCTACTACCTACAGCATAAGTGATCTGATTAAGATTAGTAGATCTGATTGCAAATAAGAAGGTAAAATTACATTAACCTCATTTTAAAATCTATAGATCCATTCAAAAACAAAAGTTTTAAGGATAAAATTACTGGAATATATTATATATGGTAAGTTTTATGATCCCAGACATGTAGAAAAGCTTTTGACAAAAAAACCTTACAACACTATTCTTCTAGTGATGAATGTTCTAAACATATGACGTGACGACAAACTAATGATCCGGAAGTAAACCTAAAATCAATACTTAGCCGAATGTAATGAATTTGAATGTAAAACTCATTTTCTTGTCGAACTGAATGAAGTATCATAATTTATATGAATGTAGTCTATCATTGAAATTGTAATCGTGCGTCAGGAGATCGCACGATGTCGGATGGCCGAATGTAATGATTTTTAAAGAAAATATTCATAAATCGTTCAACTTCCATCTATAAGCGATAGATGGCGCTAGTAGTTACATGAACATAAGGCACTTGTTGTAGACATTAAGTAATGATTTATGGTATTAGAGTTTATGTATTAGTTTTGTATAAATATATTATAATTGTTAAAATGAAATAATTACTTGCAGTTAATTATTGATAAACCCTAATGTATATTAGTTAGTCAATTGATATTACGTACTGTTAACTTTGCTCTGATTGGTCGGACCGAGTGTTTGTGAAAGTTTGTGGTGGGGAAACATTGAGTTTGTAACTGTCATTCTGGACAGTCAGTCTGCTCTGAGTTGTTGAACAGTGAACATGTCCTACCAATCCGTTTGAAAATTATTATTAATAAAATGATAAATATGAAATTGTGTTGATCAAAGTGAATAAAATATTTATATAATTGAAGCTTGAAGTTTATGATTCATCACACTATGAAAGCCTGGGAGAAAGTTATTGAAAGGAGGTTAAGAGAAGAGAGTGAAATTTCACAGAACCAATTCGGTTTTATGCCTGGTCGGGGTACAACGGATGCCATTTTTGGTATACGCCAGCTGTGCGAGAAATACAGAGGTGCGCATAAAAACTTGCACATGGTATTCGTTGACCTCGAAAAGGCATATGACCGGGTACCTCGTGGGATTCTGTGGTGGGCCCTTAAGGAGAAAGGTGTGCCTGGGAAGTATGTGCAGTTGATCCGAGCGATGTACAGCCAATGAAGTACCCAAGTCCGGTCTACAGTGGGCAACACTGGCAGCTTCAATGTGGCTGTCGGCTTACATCAAGGGTCGGCCCTCAGCCCTTACCTCTTCCTGAGGATAATGGACGCTCTGACGTCGGGCATCCAGGAAGAGGCTCCCTGGTGTATGCTGTTTGCCGATGACATTGTGCTGGTTGCCGAGAGTGGCCTAGAGGTCCAGAGCAAATTGGAGGTGTGGTGGCACAGACTGGAGAGTGTTGACTTAAAATTAAGCAGAACGAAAACCGAGTACTTGTTCTGTGATTTCGGTGGTCTCTCCGGTCCTATGCCCTTAGCTCTCGCTAGAACGCCCATACCAATCTGCTCCGACTTTCGGTAGCTCGGGTCGCTTATCCAAGGAGATGGCGAGGTAGACCGAGACGTATCAAATCGGATCAATTCAGGATGGATGAAATCGCGACAGGTCACTGGAACAATTTGTGACCCACGGATGCCCCCCAAGTTGAAGGGTAAAATCTACAAGTCCGTGATAAGACCTGTCATACTGTATGGATCAGAATGTTGGGCTGTGAAAAAGACGGATGAAAAAAGATTGCATGTACCGGAGATGAGAATGTTGAGATGGATGTGTGGTGTGACGAGAATGGATAAAGTGAGAAATGAGTATATTAGAGGAAGTTTGAAAGTGGCGCCAGTGACTGAAAAGTTGAAAGGGAATCGTTTGTCCTGGTATGGTCATGTAAAGAGGAGAGATGAAACGCATGTTACTAAAAGAGTTATGAGTATACATGTGGATGGGTGGAGAGGGAGAGGGAAGCCAAAGAAAAGATGGATGGATTGTGTGAACAGTGACATGAAAGAAAAGGAAGTTAGTGATAGCATGACCGTTTACAGGATAGAATGGAAGAAAAAAAACATGTTGTGCCGACCCCAAATAAGATGGGACAAGGGCAGGAAGATGATGAATCTTGCTCACTCAGCGAAATCGATCTCTATAATAAGTTCGACGGTACTTCAACAGATGGCGCTTTCTTAAAAAACGCGTTTATCGCAGTTTTACGGCATATTATGGTGTAGATAGAAAGCGTGGGTCAGTCCCCCTAGCCAAGTTGCAAACGATAAACGGGAACGCTTAGTAATCTCCAATAGATTTTCAACTTTATACCTAAGAGCATAAAGTTGAAAATCTATTAAAGACTACTACTGAGACTACTGAGAGTTTACTTTTATCGTTTGTGACTTGGCTAAGGTCACAGTGTTATCGGGTGTATAAGTGTTGTGCAAAATATTAAAAACTCTGAAAACAATATACCGATCTCCAGTTTAATATTGGAGTACCCTAAACTCTAAATAAACTATCAAAAATTTATTTGTACAAAAACATAAACTGTGACCAAACTTTTAGTGTGTGCGCAGCTTTACGCCGATGCATCGGCGTAAAGCTGCGTTAGTTTATTTAGAGTTTAAATTTTTGATAGTTTATTTAGAGTTTAGGGTACTCCAATATTAAACTGGAGATCGGTATATTGTTTTCAGAGTTTTTAATATTTTGCACAACACTTATACACCCGATAACACTGTCACGTAAAAGTTGCAGTTGTAAGATTTGTTTCACAGTAAAATTGTTCGAATCTAACCGTTGTATTTTTATTTTTTTACAGAAAATTACTGTAACACCTCGCTATGTTCCTATTTTTTTTTTTTTTTTTTTTTTTTATTATTGATAGGCTCGCGTTTGACCACCATCCCACCTGATGGTAAGCGATGATGTGGCCGACGATGGAGCACGCTTGCCTAGAAGTAACCTATTCACTCTTGACTTAAAGACCCCTAGGTTGTAGCTATCAGGGAACACAGACTAGGGCAGGGAATTCCACTCCTTAGCTGTACGCATTATGAATGTGTTCCCAAAACGCTTTGTACGTATGGGTGGGATGTCCACCATGTACCGATGGCGCAACGCCGTACGTCTAGTGGTCCGATGATGGAACGGACTTGGTGGAATTAAATTGTGCAATTCCAACGCACACTCCCCGAAGTGTAATCGATAGAAAACCGACAGGCCAGCAACTCGGCGTCGATGTTCAAGGCTTTGGAGTTTTGATTCGACAAGTGCATCATCACCGATGATTCTCTTGGCTCGCTTCTCAATCGACTCCAGAGCATCAAGCTGGTATTTGGCAGACCCATCCCAAAGATGAGAGCAGTATTCCATACACGATCGAACTTGCGCTTGATAAAGTTTGAGCAGCTGTTCCGGCGTGAAGTACTGTCTCACCTTGGCCAAGATCCCCAATTTTTTGGCAGCCTGTTGAGCTTTAGCCTCGATGAAAGAGCCGAAATTGAGGGTAGATGACAACGTTACCCCAAGAAGCTCAAGGTCACTGGTTATCGGCACGGTTACACCCCGGAATGATGGAGCCGGGTGGAATTGGCTCCGTTTGGCGGAAAAAAGACACGCCTGGGTTTTAGCAGCATTGAACTTGACCAGATTGGCATCGCCCCAGTCGGATACTGCCTTCAAGGAAAAGTTCAAGCGTTCAACCATAGCCTCTCGGAAAGACTGGATCTGTGACCCACTAGCACGTGCATCAGACACGTATCTCTCAGCAACAGTGCTATCGTCTGCATACCCACAGGTACCGGGTTTAAGAAGGTCGTTTATGTGCAGCAAGAACAGTGTTGCCGAGAGTACCGACCCCTGAGGGACCCCGGCATTAATTTCCATTTGACCGGACGAGCAGCCATCAATAACCACTCGGATGGATCGCCCCCTCAAGAAGTCTGCGATCCAGTCGCACAGACCAGTGGGCAGACCGAAGGAAGGAAGCTTAGCAATAAGGCTATCATTCCAAACCCTGCCATGCCAGACCCTGTCAAAGGCCTTCGAGATATCAAGGGAGACTGCAAGTGCTTCCCCATGCTTCTCGATGGCCTCGCTCCAGATGTGAATGGCATACGCTAGAAGATCCCCAGTTGACCGATTTCGGCGAAAGCCGTATTGACGATCACTGAGGATGTCATTAGCTTCTAGGTATGCCAGGAGCTTATTATTGATTACTCGTTCCATACTCTTGCAGAGAATGGACGTTACCGAGATAGGTCTGTAATTAGCAGGGTCAGCCCGACTACCCTTCTTGGGCACGGGTTGCACGTTAGCTTGCTTCCAAGCCATCGGTACTTTTCCAGCCTCAAACGAAAGACGAAATAAGCGTGTCAGGATCGGAGACAGTTCAGGCGCACGTTTTTAAAACAATTGCTGGTATCCCGTCGGGACCACTGGCTTTGTTCACGTCAAGGTTACGTAGCACCCTACGGACGTCCCTCTGATGGATGCGTATGTCTGCCATAGTCGTCTCGCATCGCTCAGGAAAGGCAGGGGGCCGCGCGTTACCGGAATCAAGACGTGAAGATTCCGCAAAAAGAGAGGCAAATAGATCTGCTTTCTCCTCAGCGGTGTGGGCCAGCGACCCATCGGGTTTCAGCAGTGGTGGTAGTGAGGGACGGCAGAAGTTCGATTCAACAGATTTAGCCAGGGACCAAAACGCTTTACTACCTGCTGGGTATAAAGCAAGTTTGTTCCCAATTCGGCTAATGTGGTCAAACCGAGACCTCCGCAGGATTTGGCAGCCCTATTAAAGGCTCTCTTTTTTTGAGTCACGTCACTTGCCTTGCGCCTACGAGCGTCGACCCATTCTTGGTATGCCGTATGTTTAAGCGCTTCAGCGCGATTACATTCGGCGCCAAACCAAGGTCGAACCTTGTCAGACATTGTTACATCAGAGAATGGAATGTAATATTCCATCCCCCGTCGCAACACATCCGACACTGCGTCCGCGCACAACGACGGATCAGCGGAAGAGAAGCAAGTAGGCTGCCAAGGATAGCATGCGAAGAAAGAACGCATACCATCCCAATCTGCTGACTTGTATCGCCAAACCCGCCGGGTGCCTCTTGGGCTGGGATCGGGCGGGGAATAGACGGATACAAATTTCACCAGACAATGGTCGGAACTACCTACTGGTGAAGATATCGACACTGAGTACCGGTCCGGATCTGTAGTCAATAGAAGGTCCAAGCAATTGGCCATGTGTGACTCAACATCCGGCACCCTTGTAGCCCCCTGGACCAGCTGGGTGAGATTTAACGCTAGCGCTAGCTTCCGCGTCTCTCGCCCAGCATGGTCTGTGCACTGGTATGGGAAGAGCCACTCCTGATGGTGGGCATTGAAATCCCCCAGTATCACCAATTGGGCAGAAGGGTACCGCTGCTGAGCCACATCCGCCGCCTCACTAAAGTGCTGTGCGAGCCTGGTTGTCTCCTGATCACCACTGTGCGAACGGTAGACACAAGCATAGACAATTTGATCTATGCCAGTGTCCACCAAAGCCCAAAGCGTGGAGTACCTGGAGTCCTCAAGATTACGGAGACGCCGATAGCAGATGTCGTCCCGGGCATACATACATACACCCGCGCGTGGTTTAAAATGGTGCTCCAGGGTAAACCCTGGGTAAGATAAGTACGACACGTCTGACGGACTACTGATCTGCGTCTCCGAAAGAAAAAAAAGAGCAGGTTTCTCAGTCTCCAGATGGTGGTGGACTGCGACGAGATTTGAGTGCAGTCCTCGGATATTACTGAGGTGCACTTTAAGAGAGAGGGAGTGCTGCCGCTGTTTAACTGTTCTCTTTTTAATCTTTGTCATTATGTGTGATAAGAGTGAATGAAGGAGAGGAGAAGGAAGTGAGATGGGGTTTCACGCTGCTATCCTTCAGGCAAGCACTGATAGGACGGCATCATTGGGGTACTAGTCCGGAGACTGCGGGGACGCCCGAGCCCCCCCGGGAGTGTCCATCGGGCCCTCTCCTCTGGTCGCCAACCAGCACGATGGCGCATCCCGGGATTTTTCGACAGTTGGCGGGGCAGCCTTTCATGTGTGGCTGGTACATTACTTGGGCCCCCAACTACCTGCGGTCGGCCAGCGGCGCACCGTGCCTCGGATCCCGCTACCCTCCGCGACTAGTCTCCCGATACCTCCACACCAGTGTGGGCCTGGTCGGTCTGCCTGCAATGGAACCACCACTTCGACCCAACTCCTCTAATTTGGCTACACTGAGCATCGTACCGGAACACGGCTAGGCCGCTTGGCGGTACGTCTTTGCCCAGTGGGTGGTCGCAAGCCAGCGGTCGAAACCTACCACCAGTAAATGTCACCTGATTGGCACCACCCAGGGACCACGTGTAGGGACTTACAATGGGTATTCTCCTACGGACGCGGGTGACTCAGCCCCCAAAAGCTTAGTGCAATAATAGCCAGTTATGTTAATATTATGTAATTTCATGTAATTAAATGTCCTTTTAATTATTATTTTAAGTTTCGCATACCAGAAATGGTGAATATGAGGATCTTTACTGTTATATTGTATAATGTAACATTCATGTACCATATATAACTACCCATATTATGCGAATAAATGATTTGAATTTGAATTTATTTGACAGAAGTAAACAGAGCGCTTATGACCGATTGACATCCGTGACGTCACTCCAATTTCATATACACCATCTATGTTTTACATCAATGTGCAATGTACCTACGTAAATTATGGTATTAGAAAAAGTAAAGGTGTTTAAATATATAATGATGCTTATTTGACACTAATGTACGGTATTACTTCTGGTAGTAAGTAGCATTTGGTAGTAACACGGGTAAGATAGAATGTAAAATTAATGTAGTTTATGAAATGGCTACTCTTTTGTCTTATGAAATCAGAAATGTCATTATGTGTTCAAGGATCTTATATTGTGTGTTCAAGAATTTTTTATATTATCTGTTAATGCATACTATTTAGAATACTTTGTTGCACTAGCAAAAAAGTATCAAGTGTTTAAGTATCAATTAAACAGGTCTCTCTTAAATCTAATCAAATCTCGGTAAAATGCTAACTTGCTGAGAAAGCCAACTATATAGTTGCTGCCAAATAGTACCAATAAATAAATGCAATGTATACTGCTGGATTCTAATGTAAAGCGAAGTGTTGTTTGAAGTGACTGTATTTTAATTTTATTATTAAAAGAACAATAAACTGACTTAAAGGCCATGGTATTCAGCTTACCTTTAAAAAAAGCAAGAATAGCTTTTTTAATGAAATGGCAACTCTTTTGTCATAAGAAATCAGAAATGTCAATAAGTGTATGTGTTTGGTTTGGTTGTATTTCCTTGTGTTAATGACATACGTACTTGCTTATCAAATTTACTTTCGACATTGGCAGAATAGTCGACATCGGCTCTATTTGCCATCAATAAAAAATAGAATAGAATAGATAGAATATTTTCTTTTAAAATTGAGTCATTGAAATAGAATTAAATTGTGCGTATATTGTGCTAGTGCACCAAACTTCAACAATCCAGTGTATTCTAGTCGAGTCGTGTGACTTATAATGCCCAAACCTTTTGGCCCGTGTTAGGATTATGTACGATAGTACATGCGGCGCCGCCGCCAGCGGGCAATGCGGCAAATCGCAGCCCGACGGCGACGGCCCGCCACCACGAGAGCCCCCACCGGCTCCCTTGGAAAGGGACTATAGCGGTTTCGATATAGTCAAGGCGACACAGTACGGTGCCTTTGCTCGAGTCAAGGAGCTAGTGGAGGCGGGCTGGGATGTAAACCAGCCGGACCACGAAACCGTCACACTTCTACACTGGGCGGCCATAAACAACCGGCGTGAGATTATTCAGTACCTGCTGACGAAGGGCGCGGCGGTGGATGCGGTGGGCGGCGAGTTGCAGTCCACCCCGCTGCACTGGGCCACGCGCCAGGGTCACCTGGAGGCCACAGTGCTACTGGTGCGCGCGGGCGCAGACCCTTCCCTGCGCGACGCGGAGGGCTGCGCTTGCCTGCATCTGGCAGCGCAGTTCGGCCACACGGCCGTGGTAGCGTATCTGGTGGCGCGCGGAGTAGCGCCCGACGCGGCGGATGCGGCCGGCATGACGCCGCTCATGTGGGCGTGCTGGAAGGTGTCGGCCGTGGACCCGGCGCGCCTGCTGCTGACGTTGGGCGCGTCACCGCGGCCCGCCGACCGCTCGCACGGCAACACGGCTCTGCACTGGGCCATCCTCGCCCGTAACACCACGGCCATATCTACCCTTATCCTATATGTGAGTGTCTATTGACTAATTGAGGGATTACAGACAACTGCTTCATTTAAGTAATAGTATGTGGTTATATTATTCATTAGTCTTAAAAAATATTTAGCACTGGTATTGAACAGTGAACTGTTCCTACTAGGATTGTGATGGAGGTCTGGTGCGTGATATCTCAACAATACTCCATTTGTCTGGAGCTGCTAAGTATAGCCTGGAATAACCTATTCAGATACTTGAAACAAGCAGAGGTGTAGGTGAAGCTCCATGAATATCTTAACTGTATATTAAATGATATAAAAACTTTGGTGATTTAGTTTTTGTATTGAATACTATAATTAAAAACATAAACAGGGTGATGCAAGCTTGGATGTGCCCAACTTGCGAGGAGTGACGCCGCTGGCCATGCTGCAGGCCAATGCTGACTCACTGTGGGTGGGTTCTAAAGTAGCAGACAAAATAAAAGAACACTCAATAGCTGCAAATAAAAGAAACCTATTTAGAAGATTAACATATGATAAGGTAAGATATTGTATCTATTTGAAACCATTTATCAAGTATTGCTTATGGATTGGAATTTTAAAAGTATTTGTTGTTATCAGCATATGTCTAAATACATGTATATCCCTACCCACTGCGAATGATGTAAAGTTTACTAAGCTATTTCACAATTTACCATGTAATTTATTTACATTTCAAGACATTGACTTTTCCTTCTGACCGCCAGAGCATAAACACATTGGCACCCTTTCCACACCAAGCCACAAAAAAAAAATAGTAGGGGTTCTGACATCTTATCGATAAGTTAAATATATATAATATGACCTATTAATGATTGCTTTTCATACCATATTTTTTTTACAAAATATTACTTCTCGCGTTTGACCACCATCTCACCTGATGGTAAGCGATGATGTGGTCGACGATGGAGCACGCTTGCCTAGAAGTAGCCTATTCACTCTTGACTTAAAGACCCCTAAGTTGTAGCTATCAGGAAACACAGACTCCGGCAAGGAATTCCACTCCTTGGCTGTACGCATAATAAATGTGTTCTTAAAACGTTTTGTGCGTATGGGTGGGATGTCCACCATGTACCGGTGGCGCAACGCCGTACGTCTAGTGGTCCGATGATGGAACGGACTTGGCGGAATTAGACATCCAATTTCTTTTATTTTAAACAATTTAAAAGCAGACATTAGAACTACAAATGAATAAATTTAATAAGTAGGGACATTACTGATTTTGATTGTGACAGCATCCATTGTCGACTGGTCTGTTGGTGTAGTGGTTAGTGGCTCTGACTGCTATGCCGGAGGTTGTGGGTTCGATTCCCACCCAGGACAAATGTTTGTGTGATGAGCATGATGATTTGTTCTGTGTCTGGGTGTAATTGAGATATCTATAATATGTATGTACTATGGTGAAACCAAAGGTCTGCTTGGAGTTGATTTTCTTATAAAAAAGAACTTGAAAGCAAATATAGAGAGCTTTATAGGTGTAACGGAAAGAATATGCATCCTAAATCTTAAATTTGACAATATATCACTCTCTATTGTCCAAGCTAAACTTTTATGATAAGTTGCTGGAAATTAAAGAAATCCACAATAAAAATCTCATACTAATGGGCGATTTTAATGCACGCATCGGGCAACGTCTGCAGAGTGAAAAACACATAGTTGGCCCATACTGTTATGGTAGAAGAGATAAACGTGGCGGGAGACTACTTCAGTTTGCTCTAGAAAACAATCTTACAATTATAAACAGCATATTTTAAAAGAAATATAACTTGTGGACCTGGCTTTCTCCGAAAAAGAAAAAGAGTCAAATAGATTACATTTTAACAAACATGAGAAAACATTTTACAAATATAGATATTATCAAACGGTTCAACTACTCCAGCGACCACAGACTTGTTAGGAGCACCATACATCTAACAAAAATAAAAAAGAGCAGAGCCACATTTAACAATTCGATAACAAAAATCGATAATGAACAAAATCGAACCATTTATCTGGAAGCTCTAAAAGATAACTTAGAAAAATACAATATATGTGAAGAAGATGACGTTGATACCTACTACTCAAGATTAAAAACAGCGATCATAAAAAGCCTCAACTTTATAAAACCTAAAACAAATAGAAAAAAGTATTCTGTCTCAGAAACTACCAAGGCCATGATGTTAAGAAGAAGTGAACTACAACACAAGAAACCCCTCACCTTAGAAGAAAAACAAGAATTATCAACACTATATAAAAATACTCATAGACGAATCAAAAAGGAATATGAAGAACACAGATTACAAGTAATAAAAAAGCACCTAAATACTGCAAGAAGTCTAAAAAAAGGCTTCAAGGAACTTAACACTGTGAAGGAATGGATCCCATGTCTAAACAAAAAAAAATGGGTAGCCATGCCATTGCCTCTTCGTCGCAGGCGGAGGTACATTCACAGGTATCACCGTCCAACCATGTCTCCAACCACGCTGACGAAGAGATTACTGACATGGTTACACCTGTAAGTACCCAGTGCAATAATGAATTGAGGAGTGCTTTGGAGTGTGCTATTCGGGAGTATCGCAACATGCCGCTCGAACTTAGGCCGCGCTTACCTTGTTTGCCCATGCATAATAAGAATAAGGCGCTGGTGACTGCTCTGGATTTGCAGTTGTCAAACTATTTTGACGACTGCGAAGATCTCACTGATACACACTCGATAATGTACTGCGCAGCTGTAGCGGCATGTCGTGTAGCTCACGTCACAGAATAAGAAATAGTACAAGTACAGAAATTGCACTGCGTGATAGCAAACATACGAATTTAAACCTACTAACAACAGAGCTAATGTTCATAATACATTGCACGGCACGGACACGACCTTGATTTTATTAGCCTACCAGATCCAGTGGCGCTCGTAACAAATCAAAATGCACCGTAAGTCCGCGCAACTAGAGTTTCTTTTATTATGCCCGTTATGAACCTTTGAACAAGCCGCTTCTGTTGTAGGTAGGGTTGTGAGTTGTTGTGAGACACAGTCATTAGTCCATTGGGACCAACAGGGGCGAAGCCTCTGGTCTTAGAACGCAAAGGACAACTAGAAGAACATAGGTGTGGTTTTAGTCAGTAAAAGTTTGACACGCCCTCTCGCTCCGCCATAGAGCGCGAGAGAGAGCAATGATTTTCCACCAAAAAAGGTTGTGAGTCCATTTGTTTAGGGTAGGTAGGTACTTTACTAAATGTAAACATTCTTGTAAGAAATGTCTTTTAAAGTATGTACCTACCTACTCGTATATTATCTACAAAATATATTTTTGTAAAATGCGAAATTAGTAGTACCTAGGTACACTACGTTTTATAGCATAAAATAAATTCAGAGTTTTTTTAAATTACATGGTACTTAGATAAAATTGATTTGTACCTCAGTAGTAATTTCCATACTTTAAAATGTAGGTATTTATAGAGAGACATGTTAAGATTGTTTACATTATGTTAGTTATCTAATTATCTAAACAAATGGAACAAAAGTAAAGTCAAGTCACAGTTACTGTGGTCAAGAGGTACCTAGGTAGGTACTTGGATATTGTAATATAACTTTGTTGATTTCAGCCACAAAATTACCTATCTATTTTGTGTTTCAGCTATGCGTTCGTAGGTAAATTTTAAAAGATGGATTAGCAATATTGTGAACACGATTTAAAAAATTACCGCCAGCCGCCGCGCCAGCAAAAAATTACGATTACTGAAAAATGATGATACGAAAAAAAACACGAATCGTCCTCGTGTCTATAAACTGCAACAATAACCTACCTGTTATACATAATAATTAACATTTTCTATGATGTAACGTCGTGAAAAAATTTTGTAATTATGTTGTGTTGTTGCCCTTGCATTAGTAGGTACTTATCTTGTAATCTTTAAGGTCATTGACTTTTTGCGCGAAAACTGTCGCAAACTGCAGAGCTGCGGTCCAGTCGTTAATCAAATAATAGCAAGAAATAAGAGCCACTTTAAGAGTATTGAAAATGTTATAATTACGAGTACTTACCTTTCGGGATCCTTAGGAAGAGTAAAGAATGAAAAGTCCACATTTCTGTTGTTATTTATGCACCCATATGCTATGCAGTAGGTACGTTTTGGCTTTTCGCGTGCCATATTTATAATAAAACTTCTGTAGAAATTCGAAAATATTTTTTGTTAGCGCGCGTGTTCGAACACGCGTGTGACACTCAACTGAACTAGCCGCGCAAGAGAGGCCTCGGGGCGTAGGTATAAATTCATGCCTAAAGTAAGAAGTGCGCCAGGCCTGCTCACGTCAAGTTTCCGAACTGTGACGTAGCTACACGACCGAAACCAGCTGTGCCGGCCTGGCAGTGCAGGATTGAGCGTCGTATTGGTGGGGCCAGAGCACTCATCGGCAAACTAATCTGCTTCAGGGAGGGCAACACTCGCCCAAGAGTGATGCGCTTTGTGAGGCGGGCGTTTTCGGAGACTGACATCAGCCCCCGAGACTATATGTCCCGTGTCACAGAGCGCATCGACTTCCTGAAGCAGAAGGTGTATGCATGGGCAAACCGTATCCGCATAATCCGTATAAGCGGCGAGTGGAGCGATACACCCAGAATCGCACATTCCGGAGTAATGAAAGGTGGGTTTATAGGGCTTGGGAGCGACCGGACCAAGGTGTGACTGACGCGCGCCTTCCGGATGATGACGTCATGAGTTCATTCTGGCGCAGCATCTGGTCGGTGCCTGTCAGTCACACCGAGGGTGACTGGACTCGAGAGGTCGAGCGAGCGTGCGATCCAATACCACAAATGGGGGCAATTGACATCAGCCCCCAAGATGTAGCTCGTGCAGTCCGTCCGTTGCCAAACTGGAAATCTCCAGGGCCGGATGGGCTACACAATTTCTGGATTAAGTGGTTTACAAGATCGCACGCTCGCTTGGCATATCAGTTCCAGTCTGCCTTAGAGTCATGGTCGCTGCCCCAGTTAATAACAACAGGAATAACCCACCTGCTCCATAAGTCAGGTAGTACTGCGGAGCCTAAAAATTATAGACCGATCACGTGTTTGCCGACGGTCTATAAAGTTCTTACATCTATACTGAGAAGCAAAATTAATAGTCATATTGACAAAAATTTAATCATGTCACCTTCTCAGAATGGATGTAGGAACGGGTCCCGCGGTACTAAGGAGCTGCTCCTCATTGATATGACCATTAGTACTTGTTCACGTTGACTCGCGGGCGCGGTCACGAAATATCAAACATATGGCGTAATATCTAAGTGTTCACGTACGAAACGCACGTGCGGTGTAAGTAGCGGGCAAGCTAGCGACTGGCGCGCGCGCGCCGCTCGCGTCAATATCAAACGCGTGAGATGTTTGTGTGTGTTCACGTCGAACTAGCGGCGGAGCGCGCGATTCACTCGCGACGTCAGGTAAGTTCAAACGGTATGAACTTGTCGCTAGAAATGGTAGCAAGTTTTCATGTTTTCATTATTTATTTCAATACAGAAGAATTTATTAGTGCTGTTCAGGCTAGTACTGTTCACGTCACACCCGCGCAAACGCCTGGCGGCCAATGTGAACACGAACCCGCCACGTCTTCGCGACCGCACCCGCCACCGCGCCCGCGTGTTCCAACGTGAACAAGTACGTTAGACCCGTATTTCACACACACATCACCATAAAAATCTACGGTGTGTGTACACCTGGCCTAACAGCTCCATCGGTTTTATCAGGGATTTGGAAGCAGCCTGTACCTATATATTGAATACTTAAACGGCTAATATCTTAGCAAAACTTTTATTAATAAATATAACACTTCGATATTTTTGTACTATTCATTACCGTATAAACCAAATAAATCATATACGTAGGTACATTAAATTCTTAACATTAAAATTAGAAAGATTCATTCTTATGAACTATACCATCCATGCTAAATTCCGATAAGTCTATGTCACTTTCATCTTTAGCGGCAACCCTCACGGGTTTAAGTTTTACAAGTGTTTTGTGATTTCCCACGGGTACACTTTCAGAGTCGTCTAAGATTGAGCTGCCGAGACTGGTGTTGCTGCCTGTTATACTGGCGGCTTTTGCCATCGAGCCGGCCAGAACATCCACAGCCCCGACAAGCGGGGCCGAAGCAGTGTCGTTGCGTCGTGCCAACTGTGATTCTATCTTTTCTTTTAACTCTGCAATCTTTGGACTAGTGGTACGGGTTATATTTTGTATCTTTGTGTCATTTTTTAGAGGTTCATTTTCAATGCTGGAATGAAAACAATATAAACATTTGTGAAGTTGTTCGAAAAATAAGATGATTCTTTATAGTTAATTGCCGTTCCTATTTACTAAGTTTTACAATTTTGGCAGTATTAAAATTGTAACTATCAGTAGAATTATAAAGAACTTACCTGGATATATCCCATTCTTCACCATCGAGGTTCACTAAACCTAATTCATATTTTTCATTACCATCACTTTTCTCCGTAATGCTTTGTGACGGAGATGCACTTACGGACTTCATTTGAATTGCATCCATGTCGAAAAGTACTTTCTTTTTATTCAAAGATGATGCCGAGGAAGCATTTTTCAAAAGACTTTTCGTTTGGATTATTGTATTTTGGGTCGAGTTACCCAATAATTTTTTGTTAACTGTGATACTCAACAGTGATTCAGCGTCATCACTGCTGTCTTCATTGCTTCTAGCTGGTGGGTTTTTGGTAATTTCATTTGAATTTGAAGAACGCTCAATTAAGCTTGTAGCAGATTGTGTGCGCAACAAGTTATCATCACTAATTGTATACTTTTTGACGGTGCGATTGTAATCAGCAGTAGCGGATGCAGGTCTTCGTGCTGGGGACTTAATCAAGCTCTCGATAGATTTTGATGTCACATTCGTTGTGTTGTAATATTTATGATCGCTTTCATCCGATCCATCTTCGGAAAAACTATTTGCTGTTTCCTTTTGTACAGTTTTAGAAGAATCGTGTACATAATTTTTGATTTTACCATTAGTGTCCTCCTTAACCTGGTTATCTACTGACCTTGTAGTAGTATTTAATGAATTACGGGAAACGTTTTGTGTGACATTAAATGCCCTAAACGGACTTCGCTTGGCAGATACAGGGCTAGTAGATGCGGAGTCCGGCGGAGTTTTCAATAAAGTCATGGCGCGCTTCGCTACTTCAGCATTCAACGATTTACGCTTATGTTTTACATTTGAATCGTTCATTTTCACCAATGATAATGCTTTTGTTTTGACATTAGAAATAACAGTCGTCAGATTCTTAAAAGGTTTTGACGCTTTAGTTGGAGATATGTATTCCTGTATTTGGGGACATCCTTTTTCAAGTTTGTTGTACTGGAATCTAAGTACGCCAGAATTGTATGTCTCACTTTTTCATGAGCGGAATTTTTCTGAAATATTTTAAAGTAATATTATATTTACATCTTATTATAATTCAAAGTTAAATTAAAAAGATTTGTAAGAACCTTAGCTTTTAGTTCTAGTTGCTGGTGTATTTTTAAACGTTGTTTTTGGAAGACACTTCGAGGTAGTCTAGGTTTCAGTGGGTCCACGCCTGCTGACGCTAAACGACTATTGACTTCTTCAGTTATCTTTGCTCTTACTACTTTCATGGGGCTGTAATAATATTGTTACAAATAAATCATAATATGTTAGTCAAAGTATAATATGTATACTATAGAGAACCTCGCAAATAAAGATATAGTTCCCAAAAAAACTTTCAAACAAAATAAACCTGAAACATTACCTACCTACCTATGTATTCTATGGTGTTTAAGTGCTGTCTAAAACTTAATAATACTTTACCTTGCTGGGACAACTGAAGGAGAGTTTCGCCAACAGGTTCGACGTTCCCGAAAGGATCTGTCGACATGTTGGATAGATTATAAGATGGCCTATGACTCTGTTCCTCATACATGGCTCATGAGGGTGCTGGAATTGTATAAAATAGATACAACACTACGCACCTTCCTGATGTCGTGTATGAGGCAATGGAGTACGGTCCTCCGCTATCCAGGATGTCGACATACCCAGAGGAATAGCGAACCTGTAAGGATCGAGCGAGGTATATTCCAGGGAGATAGTTTGAGTCCACTTTGGTTTTGCCTAGCCTTGAATCCTCTAAGCACACTGCTGGAGAATTCAGGTCTAGGCTATCGGTTGAAGAGAGGTGGTCAGGTAATATCTCACCTACTTTACATGGATGACCTGAAACTTTTTGCCCCCAACAATCTGCAACTGATGGAGCTACTGAAGGTAACTGAAACCTTCAGTAGTGCCATCAGGATGGAGTTTGGTGTGGACAAATGTGCGGTCATGCATGTAAAGCGAAGGGAGGTTGTGGAATCCGTGGGCACTCAATTCACGGATTCCATAAACCTGAGATCCCTCTCTCCAACCGAAACCTATAAGTATTTGGGTATGTCGGAAGCTCTAGGCATCAATATCACTGACATGACGCAATCGTTGAAGGAGCGTTTCTTTGGATGCCTGAAGAAGGTATTCAATAGCCTTCTTTCAGGCGGAAACAAGGTGCGCGCCTTCAACGGTTGGGTCATGCCGGTATTGATGTACTCTTTCGGCGTACTCAAATGGACTCAAACGGAACTTGACGCCCTGGATAGGAAGGTCCGCACACTGCTGACTGCATACCGAATGCATCACCCACGATCGTCGGTGATGAGATTGTATATCCCGCGGAAGTGTGGGTGTCGAGGTTTTTTAAATGCTAAGACCCTACACAACCGCGAGGTATGCAGTCTCAGGGAATATTTCCTAGCTGCCGACGTGGGTATGCATCGAGATGTAGTGGCAGTGGACAAGGTACTCACCCCGCTCTCCCTGGCTAATGAGAACTGGCGTAAACCGGTAGTGCTTGACACTAACGATCGCAGGGAAGTATGGCAGAGCAAGGAACTTCACGGACGGTTTTTCCGGGCCCTTCACGGGCCCGATGTAGACCAATTGGCGTCCGTAGCCTGGCTGCGTTCCGGTGACCTCTTTGGGGAAACCGAAGGTTTTGTCTGTGCAATTATGGACGAAGTTATCATGACGAATAACTACCGGAGATTTATTGTGAAGGACGGCACGGTTGACATATGTCGGGCATGTCACCGTCCGGGAGAATCAATTCGTCACATTATCTCTGGTTGTTCTCGTCTTGCTAACGGAGAGTACTTGCATAGACACAACCTTGTAGCCAGGATTATCCATCAGCAACTTGCTCTGAAATACTCTCTTGTAGAATCGGAAGTGCCGTACTATAGGTACGAGCCCGATCCAGTTCTTGATAATGGTCATATAACTTTGTACTGGGATCGGTCCATCATCACTGACAGGACTATTGTAGCCAATAAGCCTGATATAGTGGTGGTGGATCGAAGCGAGAGGCGTGCAATGATTGTTGACATATCCGTTCCGCATGACGAGAACCTCGTGAAAGCTGAGAAAGATAAACAAATCAAGTATATTGACTTGGCTCGCGAGGTTGTCGACATGTGGGATGTGGACTCGGCGATCATTGTACCGATAGTCGTGTCGGGCAATGGCTTAATAGCCAAGAGCCTCGACCAACACCTTAGGAGGCTCGCGTTAGGCGACTGGATCAAGGGCTTGATTCAGAAAGCGGTACTCCTGGACACGGCTCGTATTGTTAGGAGGTTCCTTTCTCTGGAGCCCTGACCGCCGGTAGCTTGGACCCTGTTCCCGATACCGGTGGGACACTATTTTTTATATTTTTAAATGTTTTTTTATTTTTTTATTGAAATATTTAAAAATATAATTTGTAAGATAAAATGATGAATAAACGAAACAATAATTAAAGAAAATTAGAATTGTCAAGGAATATTAAATGGCTAAATAATAATAATAATAATAATAACCCCATCGCCGTATCTCTACGTTGACGTCGTGGTGGGGCTTGCGTGCTCCAATATACCCTAGGTCTGTATCGGTAAAGTTTGCTTTGCCGTAATATGCCTAGGGTGAGGGGAAAGACTAAGAGAGATACAATCCGCAGCGCAGTTTTGTGGCGAACTGTTGGGCATTAGCGACCCCACGGACTCGATCTCCCGGGAGAATTCTTGTTCTTCATCTCCGGCTTGCCTTTATTGGCCGGCCGTAGTAAACACTGACGAGGAACTGAGCTCCCACCTCTCTCTTGCCTTTATTGGCTGGCTTGAGTGGAGATTCGCAAGAGCAAACGTGCTCGGGAGAAGGATGTATAATCCAGTAAGGTGCTGGTAGTGATCTTGACCGTACTTCCGGGATTGTCCTGATAGCCGTGGTATACCTCTCCACTCCTCAAGCACCTCAGGATATGTTGCCCTCTTGTTGCTACGTCACTTCGTGCTAGCGGCCGTTTTTGGGGGCCCATTTATTGAGTGTGCAAGTCACCCCCTGCCTTTTTTCGATGCATATTAATAACGTTGTTCAGGCAGGGGCCATAGTCTTGACATAGTTCCATGTTACCAGTCCACTTAAGATTCCAAAAACCATAGCCCTATTATCTTTGTTCTCCATATGTCGCAACAGTTTTTCAATAACCGGGGGTTGTCCTTGGGTGCACTAGCATAGCGCGTACAGGGATAATCGTCGGTTGGTATCATGTTCCATTATAATTATCTAAAGGGCCTCTGCGAGTTGGCTTCGGCTCCTTGTACGCCTCCCAAAGGTCCAGGACCTCAGGGTCCTGAGATAAATAAAATATATAAAAATAATAATAATAATATATAAAAAAATATAAAAAAATATATATATATATATATATTTAGAAATATATAAGTAGGTTTATCAGTTGTCTAGTACTCATAACACAAGCTCTGCTTAGCTTGAGACTAGACGGCGTTGTGTGATGGTTATGGATTAAAAAAAAAAATGTCGGGAAGATCCGACTCCTGGGTGGTTAAACGACTTTCAATACAATTAAGGAGGAAATACGAAACAGATGTCGGGCCTGCATTCACAACAGAGGCCAACAATTTGAGCACGATTTGTAAAAATTATGAAATGAATGTTAAAAATCAATTTTCTTTTTTTTATTTCTAATAAAACCCACGAAAAGAGAGATACGAGACAGATTTTATCTTATAAGAGTGAGATAACATTTTTAATAGGTTTTCCAGGTATCATTTAAGCAAAAATATTTTTTAAATCATAATTTTAAATATTAGTCTTATGTGACTCGATTTACAATTCTAGCGAATTCACAAAGTTATAAAAAGATTTTTATGGCATGTGGCACATCACTAGCAAAAGGATAAACTAGAGAATTTTTGAGGAAGTTGGAAGATTCCGGTCGCTTTTGATTTTTTTTTACAGTCAAGTAAATAACTGTAACTTAGACAGCTTTAAGTCCAAAACTTTGCTAGTAAATTAAAAAAAAAACAACATAGCTAATGTCACTATTTTAAATTTAAAAATACTCTATTACAATACACATCTAAATAAAATTAAAATTCAGTCTAAGTCTTATATATTTTTTTAAATTTGTATTTGAATGAAAAATTTGGGTCTTATTTTCATAAAACAATAAAAAATCGATGAAAAAAAATCCACAGGGCATGAGAAGTGTTTAGGGGTCTGAAAGGATAGCAGATGACCCTCCAGTCGATCATTTCAGTTTGGCACACGATGCACCAAACACCCTGTATAATATACATACAGATATTTTTTTTTTATGTGGCAAAATCATCTTATGACAAATCTCGCTCTTGGGCGGAGCGGGAGATAGTGTCAGACCTTTACTGACAAAAAACCCACTTCTTTTCCTTCTTTGCGTTCGTCCCAGGGCTCCGGGTTTCACTTTCACACTACCCTTGGCCCCAGTAGGCTTCGACCCTGCTGGGCCCCTACGATTTGCTGACATCTCCCTGAGGCGCGCGTGGAACAGTACGCGCCGTCGACGACTTGGGCTCGGTCCGGACGGATACCGGACGGTCGGACGGCAAGCCACCCATAGCTCGCCGTCCGCAAGCCCGCGCCTACGGTGGCCGGAAATCGGGATCGGAATCCCGGCGGCGGTTGGGGCGTGAGGACCGTTGCCTCACGCGATCGGCCGCCTCCTTTGCTAGAATTACTGCTTCGCAGAAGGAGGCGACCTTCTGCCACTCCTCGCTCCGGACCATGGCCTGTACCAAGGCCCGGCGCGAGAGATCGCCGCCGCCGACCGCCCCCACGAGGACACGGCGTTGCTCTGCCTAAGCGGGGCACACCTCCACCGTGTGCTCCACCGTGTCGTCCGGGCGGTCCACACAGTGGCGACACCCGGGCGTCGCTTCCGCACGAATCTGGTGCAGGAACTTCCTGAACTTACCGTGTTCGGTGAGAACCTGCGTCATGCGGAAGGTGAGGACGCCTTGAGGTCTTTCCAACCACGCCTCAAAGAGGGGACTTACCGCCATCATTGTGGCGTGCCCATGGTGCCTGCTAGGGCTGCGTGAGATTGTTGGAAAGAGTTACCTCCCCATAAGCTTTGCCTCGATGAATGTACTCTGCAGAATTTTAGCCGGCCCCTGTTAAACAGCTTTGGCGGAGGATTTTAAAGGAGAATAATCGGCAGACTGGCCTTCAGTTGGATAATGTGCATTGGCAGTCCACCACCGTTAGCAAATTTGAAATTTCTACACAGTGATTTGTGACGTCATCTTACTCCACAATTACGGTATGAAGAATTTGCGAGAGAATTGTTGCAGCTTGATATTTTTTAGGCATTGCTCCTCCAAAGCGGGGCAGACCTTCACCGTATACTCCACCGTGACCCTTCGGCCAATCCTCCGAATTTGAAACCAATGCCTCTCAAAACACCCACAACTGCTCTGTGTTTGTGACTTCACAAAACAATAAAATGACGGCAAACAAATCTCGCAACCAATTGCGGCTGTAACTGACACTGGCCTCCATCGAAATGTTGTCCCAGTGTTGGACACCACTCACTGTCAAGAAGGTAACGACCGGATGTCGACGTAAGGCTGCAAATAATGTTGGATACATTATACGTACCTAATCAAACTGTATTCAAAAACGCAAACAGCGTCGGGCCCCGTACTGTGTGAACGTTAACCGTAAATAATAAGACTCGCTATTATTGGGACGCCTAGTGTAATCCTTTCGCTTTCCAATGCAGTCATATATCGACATGCATTAAATAAACATCTTTACTCGTTCTACATATTTTACGACACTATGATAGCGCAAGGGGTTTCAAGAACTGATTTTTCCCACAGTTTTGGAAATTCCAAGTTATGCATCAAACCTCTTTGTAACATGTCTACAATTTGAAAGCGAAACCCAATCTCGTTCTTGTAAAATGTCTTAATGGGGTTTTCTTGAAATGCTAAATAATCCACAATTTATATAATTTTTGAATAAGGTACTCTTTCTAAACAGTAGACTATGGTCAGGTCCAAGTGAGAGACTACTTAAAGTACTCGTAACTAAACAGTAGACTATGGTCAGGTCCAAGTGAGAGACTACTTAAAGTACTTGTAACTAAACAGTAGACTATGGTCAGGTCCAAGTGAGAGACTACTTAAAGTACTCGTAACTAAACAGTAGACTATGGTCAGGTCCAAGTGAGAGACTACTTAAAGTACTCGTAACTAAACAGTAGACTATGGTCAGGTCCAAGTGAGAGACTACTTAAAGTACTCGTAACTAAACAGTAGACTATGGTCAGGTCCAAGTGAGAGACTACTTAAAGTACTCGTAACTAAACAGTAGACTATGGTCAGGTCCAAGTGAGAGACTACTTAAAGTACTCGTAACTAAACAGTAGACTATGGTCAGGTCCAAGTGAGAGACTACTTAAAGTACTCGTAACTCCCACGAACTATTATTTGCTTGTTTTTTGGCGGAATCCCAGAGAGTGACATTTCGTGTGTTGTACTATGCACAACTTGTGACGGATCTCTGAGGCGTTAATCGAGATTGATCAACGTTGAACACTAATGTGTGATTGGTTTTTGAGTAGTTTCTCTGAGTGTGGCAATTGATGTGACTACACCAAGACACTGCCTTCTAACTTTCTCCTAGGCAGCTTAGGGTACAATTCCTCCAATCCTTCATGGAAAAACAGTTCCTCCTGAACTACACGACAAACTGTTTCATCTTTTTGTTTCGATCAACTTTAGCAGTGCCAGGAAGCACAGACTGAACATTTTATTTGGAACTCGAACCGTCACCCGAATCCAGGTCCTATTTCTAACGCGATGTCCACGCTCAACGCTCTCTTGGACTCTTACCTGATTGTGATGTGTTCTTGGATGAAAATCTTGTCAGATGATGCCATGTTGTTATATTTTGTGTAAAACATGCCTTTAACAAATGTAAATGACCTTTAGCCGTGTTACTTTACAATCAATAATTAAATACATATTTACTTTTCTTGCCTTAGGTTGGGTTGGTAGGTCTTGCTTGATTGACTAAAGTTATAACAATTATATGGGTAAAAGTTAAAATAAAAAATAGGATTGATAAAATCCGCTGTCTGTTCAATAAATGGACGTCTTAATAAATGACCGTAATATTTCAGTAATGTATAGTGGAGGTCAGTATCTGATAAACTGCTTCGAAAGTGCTGATGTAGAAACCAGAATGTTAATAAAAAAGAAGTAAGAATGCAAAAATATATTAGGTTTTCTTGTTTACAGTAAAATAAAAAAAACAATCACAAAAAAAATCAGAGACTCGAACTCGTATCTGCGCGCTGTTCAGTACATTTATGATAGCCTAATGTACTGAACAGCTGATTTTTTTTTCGCGATTTCAGGTTTATTCCCATAGTAAAAGTTGTTGATTATCATGAGCACAATCACGTGTTTAAGTATCGTACACTAATTGCCAGTCACCCTATATATAAAAGAAAGTCGTGTTAGTTACACTATTTATAACTCAAGAACGGCTGAACCGATTTGGCTGAAACTTGGTGGGGAGGTAGCTTAGAACCAGGAGACGGACATAGGATACTTTTTTTTTTTTGAGTAGGGTAGAGTAAGGTAGAGTAGTATTTATAGTAGTCAGTTGACGGGAGCGAAGCCGCGGGCAAAAGCTAGTATAAAAATAATATTACATTTAAATCATTCAAAGTCAAAATGTCGATACACAAAATAAACAAAAAAAGATCTCCAATAAAATATAAAATGAATAAATTCTAATGTCAATAGTAAACAAACATAAAAAGGTGGTAGTCAAAATGGGTCAGTTAAGTATTCGTTCAGCGTGTAATAATTATGCTTTGTCATGTAATAACTCCAGGAATGCCTTTTTAAAATCGCGTATATTTTTCATTTCTTTAATTTGTCTTGGGATCTTATTATAAATCCTAGGTGCTATTCCTAAAAAAGTTTATTAAAAAGAGCCGTACTTGTACGCCGGTTTTGCGCATATCTCTTTATTGCGTCGCGTAGATATCAATGTTTCAAACAAATGCAAGTTAGATCTGATAAATACTGCTGTCTCAAAAATGTACATAGAAGGCAATGTTAAAAGTTTAAATTTTTTGAAATAGGGAACACAACTTTCAGTTGATTTAAGCTTAAACACAGCACGCAAACATCTTTTTTGGGCCTTAAACGCAATTTCTTTGTCAGTGGAATTTCTCCAATAAATTATTCCAAAACGTAACGCAGCAGACGTAACATAGGCCATATAAGAGATATAAGGGCAACGGACTCACTATCTTTGCTAGATTATAGAGTGCATATGAGTACTGGTTTAGTTTTTTACAAACAGTTTCTACAGTACACTTCCAGTTTAAGTGAGTGTCCCAATGAAGTCCCAAAAATCTAGCACAGCTTGTTGCGGTTATTGTTTGATCTGCATAAGTTATGTTATTTTGTTCTTTGATAAAATGTCATAAGCTTTGTTTTGTCTATGTTTATTTTTAGTTTGTTTTTAAGTAACCAATTTATAATGCAAAGAATTGCCTTTTTTATGTCATCTTCGTAAGTTTCTATATTTTTACATGGAACAATAAGTCTACTGTCATCGGCAAACAAAACAGTTTGATGTTCAGTGCATTTTGGGAAATTGTTAATATATACAGTAAAAGCTCCTTATTCGCGCTTCCTTAATTCGCGTTTTCACTATTCGCGGATTAAAAAAATGCGACCCAATTTTTATATTTGCGGCTAAAGATTTCTTTATTCGCGGATCTAATCGGTATATTCCTACATATTTAATAAATTACAAAGGATTCGGTATCCTTTCTAAACACGTTGTCAATTGAACTAATAAAAAAGTAAAATAGACCATATGCTTCTAGTAAATTCAAACTTTAACTGCAAACATTGCCGAAATTGCGAATGGTCGAGATGGGTTTGAACAGATAGAATCAAGTGACATTCAGGAGTTGCTTGAATCGCAAGATGAAGATTTGACTGAAATCGACTTGGAAGAAATGTTAAATTCACAGCCCATTGAAGAAGAAGCTTCAACAAGCGCTGGAAACCTGGAATTTAATTTGAAAAATGTTAGTGAAAATTTAAGAATAGCAAATGAACTTTGTGATCTCTTTATGAAAATTGATCCGTCTATGGAACTAAGGCTTATTTTTAAGAGACAAATTGCTAATGCTACTGCTGAATATCAGTCTGAATTGAAGGAGCTTTTAAAAGCTGCCAAGCAAGAAAAAAATCACAAAATTCTTGAAACCATTGCCTAAGCCTGAAGATAATAATTAATCAATATGGTCAAAAACATCAATGAAATTGTTTTTTTTTTTATATATATTTGTTTTTATTTTGTCACCTAGGAACATATCCCCTATAATTCCATATAAATTACCATTCCATATTCACGGTTTCTGTATTCGCGGCATATTTACAGAACGTATACCCCGCGAATAAAGAGCTTTTACTGTATAAGAAACAGCAGGGGCCCAAGGACACTTCCTTGTGGTACACCACATGTTGTTTCTCTAATTGATGATGACATATGAGTAACTTCGGTCTTGGATTTAGAGCAAACTCTACTCAAAACAGTGACTTGCTTTCGCCTAGTGAGATATGATTTCACTAGATTTAATATGTTTCCTCTAACACCGTATCGTTCTAACTTACCCAGTAATATCTCGTATTTACATGGTCAAATGCTTTAGAAATGTCCATAAGTACTGCTACAATTGGGTTATTTTTGTCAACATTACTAATAATTTCCGCAAATAATTCATAGGCAGCTTTATTTATGTTTCTGTTTTTTCGAAAATCATATTGTTCCTTAGCAAGTATACTTTTTATTTCAAAAAATGAGTTCAAAGATTTATATATTACTTTTTCAAAACACTTTTGACAAGACCGGTATCAGAGCTATTGTACGGTAATTTGAAATAGCAGCTTTATCACCTTTCGTAGTGGTTCAATTTTGGTCATTTTTAACAAACTAGGAAAGTGGCCACGTTCTATGCACAGATTAGTAATAAAGCTCAAGACCGGTGCGATTATATGCGAGACAGATTTTAAATTAAAATCTTAGTAGTTATTCCATCATAACCCACGCTATTTGTGTTCTTTAATGAATTGATATTATTAAATACTAGCTTTTGCCCGCGGCTTCGCTCCCATCAACTGACTACTCTACCCTACTCTACCCTACTCTACCCTACTCTACCCTACTCTACCCTACTCTACTCTACTCTACCCTACTCTACCCTACTCTACCTTACTCTACCCTACACTACCATACTCAAAAAAAAAAAAGTATCCTATGTCCGTCTCCTGGTTCTAAGCTACCTCCCCACCAACTTTCAGCCAAAGCGGTTCAGCCGTTCTTGAGTTATAAATAGTGTAACTAACACAACTTTCTTTTATATAATTATATAGATTTCCATCGCATCTGTCGGTGTCATAAATAGAGATTTGTGATAATAATTTACGAGAGATATAGCATTACTATTATTATAATTAGTTTCAGAATGAATGGAGTCTACAAAGTAATTATTAAATGCCGGAACCATTTCTTCAGGGTCACTTATTATTTTATCATCATTAAGTATTTTTTTTACAGATTCAGAGGGGAAGTTTGATTTACACCTAGTAATTATTTTCCACATAGCTTTAGTTTTATTCTCTGCATTATTAATTATATGACTATTTTGAGATATTTAAGTCAAGCGTATCACTTTTTTTAATCTTTTCGAATATTGCTTCAGCAACTGTTTATTTTCAAGATTACATGATCGCCTATACTGCCATAACATTTCTCTTTTTCGTTTGCTACATCTTCTGATACCCTTAGAAATCCATCTTGGGGATTTACGAGTAGAGATTTTTTTCTCATAGTCGGGAAACACAAATCGTAGAAAAGTTTAAATAGGTCATAAAATGATTTGAAAGCTAGTTCTGGGTTAGTACTATTGTATATTTCAGAAAAACTTAGATTACTAATAGCTTCAATAAATTTAGACTTGTCCTCAGAGCTATAATCGCGAGTTTGTATGTACCAGTGATCACTCGAACATGACTTTTTTACAGGACACTTAAACAGTTGAGCTGTGTGGTCAGATAAAGCCAGTTCTAAAACTTCACCACAACCACCCTTGACATTATGGATAATATTGTCGATACATGTTCCAGATGATATACGTGTAGGCTGTTTTATACTAGGTTTCATATTGTAATTTAGAAGCAGATGTAAAAATTCTATAGGTTATTTTTCAAAATATATTAGTTCAAATTTTTTCAAAGAAAATTGATATTGCACCTCTATTAGATTTTGGGGGTCTATAAACACAAATGATAATCAATTTATGAGTTACTAATTCAATGGCACAACACTCTATAATACCTGGAATGCAAAATTCTTTAATAGGTATCCAAATCCCTGAACTCATGTCCATGTTTGATTAGTATACACGTACTACCTTTCCTGGTGCGTTTTGATGAGTACGTTGAAAGTTTATAGTTCGGTATATACAATTGTATGTCATCATTATCTATCATGTTATGTTCCGTTATACATACCACATCTACAATTTTCCTTTATGTAAGAGTTCGCTTAGGTTTATACTTAATAAGTCTGACTTTCCTATCAAACCGTTAATATTTTGATTTAACAAGGAGTTATAATTTAATTTTGATAATAATAGATACGGGTAAAAATACATACATCAAATACTTACTTTTTTATTGATGGTATGTACCTACTATACTTAAAAATACCTATATTTAAATAACGAAATCAATTTTTCTTTTACGTCTTCTCCCGAAACGCGTTATCACTTCATCTCAAACTTTTTTACGAAGCCTACTGTCAAATAATATATGAGAAACATTAACTGTGCGCCGAGTAATCACAAAATTTCGGTTTAAAACTTTCCAAAACAGTGCATGCTTCTTTGTGCCGTGACATTGAAATAGCAAGAAAGGTTACTCATCACTGCCACATTCATATTTTATGTTAAAGGCTGGAGCAATATTTGGATGAGCACTGCGAAGGTATCAGTAGCCTAGCGGCGACCACGCTTGTCTCTCGGAACGAGGTGGCGCAAGTTCGATCCAGAGTCGAGAAGAGTTCTTTTTGCATTTTTTTTTTTTTTTTTTGTTTTGCTCCCAAATTTCCCGTGGCCTCTAAATAAGAAGATTAATTATTCCAACAAGAAACGGAGCTAACCTTCAATTATTTCTATTTATCTTGATAGTTGAGTAAAGGTTTCCAGATCATGTCTGTAAAGAGAACTCCACCGAGCAAACCAACTGAATTACTCTCTGACTCAGAGCCTGATGCACCCAAAATAACATCCCCACAAAAACTCGCCTCGAACATAACGCAGAGATTTAAGCGAAAATTTCCACATGGTGAAGATATTAAGCAGTTTACGTCAGAAATCAAAACCTTACTAACAGAATTTACTGAAAGGCAAGAAAAAAAGTACTCTTCTTTTTTAAGATCGGTAAATGAAATTAAAGCCGAATTTTCTGAGTTGCGTAAGTCCGTAGACTTTGTATCGACATCTTACGATGAAATAATGGGAAAATTGAAAAGCTTGGACAGTGCAAATACGGAGAAATTAGCCTACATTCAAGTTCTCGAGGATAAGATTGAAAATTTGGAGAGTTCCATCAAATCATCCTGCATAGAATTTCGGAATATACCTGTAAACCAGAACGAAAATAAAACTTCTCTTTGTAATACAATCATAAAAACCGGTGCATTTCTACAGAATGAGCTAAAAGTGACCGAAATTCGTGACATTTTCCGAGCTAAATCCAAAAATTTACCCGACTCTGGCACTATCGTCGTAGATTTGACGACAGTTATCGCAAAAGAATCTTTACTACAAGCTTACAAAAATCATAATAAGGGCGGAAATAAGCTGTCAACATCTGATATCCAGCTGCCTGGCCAATGTAAACCAATTTATATATCGGAAGCTTTAACTGCTAAAAAGAGGCAATTATTCTATCTGGCACGTATGCACGCGAAGTCTAATGGATATGCGTTTTGCTGGATTGCTAACGGTAGAATCTTAATGCGGAAAAAGGAAGGTGATTCGGCTATACTTATTAAGTCAGAATCCGACCTAAATAAACTGAAACAGAGAGCTGATTGACTACGGAGCGGCATAATTATAAATATTAATTATCTTTATTTTATTTTATGTCATGGTATGGTAGATGGTACTTTGTTACAATAACGCTAAGAATTTTTACTTTTGTTATCCAAATTATTTTAAATTGTTTAATTACTCTTAAATGGAAAATAACTCATATACGTCTTAATAGTAGTTTTGCCATACTTAATATTTCTACTCATATACTCTACTCATATACACTTTTACATTATTTACTATCACACAAATTCACTACTTTCCCTACATACTTTTCACGCTTTGTTTTACTGTTAGCTAAATTACAAATCCAATTAATTGTCAAATCCCCTTTACAAATCCAGGTGATAACTTTATGTCTAGCTGCTAATGCCCTGCAATTACATCTTTTAAATAAAAATGGTTGATACACTGAATATTATTTCTGATCTTGATAATTATCAGGTTTCCAAGTCTTTCAAAGTGCCTATAGGTGACTGCCATAAATTAATTAAAAATAATAATAGTAATTTGAATATACTACACCTCAACATCCGCAGTATCAACAAAAACTTCGATGAATTTTCAGTTTTGCTTCAACAACTTCACTTTGATTGTGATGTCATTATATTATCTGAGTGTTGGCTAAGTAAGACAACAATAATCCCCACGTTACAGGGATATCAATCACACCAAACAATGAACTTCAAAAATCAAAATGATGGCCTCATTATTTACACTAAAGATAATTTAAACTGTAAAGTCATAGAACCTGATTTTGATGACTCCAACTGCTTGGTTTGCATCATAAATGACGATACAGCTATCATTGCTCTGTATCGATCTCCATCCTACCATTTTATCGACAGTTTTTTGAATAGTTTGGGTGATGTCCTTTCATTCTTGAAAAAATATGGTCATATATTTCTAATCGGTGATATAAATATAGACATTAAAGATAATAATAAAGACCGACATTCTCAGGAGTATTTAAATTTTACCGCATCACAAGGATTACTTCCAGCACATCTGTATCCGACCCGTATTAATAACTGCTTAGATCATGTCTTTTTAAAAACAAATAAGATAGTCACTACTCTTGTCATTGAATCGCACATAACTGATCACGAACCAGTCTTGTTAAGTGTCGATACAGATAGACACAACTTGAAGCCGTGCTTAAATAGAACTGTGGTTGACTATACCTCGATAACATGTGACATTGAAAAGGCAGATTTTTCTAATGTTTTATTTTCCACAAATGCTAATGAGGCAACAAACATTCTTACGTCAATTCTCTCGGAAATTATATGTAAGCACACTCGTAAAACCAAGGTATCCAAAAGATACCGGAATATAAAGCCCTGGATCTCTCGCGGTCTAATCAAGTGCATAAGAAACAGAGACAGCATGCATAAAAAACTTAAATCTCAGCCTGATAATCACATTTTGAAACTTACCTATTACAGATATCGGAATTTTTGCAATGCTCTCCTACGAAAACTTAAACGCAATTATGAAAAAGAACAATTTGTCAAAGCCAAGAATAATATCAAAGCAACTTGGGAAGTCATCAAAGCTATCACTTACACTAAACATCAAACCCTACCCGCACGTGACTTAATTTCATCGCAATCCATTGACTCCGTAAATGATTTCTTTGTAAATGTGGGAAAAAATTTAGCGACAAAAATAAAAAAGTCCTCATCAGTGGATTGCATGCAATTCTTAACTCCAAAGAACTATATCAATTCCATTGCCCTATTTGATACGGATATTCTAGAAATTGAATCAATTATTCTAAATCTGCGCAGTGATTGTTCGGTTGGAATAGACTCTATATCGAGTAGAGTACTTAAGGCGTCCTGCCATGTTTTGGCCCCGCTTATTGTACACATTTGCAATATTTCTTTTAGTTCCGGTGTTTTTCCTGATGCTCTCAAAAAAGCAGTGGTCCACCCTATCTATAAGAGTGGAGACAGAGACTGCGTGAATAATTACCGTCCTATTTCTATACTTCCGGCAATCTCTAAGATATTAGAGAAACTTTTGAATAGCCGCCTGGTCACATTCTTGAACGTAAATGACATCTTAGCACATAACCAATATGGTTTCCGCTCAGGTGTTTCCACTGAGGATGCTGTGTCTGCTCTCACCGATGCTGTGACTAAGCATCTCAATAGTAAAAAGAAATGCCTAGGTGTATTCCTGGATTTGAGCAAAGCATTTGACACAGTTTCTGTCCCTACGCTTTTGGCGAAGATGTGTAAAATCGGGATTCGTGGGCATGCTTTGAAGCTCTTTGAGAGCTATCTTCAAGGTCGATCTCAGCATGTAAAGATTGACAATATGATTAGTAGTGAGGCTAAAATAGAATACGGGGTGCCTCAGGGGAGCATTCTCGGGCCAACACTATTTCTCATCTATATAAACGACATCTGCCTCCTTTCCCTTAAAAATTGCTCTGTCTTTGCATATGCTGATGACACGGTCTTACTGGTTCATGGAGATGCTTGGGATGAAGTCGCACAGTTAGCAGAGACAGATCTCAATATAGTTAGTGATTGGTTCTCAAAAAATCTACTAACATTGAATGCAGAGAAATCCAAAATTATATCCTTCTCAGTTTCCCAAGCTTCCCAACCTAAACAGCCTATTAATATCAAAGTTCACTCTTGCTTAAACCCTTCTTCTCATTGTTCCTGTCCACCTCTCTGTGTATGCACCAATATCCGTTATCTGGGTGTCTACATAGATAATTTTCTAAATTGGCATGTGCAAATTGATTATTTAGTCAAAAGATTAAGGGTGCTTATCTATATTTTCAAAAATTTGAGGCAATCTGCCGATATAGCCACTCTTAAGCTAGTATACTACGCTCTATGCCAGTCTTTACTTTCTTATTGTATAGTCTGTTGGGGTGGTGCTGATAAAACTTCACTTTTAAAGCTTGAAAGAGCACAAAGAGCGGTTCTAAAGGTTATGTTTTATAAACCGTATAGGTACCCAACAAGCCAACTCTATTATGATAGTGAAGTATTGACAGTCCGGAAACTTTTTGTGCTTCATACTATACTAAGGAAACATCGTAGTCCTCTTGCTACTACCACAAAACGACGGGCTGATATAGTATTTCGCTCAGAACCACCTAGCACCGCCTTTGCGCGTAAACAATATCCTTTTGTTAGCACCAGACTATACAATAGGATTAATAAAAGTCTTAAGATATATAATTTAAACAGACAGGAATGTAAAGGTAAGTTGAAGGCTTGGTTACTCACTTTGGACTATGATGACACAGAGTCACTTCTAACATAAAGTTATCTGTACACATGCTTCCACACACACACATCATAACACACCATCACACATTTACACACACTCACAAACATACCCTCATACACACACACTCTTACGTGCCGATATACACGTACATATCATGCAAGTAGATGAATGGCAATCTATTTAATATTATTAAGCAGTTTTTCGTCTTTAACCAGTTTTTTTTTTTTTGGTATTTAATCTTTTCTGTTTTTGTTTATTTTTCATTCATTTTTTTTTTTTTTTAACTTATTTTTTTCATTTATGTTCACGTCGTCATACATGGGCTACGGACCAGAGAATGTATAATTTGTATATACTGCCTCCCAAGATACAGGTTTTTGCCTAGTTTGGGAGACAGCAGGCTATGTTTTGTTTAATTTACTGTTCCTGTTCTAGTTTATTAAGACATGAATTATGGTTGTGTTCCAAATAAACTTATTATTATTATTATTATTTCCTTTATTTACTTTATATACATATTTTGTACATTTTTAAATATTTCTTAAAACATAAATAAAAAAAAAACATTTAAAAATATAAAAAATAGTACCCCACCGGTATCGGGAACAGGGTCCAAGCTACCGGCGGTCAGGGCTCCAGAGAAAGGAACCTCCTAACGATACGAGCCGTGTCCAGGAGTACCGCTTTCTGAATCAAGGCCTTGATCCAGCCGCCTAACGCGAGCCTCCTAAGGTGTTGGTCGAGGCTCTTGGCTATTAAGCCATTGGCTGACACGACTATCGGTACAATGATCGCTGAGTCCACATCCCACATGTCGACAACCTCGCGAGCCAAGTCAATATACTTGATTTGTTTATCTTTCTCGGCTTTCACGAGGTTCTCGTCATGCGGAACGGATATGTCAACAATCATTGCACGCCTCTCGCTTCGGTCCACCACCACTATATCAGGCTTATTGGCTACAATAGTCCTGTCAGTGATGATGGACCGATCCCAGTACAAAGTGATATGACCATTATCAAGAACTGGGTCGGGCTCATACCTGTAGTACGGCACTTCCGATTCCACAAGAGAGTATTTCAGAGCAAGTTGCTGATGGATAATCCTGGCTACAAGGTTGTGTCTATGCAAGTACTCTCCGTTAGCTAGACGAGAACAACCAGAGATAATGTGACGAATTGATTCTCCCGGACGGTGACATGCCCGACAGATGTCAACCGTGCCGTCCTTCACAATAAATCTCCGGTAGTTATTCGTCATGATAACTTCGTCCATAATTGCACAGACAAAACCTTCGGTTTCCCCAAAGAGGTCACCGAAACGCAGCCAGGCTACGGACGCCAATTGGTCTACATCGGGCCCGTGAAAGGCCCGGAAAAAGCGTCCGTGAAGTTCCTTGCTCTGCCATATTTCCCTGCGATCGTTAGTGTCAAGCACTACCGGTTTACGCCAGTTCTCGTTAGCCAGAGAGAGCGGGGTGAGTCCCTTGTCCACTGCCACTACATCTCCATGCATACCCACGTCGGTAGCTAGGAAATATTCCCTGAGACTGCATACCTCGCGGTTGTGTAGGGTCTTAGCATTTAAAAAACCTCGACCTCCACACTTCCGCGGGATATACAGTCTCATCACCGACGATCGTGGGTGATGCATTCGGTATGCAGTCAGCAGTGTGCGGACCCTCCTATCCAGGGCGTCAAGTTCCGTTTGAGTCCATTTGAGTACGCCGAAAGAGTACATCAATACCGGCATGACCCAACCGTTGAAGGCGCGCACCTTGTTTCCGCCTGAAAGAAGACTATTGAATACCTTCTTCAGGCGTCCAAAGAAACGTTCCTTCAACGATTGCTTCATGTCAGTGATATTGATGCCTAGAGCTTCCGACATACCCAAATACTTATAGGTTTCGGTTGGAGAGAGGGATCTCAGGTTTATGGAATCCGTGAGTTGAGTGCCCACGGATTCCACAACCTCCCCTCGTTTTACATGCATGACCGCACATTTTTCCACACCAAACTCCATCCTGATGGCACTACTGAAGGTTTCAGTTACCTTCAGTAGCTCCATCAGTTGCAGATTGTTGGGGGCAAAAAGTTTCAGGTCATCCATGTAAAGTAGGTGAGATATTACCTGACCACCTCTCTTCAACCGATAGCCTAGACCTGAATTCTCCAGCAGTGTGCTTAGAGGATTCAAGGCTAGGCAAAACCAAAGTGGACTCAAACTATCACCCTGGAATATACCTCGCTCGATCCTTACAGGTTCGCTATTCCTCTGGATATGTCGACATCCTGGATAGCGGAGGACCGTACTCCATTGCTTCATACACGACATCAGGAAGGTGCGTAGTGTTGTATCAATTTTATACAATTCCAGCACCCTCATGAGCCATGTATGAGGAACAGAGTCATAGGCCTTCTTATAATCTATCCAACATGTCGACAGATCCTTTCGGAAACGTCGAACCTGTTGGCTAATGGTCATATCAATGAGGAGCAGCTCCTTAGTACCGCGGGACCCGTTCCTACATCCATTCTGAGAAGGTGACATGATCAGATTTTTGTCGATATGACTATTAATTTTGCTTCTCAGTATGGATGTAAGAACTTTATAGACCGTTGGCAAACAGGTGATCGGTCTATAATTTTTAGGCTCCGCAGTACTACCTGACTTATGGAGCAGGTGGGTTATTCCTGTTGTTAGGAACTGGGGTAGCGACCCTAACTCTAAGGCAGACTGAAACTGATATGCCAAGCGAGCGTGCGATCTTGTAAACCACTTAATCCAGAAATTGTGCAGCCCATCCGGCCCTGGAGATTTCCAGTTTGGCAACGGACGGACTGCACGAGCTACATCTTGGGGGCTGATGTCAATTGCCCCCATTTGTGGTATTGGATCGCACGCACGCTCGACCTCTCGAGTCCAGTCACCCTCGGTGTGACTGACAGGCACCGACCAGATGCTGCGCCAGAATGAACTCATGGCGTCATCATCCGGGAGGCGCGTATCAGTCACACCTTGGTCCGGTCTCTCCCAAGCCCTATAAACCCACCTTTCATTACTCCGGAATGTGCGATTCTGGGTGTATCGCTCCACCCGCCGCTTATACCTGCGGATACGGTTTGCCCATGCATACACCTTCTGCTTCAGGAAGTCGATGCGCTCTGTGACACGGGACATATAGTCTCGGGGGCTGATGTCAGTCCCCGAAAACGCCCGCCTCACAAAGCGCATCACTCTTGGGCGAGTGTTGCCCTCCCTGAAGCAGATTAGTTTGCCGATGAGTGCTCTGGCCCCACCAATACGACGCTCGATCCTGCACTGCCAAGCCGGCACGGCTGGTTTCGGTCGTGTAGATACGTCACAGCTTGGAAACTTGACGTGAGCTACACGACATGCCGCAACAGCTGCGCAGTACATTATCGAGTGTGTATCAGTGAGATCTTCGCAGTCGTCAAAATAGTTTGACAACTGCAAATCCAGAGCAGCCACCAGCGCCTTATTCTTATTATGCATGGGCAAACGAGGTAAGCGCGGCCTAAGTTCGAGCGGCATGTTGCGATACTCCCGAATAGCACACTCCAAAGCACTCCTCAATTCATTGTTGCACTGGGTACTTACATGTGTAACCATGTCAGTAATCTCTTCGTCAGCATGGTCGGAAAGATGGTAGGACGGTGGTACCATCACTGGTACCACAGGCTGCGACGAAGGAGCAATGGCATGGTTACTCATTTCCGTACGGAGGCGATCAAGTACAGTATCGTCCAACATATGATTACGCTGGATAACCCGCACCTGATCCGACAGTCGTTGGGCCGAAACGTTGACGGCTGGCTCAAGCACCTGAAACAAAGAGAGCATCCGAACACGGTACGCGGTCAGGTTGTTTCCCCCCTCTGTAGCCCCATAGTATGCGCGCATGACATTCTCATTGATGGATTGCGTCCATCGCATGCGCTGCACACTTCCGCCGGGAGCTGGGACCCTATCAGAGGCCGGTGGGCCTCGAGGTCCTAAGCCACTCGGCGGCCGGCGTCCTCTCCGTCGACGCGCAGGTGGTGGTGACGTGGGCGGAGAAAAGTACTCGTCGCTGGAGCTCGACGCAACTGCCACGGCCGGTGTCACAGCACTCACGGTGGGGCTGGATTCCGGCGGCGGCGAGGCGGAGCTGAGCGACGAGGCCGGAGGTGGTAGGCGTGCACGGCGAGCTGCGGCTCTGGTCAACATTTTTGCGGTCTTTTCACTTTTCAGCTTCAATTTTCCATAGTTTCTATTATTGATGATTTCATCTTTGTATGTGTTTGTTTTGGTGTAATTTTTTCTTCTCTCATATTTGTTATTTCTGAAGTTATCTATTTCTTTTTAATTTCATGATTTTAGGGTGTTTTGGGATTTATTAGGTAAATTTGTTATAAAAAAATTGTGCAGAGAAAATTTTAGCTTGTCACTTGGTTGACAGCCGAGCCACAGCTTATTATTATTATTATTATCTACTTCAATGGTAACGAGAAAAGCAAGTGGTAAACTCAAAAAAATAGACTGCCACAAGGTAGTGTTCTGGCCCTTTTGTGGTTTAATGTTTACACCAATGACCAACCGGTGAGCCGGTGAACGATTTGGCATTAACTTGCCAAGCCACTGATTTTGAGGAGATTGAGGCCAACTTTACCACCGCTCTCTCAGATCTTAGCCAGTATTATATGCTAATGCGTTGAAACCAAATCTCTCAAAAACGCCATACGTGCGTCTTTCACCTTTGTAACAGACATGCGGGTCGAATGCTCGATATCTCATGGCAGGGGTTGCCAATCATTCATAGCGCCCATCTAAGATATCTCGGCATCACTCTGGATAGGTCTCTCAACTACAGAAAGAATTGCGAGAACGTTAAGCGGAAGGTGCATACGAAAAACAACCTTTTATTGTTGTTGATAGGTTTGCGCTTGACTTTTGACCTGCTACGTCGCATAACATCCACTAGATGCGTCTCCCCAAGTTCTGCGAACAACTTGAATGGCGCTCTGCTTCTCCGTTGGTGAATATGCCTGTCCAGTACCTATTATTATTTTTTTCGGTGGGAAAATCATCTTATGACATCACGCGCTCTTGGGCGGAGCGGGAGATAGTGTTAGACTTTTACTGACTAAAAACCCACTCCTGTTCTTTCATTGCCTTTCGTACCAGGGCCGAGTCTTCCTTTCAGAATCAGACTCTTGGCCCCAGTATGCTTCGACCCTGCTGGGCCCCTACAGTTGCTGACATCTCCTTGAGGCGCGCGTGGAACAGTACGCGCCGTCGACGACATGGGTTTGGTCCGGACGGTCGGACGGCGGTAGCCCGCCGTCCGCAAGCCCGCCCATTGCTCGCCGTCCGCAAGCCCGCGCCTACGGTGGCCGGTAATCGGGATCGGAATCCCGGCGGCGGTTGGGGCGTGAGGACCGTTGCCTCACGCGATCGGCCGCCTCCTTTGCTAGCATTACTGCTTCGCAGAAGGAGGCGACTGCCTGCCACTCCTCCCCGCTCCGGACCATGGCCTGTACCAAGGCCCGGCGAGAGAGATCCCCGCCGCCGATCGCCCCCCATGAGGACACGGCGTTGCTCTGCCCAAGCGGGGCACACCTCCACCGTGTGCTCCACCGTGTCCTCCGGGTGGTCCACACAATGGTGACACCCGGGCGTTTCTTCCGCACGAATCCGGTGCAGGCACCTTCCGAACTTACCATGTCCGGTGAGGACCTGCGTCATGCGGAAGGTAAGGACGCCGTGTTGCCTTTCCAGCCACTCCTCAAAGAGGGGACTTACCGCCATAATTATGGCGTGCCCAGCACTGGGTTGCGATAGTCGATGTCGCCATTCCACCATGAGATCCCGCCGGAGTTCTGTCCGCCATACCGCAACTTGTCGCGGCAGCGGAGTTTCGCCCCGGCGTTGCATCACTACGCGCATTCGACCAAAGGTCATAGCGAAGCATTTAGAGGTATTAATATCCATCTTATTATCTAGACTTCACTTGTAGATTGCGTCAATGTCTTGCTGTAGTGCCGAGCAGTCGGACTCGGAGTTTTTTTCGAGGTAAAGTTTCAAGTCGTCGGCATACAATAGAGCGTGACGCAGAACTTGGGGAAGATCATTTATCATAATTAGGAATAATAAAGGCAGGAATTGAGCCTTAACTCACTCCGGAACGCGTGTGATAGGCACCGGATTCGTACATTCCGAGCCTAACAAACTGCTGACGATCACGTAGATAGTCTGCGAAAAAACGGAGAGGGTTTTTTTTTTTTTTTTCGTTGGGAGTATCATCTTATGACATCCCCCGCCCTTGGGCGGGGCGGGAGATAGTGTCAGACTTTTACTGACTAAAAACCCACTCCTGTTCCTTCGTTGCCTTTCGTACCAGGGCCGAGTCTTCCTTTCAGAATCAGACCCTTGGCCCCAGTAGGCTTCGACCCTGCTAGGCCCCTACAGTTGCTGACATCTCCTTGAGGCGCGCGTGGAACAGCACGCGCCGTCGACGACTTGGGCTCGGTCCGGACGGTTGCCGGACGGTCGGACGCCGAGCCACCCATTGCTCGCCGTCCGCAAGCCTGCGCCTACGATGGCCGGAAATCGGGATCGGAATCCCGGCGGCGATTGGGGCGTGAGGACCGTTGCCTCACGCGATCGGCCGCCTCCTTTGCTAGCATTACTGCTTCGCAGAAGGAGGCGACCGCCTGCCACTCCTCCTCGCTCCGGACCATGGCCTGTACCAAGGCCCGGCGCGAGAGATCGCCGCCGCCGATCGCCCCCACAACCCCAAGCGGGACACACCTCCACCGTGTGCTCCACCGTGTGCTCCACCGTGTCCTCCGGGTGGTCCACACAATGGTGACACCCGGGCGTTTCTTCCGCACAAATCCGGTGCAGGAACCTCCCGAACTTACCATGACCGGTGAGGACCTGCGTCATGCGGAAGGTAAGGACGCCGTGTTGCCTTTCCAGCCACTCCTCAAAGAGGGGACTTACCGCCATAATTATGGCGTGCCCAGCACTGGGTTGCGATAGTCGCTGTCGCCATTCCACCATGAGACCCCGCCGGAGCTCTGACGTTGCATCTCCACGCGCAGATCGTGCATGCGTGCAAGGCCTGTTGCCACCAGATCCCATGGTGGCGAGGAGAGAGGGTGAGAAACCAATTTTGTTTAGTTTCATCAGCAGCGGGTCATTATTAATCCCAAGCCAAGTTCTTGGCATTGAAGTTCCCGCAAACGACCACGGGGAGGGAACAAAACCCAGTGACGACGGCATTCAGCTCTATAAGGGAGATGTGGAGAATATGGAGATAGGCGAAAGTTCTGTTCGGGGACAGGTAGACGCCTACCACTGCAATGTACCCGAATCGTGCTGCCACGCAACCCCGTCCCCTCGTAACGGCCTCGAGGGACGAAGTACCGGCGGCAGCCGACGAAATTAGTGTCACCGAGCCGTTCCTGAACCCAGTCTGCCCTGGGCAGGACATAGTACGGCTCGGAGACCACGGCGATGTTGATCGACCGCTGCGGCTTGCTCTGGCGCAACAGATCCTCCGCGGGGGCGCAGTGGTTGATGTTCGCATAGGCTCCAAGATAGAGGTCGCGAACTGGGCGATGCCCCTTTTCTTGGAGGCCTCGAGGGGTCAGCCCTAACGCTGGACACTGCGGGGTGGCGCCCCTCCGCGGAGAACCTCTCGGCTCTATTAGCAGCCTCCTGGGAGGTAAGCCCTCTCCCTCTTCCTCTCGCTCGGCTCGCATCCCGACTGCTGGTGGGGATCTTACGGGCCGACGCAAACTCTCCTTCGGAGGACGATCCGTCCCCCGCTTTGGAGCGCTTTCGGAAGAAACTTGTTTTTATTCCGGAGTCTCCCTCTACCTCCTCCATCTCCGAGCCCCCCGAGCTCCTTTTGGATGCCGCATCGGACTCCGACCGCGCATCACTCTCCATCTCCTCATCGTTTTGGGTTTTAAGAAAAAATTTGCTCAATTTTGTTCCCACGAGTATGTATCAAGTTTTCATCATCATCATCATCATTTCAGCCGAAAGACGTCCACTGCCGGACATAGGCCTCCCCCAAGTGTCGCCACAACCGCCACGGTCCTGTGCGTCTCGCATCCATCGGACTCCCGCAACCGTTACCAAGTCATCGGTCGACTGGCTTTTTTTTTTCTGGTTCAAAGCAATACACCCGGTTTCGTCACCTGTCACGATATTATAAGACAACTAATGACTGTCCTCCATTAAACATTTTTATCATTTTAAGGCACTATTGGACATGCAGTCGTTTCTGGTCCTCCATTAAGCTATGTGGTATCCAAGTGTGCAAAGTGCAAAGCTTCCGAACCTTCAGATGCACTTGGCTCATTCCAATGCCTAACAAAGTACGAATTTGCTGGCAAGTAATTTTTATGTCAGTTTCAATAAGTTGTCGTACGGTGTCAATTTTCGAGTTTGTAACCGCAGTCGCCGGCCGACCTACACGTATCTCATCATAGAGATGGTCATGTCCACGTCTAAATTCTCCAAACCACGAATACATAGATCTGCGACATGGTGCTTCATTACTAAATGCCCATTGAAGTCTCTGACAACTCTCTTGTTACTTAAGCCACAACGAAAATCATAAAAATCATTGAACGAAAATGTTCACGAGTTAAATTCATTTTGATAGTGACACACAATCTTCGAAAGGACGCCACAATGAAAACACAAAATAGTTCCATTTTCGAATTCTTTGTTTTTTCATTCTTTCATTGTAAGTGGCCAGAAACTTTCTGTATGCCCCACGTATTAGTGTAGATTATGAGAATAACAGTTAATTGAAGTAAGTTTAGTCGTTCCTATTGACGTTAGGTCTAGCTAGACGTTAGTCGAAATAAAATTAAAAGTAAAAAAAATATTTAAAAACAAGCTTTTAATTATATGCGCTAAAAAAAATAAAAAATGACCTTGGTTACCATAAAGGATCAAAGTACTCGTCAATACGCATCAAACGACCCCAAACTCGATGGGGTTGTGCCGTTTTATTGCCTGAGTTCCTACGGCCACCTTTCAGCTCCATCATCAGATCAGCTCCATGTCATCATAATGTTGCATTGTCACGCACTTTACACATGTATACAAAATTTCAGCTCAATCGATTGAAGATATTTGCTTTAAAATGGAGTTGCAATATTTGAGCCGAACATAAATACTACCAAAAAATAATTACAATTATTTATTTATTTAAACTTCATGTACAGTAGTGGTACATAGGCGGAGTTAATGCAACAAGGCATTCTCTACCAGTCAACCTTTGGGTAAAAAGAGATAACACAAAAAAAAAATTAATGAATTATCAATAAATGAGACACCACCATAAATTACTAACGAATTTATGGTGGTTGGGGTCTAATTATACTCGTATAAAAAATATGGTAAAAGCAATGTGTTAGAAAAAAGAAAGAAAAAAGTATATAGATATTACAACAAATGTGGAGCAGTTAATAGATACATTTACACAATATCATGAGTTACCAGGGGGCCTCATGTGCAGAAGCAGTCATTGCCAAACAAGCTTGTCTTCGACATAGTCTTTAACCTTGTAAAATGCTTTTTAGCTTCGACATAGTCTTTAACCTTGTAAAATGCTTTTTTAGTTAGGACACGCTTAATATGGGTAATATGGTTAATATGGGTGGCTGTCACTATCTTCTGCAGATTACAAAAATACAATACCAAATTCGTTTTTTTTCTGGCAATCGTTGTGACACCCCATCATATCTCTGGTAGTATCTTGTTTCTTAGGTAAATTTTTATAATGGAAATATTTCATACAGACTGATTTCTAAAGTGGTTTTTCATTGACAGAAATTCAGATGGTGGTGTGTGGTGGTGATGCCGTTTATTGCGTTCTACCTGACGGGGCTGGTGCTGGAGATGGACGCACTGTACGTGGTAAAGGCCTTCCTGTTGGTGTGCTTCTACGGCGCGCTGCACTTCCTCAGCAACCTGCTGTTCGACGACGACCTCAAGAACATCTTCCCGCTCAGCGTGTACCTCGCCACCAAGGTAACCCTTCCATCAGCCTGTTAACTGCTACTGGTGCTCATGGTAGTATTACTACGTGCATGATGGTATTGGATGGAATTGAGGCCCATCACTGCCCAGGGGTTTCATACTTAATGATACTAAACCAGACCCTATGGTCATAGCATGTGCCTGGAATGTGTCTGGAATCCCTGTGAAAAGTACGTAGACATTACTTTTTGTACCCAATTGTAATAACTATTATGGTCGAAGATGTAGAAAGTTTTTAGTTCCAACCATTTTTAATAACCTTCAGTCGATATAAACAGCTGTATTACAAAAGCGTCTTATAAAAATAAAATACGTAAGTAAGTACCTCTTCAATGAATTTTGTCAAACCCTCAATGTTGAGGATATTTAGAAAGTGTTTACTGTGAATGTGTATGTTTGTGCTAGACAAAAGGAGCTACATCTGCCAAAAAACTGCTTTGCACTTTGGCAGAGGTAATATTTATAGTGTTAAATATGTATTTCTGTGAATAAACTATTTTTTATTTAGAAAAAGAAATAGTTTAAAAAGCTCAAGTTTTTTGGAAAATCATCCAATTAATTCTCAGGCTCTAGGGCGGAGCGAAAGGACGTTTCAGACTTTTACTAATTAAAACCCACTTCTATGTTCCTTCTTTGTCTTCATTGCAGAACTCCGGGGTTCACTTTCGCACAACCCATGGCCCCAGTAGGCATCACCCCAGTGACATCTCCTTGAGGCGCGCGTGGAACACTACGCGCTTTCGACGAGTCAGGCTCTGTCCAGAAGGTTACCGGACAGCCGGACGGTGAGCTACCCACTCGCCGTCCACAAACCCACGCCTACTGTGACTGGAAATCGGGGTCGGAATCCTGGCGGCTGGGCCGTTTCCTCACGGGTGCGGTCGTCTCTTTCGCTAGCATTACTGATCTGCAGAAGTAGGCGACCACCTGCCATTCCTCCTCGCTTTGGACCATGGCCTGTACCAGGGCCTGTCGCGAGAAATCTTTGCTCCGATCGCCCCCGCAAGGACACGGCGGTGCTCCGTCCAAGCGGGGCACACCTCCACCGTATGCTCCACCGTGTCCTCCGGGTGGTCCACACAGTGATGACACCCGGGCAATTCTTCCTCACGAATCCGGTGCAGTAACCTCCCGAACTTACCATGTCCAGTGAGAACCTGCGTCATGCGGAAGGTGAGGATGCCGTGTTGTCTTTCCAGCCACTCCTCAAAGTGGGGACTTACCGCCATAATTATGGCGTGTCCAGCACTGGGTTGCGACAGTCGCTGTCGCCATTCCACCATGAGCTCCCGCTGGAACTCTGTCCGCCATGCGGCGACATGTCGCGGCAGTGGGGTTTCGCTCCAGAGTTTTATCTTCACGCGCAAATCGTGCATACACGCAAGGACTGTTGCCTCCAGATCCCACGATGGCAGATTACAATCAATTTATGATACCGAAAAAACATAACGCAGGCAAATAACAAGACAGATAACAGATGTAGTCAGATCTTCAGTATTTATGCAGAAAAATGTATTTTTTTCAATTAGCCCTATCTCTGTTCTCCGGCGAATTTGCTAATTGCTGCAATAGTATGAAGTAGAGTAGTAATTATAAGCTTTAATTTGAGATATTATGTTTCATACTTACGTCCATTTTGACCATCATCCTTTTATTGGTCTTTTACTGTGTTATGTTAAAGATAATAAATAAATAAATGTATACATATACTAGTCAAAACAAAATAAGGGCCACTTGTTATTTTTAACAGCGGCAGCGATAATTTATTTTTTATGCGTTCTCAAGTAGCTGAACGTTTAATGTAGTGTTACCTTATTTGTTTACAAATATTTCTTGAGTTTCCTACCTGCATAATTGTGTAAAGTGGGTAGTTTTTGATAATTTATTGTGGTCACTTGATTCTACCCAATTTTAAGATGGATTTTAAATCAGTCAAACTGACGATTCTGTCAAGAACAGTTTAAGTTTTGTTTAAGTAGTGGCTGAATTAGCTTTTTTAAAAAAGTTATGCCGAGAATCCGACGACATATGGACTTACCAACCGTAACTAGGGCCGTAACATTGCTTCAAGAAGGCCATTCGCAGCGTTCTGTTGCGTTGCAGCTGGGTTTTTCCCGGCGAGCGATTCAGAATGCTTGTTCTTGTTCTTCTCCAGGAGACGCGTAGTGCGGATACCATTGACAAGTGCTCATCGTGCAAACCGATTATCGTTCGCAAGGCAGCATCTGGCATGGCATATGAGTGATTGGAGCACAGTATTGTTTACGGATGAGTGCAAAGTTAAATTTTTTAGTGATGACCGTCGCAGGGTCTGGAGGCGTGTAGGTGAGCGGTTTTCGGATGCTTGTATCCATGAAAGTGACAGATTTGGGGGCCCCAATGTTATGGTGTGGGGAGGAATCTCTATATCAGGTAGAACCGAGTTGGTAATTCTCAACGAAGGCACAATTACAGCTTAACGTTATATCGAGGAGGTCATAAGACCCCATGTGGTCCGATATGCACAGAGAATCGGCGCAAGATTCCGTCTGATGCACGATAATGCTCGCGCTCATACAGCTAGGGCTACCAGAGAAGCCCTAGAGGAGGCTGGTATACTGACGTTGCCCGGGCCTGCAAACAGTCCGGATATCAATCCCATTGAACACATGTGGGGTTTACTAAAACGCAGTGTTCGGATCACAAATCAACCCGTACATAATGAAAGACAGCTAATAAACGTTCTAAAATCAAGCTGGGAACAAATTCCTCAAGAAACAGTGGTACACCTGGTGGAGAGTGTACCATCCAGGCTTCAAGAGTGCATTAGAAAACGAGGAGGGCACACAAAATATTGAGGAAAGACACAAATCAACCAATACCTAATGAGTTTCTTTAACACGCTTTTATTAGCTTCAACAAGTGAAGCTAATAAAAGCGTGTTAAAGAAACTCATGACTAGCTAAGAAACTTCATTACAAATCCAATATGGCGGCCTCCCCAAGATGGCGGACTGGCTGTTTGCCACCCCATGATATGGGTATCAAATGAAAGGGTTTGCTGTCAGGAAAACGAAAAAATAGTCACGTGACTTAAATCCAATATGGCGGACGTCCAAGATGGCGGACAGGCTATTTGAAATAGACCTGTGTCGATCACGATTGATCGAATCTTTTTGATTCGATCGCAACCTGTACCCGAGCGATAGAATCACGAATCTCAAAAGCACCCGATCTTATTTGACTCTATTACCAGGTAACAAAAAAAAGCCTTTATTTTCATATATTTATGGTAACTAATTGCGTGCTCGTACAATCGATTGAGTCGTGCGTTCAATCACATAACACGACGTAACAAGCAAAATGTCTTCTATCTCTTTCGTTTACATACATGATGCAGTCACTTTCATTCACCTTACTCTTTCTCCAAAAGAAACCGGTTTGTATAGGATGGCTCGCGACACTGTCGATCGCGTGATTGAATTTTGTTTGAAGAGATCCAATCAATCAGTTGTACTGGTAACTTATGACCCGCGAGTCGCGACACGTAATCTAAAAATCGGATCGCAATATTCAGGACGCAGTTATTCTTTATGAACTGCGACCCAAATGATCGAATCTTTTTAACCCGATCACCATACGAGTGGGTCATGATCGACCCGGGTTATGATAAATGATCGATCGACACAGGTCTAATTTGAAATGCACCCCCATGATATGGGTATCAAATGAAAGGGTTTGCTGTCAGGAATACGAAAAATTAGTCACGTGACTTAAATCCAACATGGCGGACATCCAAGATGGCGGATTGACTATTTGAAATGCACCCCCATGATATGGGTATTAAATGAAAGGGTTTGCTGAATGAGATACGAAAAAAATAATCACGATAATAATAAGAAGACTAACACGCTTTTAGCACGCACTAAAAATTACAAAATAATGCGGACATTTAGTTTGATGACTCAAGAGTTTTCTTCATCAATTTGGTCACTACTAAACGACGACAAATAAATCTTCGATAAACTGTCCTCAGTTACAATTGAGATTTTATTCTGCACATATGCCAAAAGCTCGTTTATAACGATATTAAAACTAGCGCATTTCACTGTTGTCGACATTTTTGAACAAACAAACGCAGTTAACCGTAACCGGGACCACGTTTGCTAGCTATCGCTGCGCGCGCCAAAGAGGCTTAAGAGCCCGGCGTAAGCCGCTTGCAACTGCAAGTTGACGCGTATCGCGGAATATAGGTAGCTATCTCTGTTTGACAAAAACAAGTGAGCGACTGACGCAGTGCGCAGCTGTGTGTGTATGTGAGCGTATTGCAATATTGTTAGTAAAATTAGGTATGTTCATTATTTGCTTTATTTTTGCCGAATACTTTAGGGAATCGTTAGTGAATGTACAGACTAGTAATGCGTTTTTTGGAAATTTTACCGTGCCGATATCTCAACATATTAGGATAACTGGCACACACTAACAAATCAGAAAATGTTATGGAGCCGAGTGCTTTTTTTATAAGTGGGAAATCAGTCAATGAGTTCAGTCAATGAATCAGGCCATCGGCGGCAAGGCAACGAACTCTCGCGCCGGTCCCTGGTACAGGTCATGGTTTGGAGCGAAGAGGAATGGCAGGTTGTCGTCTCCCTCTGCGAAACAGTAATACTAGCGAAGGAGGCAGCCACACGCACGTGAGAACGGCCCGCACGCCCCAGCCGCCGGAATCCCGACCCTAAATTCCAGCCAATGTGGGCGTGGGCTTGCGGACGGCGAGCAATGGGCAGCTCGCCGTCCGGCCGTTCAGAACGAGCCCGAGTCGTTGACGGCGCGTAATGTTCCACGCGCGCCTCAAGGAGATGTCAGCAAAACCGTAGGGGCCCAGCAGGGTCGAAGCCTACTGGGGTTGGGCACGCCAAAAATATGGCGGTAAGTCCCCTCTTTGAGGCGTGGTTGGAAAGACCTCATGGCGTCCTCACCTTCCGCATGACGCAGGTTCTCATCGAAAACGGTAAGTTCGGGAAGTTCGAGCACCGGATTCATGTGGGAGCGACGCCCGGGTGTCGCCACTGTTTGGACCGCCCGGAGGACACGGTGGAGCACATGGTGGAGGTGTGCCCCGCTTGTGCAGAGCAACGACGTGTCCTCGTGGGAGCAACTGGCGGCGGCGATCTCTCGCGCTGGGCCTTGGTACAGGCCATGGTCCGGAGCGAGGAGGAGTGGCAGGCGGTTGCCGCCTTCTCCGAAGCAGTAATGCTATCAAAGGAGGCGGCCGATAGCGTGAGGCAACTGCAACGGCCCTCACCCCCCAACCGCCGCGCCGCCGGGATTCTGATCCCGATTTCCGGCCACCGTAGGCGCGGGCTTGCGGACGGCGACCAATGGGTAGCCCGCCGTCCGACCGTCCGGTACCCGTCCGGACCGAGCCCAAGTCGTCGACGGCGCGTATTGTTCCACGCGCTTCAGGGAGATGTCAGCAAATCGTAGGGGCCCAGCAGGGTCGAAGCCTACTGGGGCCAAGGGTAGTGTGAAAGCGAAATCCGGGGCCCTGGGACGAAGGCAAAGAAGGAATAGGAGTGGGTTTTTAGTGAGTAAAAGTCTGACACTATCTCGCGCACCGCCCAAGAGCGGGATTTGTCATTAGATGATTTTCCCACCATAAAAAATAAAAAAGCCTACTAGGTTCGCTTCTGAAAGGAAAACCTGGGGCCCTGGAACGCAAGACAAAAAGGGAATATAGGAGTCGATTTTAGTAAGTAAAAGTCTGACACGCTCTTTCGCTCCGCCCAAGAGCGCGAGAAATCATTGGATGATTTCTCACCCAAAAAAAAATACCTAAGCATTTGAAGTTTAGTAAAAGGAATATATATATTTATTAGTTTTGATGTTCATAAGCATATAAATAATTTGCATCACAAAAAAAAACAAAAAAAATTAAAAGGAATACAGAAAGTCAATAGAAATATTACAATACAACGCGACCGAAGTAATGACATCACGTACACACTGACACTGACGCACACACACACACACTCTCGCTTGCCGCGATAGCACTAGATACTAACTCTTGGAAATTTGGGATAAATTTTGATGTGTTCCGAAAATAGTCTAGGCTTGCAATTTTTTAATGAATTAATTTTACTACAAGGCCAACTTTTACTACGCAAACTACGAGGCGCGTCTCTATGACGCGTAAAACAGTTGCGCAAACTACAAATTAGTTCAAATTTGCTTTGACCGGTTATCGTGTTTTACGTAATTGTTTTGATAGTATTTTTTTGTTTTCTGTCATTTAAAGTCAAAGATTTATGATTAGTTATTTCTGTAACTTACTTGGTTTTGAAGTGATTAAAGTTTATTATCTTTGAAATGAATTCGGAAATACATGCAATTGTTCATTTTGATGGATTAAAATGTGTGGAAAAAATACTTGGCCAGGTAAAGACTGAGTTTTATTAGAGATAAATATGGTTTCGTAACTTCACCTAAACCTACCCCTGATTTGAATATTTCTCATAAATCATATAATAGGCAGTTTCATCGCTCAGTTTACAAAATTCACTGGATTGCAGGCTGCTCGCATTTGAACAAATTGTTCTGTTTTGCATATTTATCTCAAACGATAAGAATGCTTGGAATTTATCAGGTTAAAATGACTTAAATAACTTCGCTGGTGCTATGAAAAGACATCAGAATTCTCAAAAGCACTTGAATGCTGTTACTTCATTCTGTAGTTTAGGTAAACCGGGAAAGACTTCTCGTGACGAAATATCTAAGTAGGTACATTTAATTCTTAAGTTGATCAGAATCTTGTGTGATAAAGAAGCGAACAACGAAAAGCTATGGCTGTTTAAATTATGAGTATTCGCTAATTGTATTACATATCAATATCGTAAACAAATGATTGATTACTACAATCTTATGTGTGCCATCTAGTGGATTCAGAAGTAAACAGCTATGATAGAATGTTGTGAGCGAGCAAGAGTTGCCAAAAAGTATCAATAGATGGCTCTTATATAGTTTACGTCATTTATGATACAAGTGTGATGTTTACATAATTTTTATCCAAATGAAAATGTAGCAATTAAAATCAGCATTACAGCAAGAAATTTTGCACTGATGAAACGTGACGTTGACGTGAACGTTTTCAATTTGGAACCGTGCACTAGCTTCTGACGTTTTATAAGTGCCCATGTAGGCCTATGTGAAATAAAAACTATTTGACTTTGACGGCGGATTATAGCGCCAGCTTTTGTTTTAATCGGAATATTAGTTAAGTGAGTAGTACTGGATTCCTTGGCTTGCCCCTATAAAGGTATCTGGCACACCTCACTGCATATTACTATAATTATAGTCAGTACTGGAGCAGGTTAATCCCAAGCCGTTTTGTCCTCAAGATATTCTTTTACAGTATGAAAAGCCTTGTGGCAAAGTTTATGCTTTACAAATGATTTGAATTTATTCAGGCTAAGTTATTGAATGTGACTGGGAAGTTTATTATAAATATTAGAGATAAAAGTAATTTTAACACATAAAATAACGCCAAACTATTAAAAAAATATTCGAATAGTTTGGAGTTATAATTAAATGTTTGCCGTAACCGTGAAAAGGGCGCGTAATTTTCTGTTCGATGGTCAAATGTCAAAAATGCTAGTTCGGGGGCGATGTTTTTTATTTTTATTTTATTGACCTGGTCACTTAGGCCTTTAAGTCAAGGGAGGCGATGATTCGCGACGACATTAGGGATGCGCTCATTCATCGAATTTTCAGTATATACTTTTATATATATATACTGGTTTAATCAGATTAAGAAATACCACTTTATCCATCAACATTCCATCGCTCCTATAGCTTTGATTCCTATTTTGTAAGACGATTATTTTTAGCTTATATTTTTTTTCAGTTGACTAGCTATTAATCGTAGCTATTAAACGTAAGAAACAATTGGATATTGTTACTCATTAAAATTATTCCAAAACATTTGTTCAGTCCATTTACTTGATACCTAAGGGTAGGGTGGGGTGTAAAAAAAATCTACTAATAAACCTCTTAGATAAGCATCATGCAGATTGTGCTTTTACGAGTTCAAAAATATGCACAGAATGCGGTCCTCATATTTTGCAAACTGAACAATGATTTCGGCGCCTGCACCAATATCGCAAAATACAAGTGTTGTTTGGATTTACATATTTATTATACGTATGTGTATCTTTCGCGTTCTCAGAAGTTTAGAAGATGTACCCAAGGACAATCCCCCGCTGTACCTCTTGGACGATCGATGGCTAATTATATTGATATGCAAGGTAGAAGTGTAAGATGTGCTGGTGATGTCGGCAGGTATGGTTCTACATCACTTGGGCGGTGTTCGTGGCGGGCGCGGTGGGCGCGGGCGCCACGCTGCTGTTCGTGCTGTGCTCGGGCGCGCTGTGGTACACGTTCCTGCGCTCGTGGCGCTCCGACCCCGGCGTCATCTCCGCCTCGCGCCAGGACAAGCTGCGCGTGAGTACCGCTACCTCTCTGTCTCACGTCGGCATCGACTAACTTATATAGAGTGACTGGTAATTAGTAACCGATACTTAAACACGTGATTGTACTCATGATCACAAACAACTTTCCCAAAGAAACTTTTTTTCATCGACTTATATTCTAGCGATAGACAAGCACGTTCATGGAAACAAATTGTCAAAATACTGAAAATTTAAAACAAAAGTTCGCTGCAGCGCTATATTGGCATTATGTCGTCTAACAAAACTATTAAAACATACAGCGCCTCGATAACTTTTAGAGATACTTTTTTCACGACCAAAATGTCTTAAGCGCCATGAATTTCGCGGCACTTACGCGTTTCGTTCACCATAGTGTAATGACATGTTATCCATATAGATTTTTATACCGCAGAAGTGACACAGATTTTTGCCTACAATTCATTACAATAACACTCTATTTCAAAATTTAATAATATTCCTCGTTAGTGTAAATTCAAAAACCACGTTCTACTACTTTAATAAATAAGTGAATTCAAAATCGCGTAAAATATTGAAACCCTTTATCCGTTCAGGACTGCGCCGCTAATATCTAGTAACAAAACAAACAACAACGGTAAATTTATCTTTAAAATGTTTAACAATTCCAGTTAAAGATTCAGTTTTTTTTTCGGAGATATTTATTTTTCTGTTGTAATTTTATAACTTTTTTTGCAGCTAAAACTTTTTTTGAAATCTTTTTCAACTTAAATATCATTAGCTTGAAAGTGTGCAGAGCAGATAAACGAATATTTTGTAGAAAGCCACGTGTTTTCACTTCTATCCTCTTGAAGAATTTTTATCCATTCTTCCCTTTTCGGCTGAGTAGTGTGAACAAATCTAGAATATAATTATAGTGTATGAAGGACGAAATCTCAATATGAGTAATGCAATATCACACATAAGACTACAAATTCAGCTGAGCCTAATGTATATTTGAATACTAATCTGCACATGATATCTAGGTAGATACGTAATACCTAAGTGCTAACGACATGACAGAATGCTTACCTAACGACAAAACTTACCGATGAAAACTGATACCCAATGATTTGCTGACATTTCTTGCTGAGTTTTTACAGTATCAAAAAACACACGTCGTCATAATTTTTGAATTTGACGGAATTCATTGATATCATTTATACAAAAAAGAAATAACATTAAATAAAATATTCAAAAAAAAAAAACAAACAAGGAATAAAACACCATGCAAGTCTGTGTTCACTAAACCAGTTGTAGGTAAAAATCTGGTTTTTGTGGGAGTGAACTGAGACTAAAACATGCAGATGCATGCAGATGCATGTTTTAGTCTATAATTGTAAAATGGGAAGGCTTTTTAATAAAATAATATGTTTTCTAACATACTATTACGATATTAGAAGCTATTATATTGCTTGGACAACAACCACACAACCACCAACCAGTAATTTTACTTAAATTACTACAGAATTATTATTTACGTCCAGATTCACTTTAATTTGAATTTTTAAGCGCCGATCTCACACTGCATGAACGTCAAAACTGTACTAATGTCATCAATATCAAGGTGCATAGAAGACACTGCACCTGATTCGGTTGAAGTGAGTGTACGGCACGCGTAATCTAGTACGTACCTAGTACATATATATCGATGCTTTTTTTTATATACACATTCGTTTTATGACAATAACAAAACAGCTGTTTAATATTCGCGCGCGCTTGCCTGCGACTGCTCAGCTGTTAGCCGCGTAACGCCGTTGTCTCATGTACCTTACCTACAATAATGATAACTGATAGGGCGCACCCGCGCGGCTTGCAAACTCATCTGTGTACTACTCTGTCAAGAAAGTACCGGGAAAAGATCAATATACTTACACAAAATGTTTGTTATTCATCCAAATTTATTTTATCACCTTCAGTCACCGACTTCCAGAGAGCATTCATCGCTCAAAAAAAGTGCACGAGATCAATTTGTGGACTCAAACCTGATGACTCATGTCGACCGATATTTAAGAAACTTGGTTTGTTGCCGTTACCGTCACTTTATATTTACGAAATATGTATGTTTGTAATGAAAAATAAGAACAGACGAGATCCATACAAACTAGTGCTGAATGATTTGCCTCGATTAGCTAAATACAATAATAACTGCCTACCAATGTGTGTGCGCATTTATAATAAAATACCGAGACATTTTAAAACATTAAATCCTATATTATTTAAAGCAAAATTTTAGGCCGTGCGCGCACTGCCTTGCGGTGGAATACGGTGCGTTTATTCTACCGTGCGGTAGAATAAACGCATTCACAGGGCCGCGCACTGCCGCGAAACTAACGCACGTTTTCGACTTCAAAAAAAAGGAGGAGGTTATCAATTCGGTTGTATTTTTTATCATCATTTTTTTTAAATGTTTGTTACCTCAGAACTCCGTCGTTTATGGACCGATTTGCTAATTTTTTTTGCCTTTATAAGAAAAATCCAGTTCTGATGATGGGATCCTTGAGGAATCGAGGGTACCTACTCCTCAAAAATTATAGGCCACCTTATAGTGATTTTGGTATTTTCATCGAGAACTTAAGCATTTACAGTCAAAAAGTAACATTTGATGAAGTGGAACTGATGAAGACCAGAAATGGTCAACGGAACTTCATACTCACATAGATATCACAATGAAGATAGTAAAAAATAGATAGTAAAAAAAATCAAAGTGTAAAATAACTTCGTCGGAAGTCGGTATTTTTATATTAGTTTTGTTTTGTCTCTTCGATATTTAAGTTATTTTAAAAGTAAAGTTATTTTGCACTGTGGTTTTTTGACATAGTTGAGATACATTATTTTTTTATATTTTATTTATTTAGGGCCTCCAAGAAAGGATGTTCACACAAATATAAGTGTTGAATACATTTAAGTTTTAAATTAGCGCACTTCCTCAATTACAGGAGGCCACATGGATAGAGTTTAAACAATTTAAATCTAAAATAAGAATAGGGAGGTATATTGTTTTATTACGGAGTTTCCGTGACTACTTTCCATAGAAAGAACGAAACGAAACGAAATTCTGCTATGATCCTATGAGGAATTTCGTTCTAAAGTAGCTTCGATGTTCATTATCAGGTCATGATAATATTTGTATGAAACCTATGAAATTTGGAAGTAGGTACCTATACACGTTCTAATAAATCAAAACCGGTCCATAATTGACCGAAAAATTGGAGAACATACATAAAAATCAATCGAACATCATATTATAACCTCCTTTTTGAAGTTGGTAAGAAATATGTCAAGCGAAAAGTAAAAACCGACACAACACGGTAGACGTTGTCATCGTCTACGCGTCTGCCGCGCTTGCCTGTCCATAACAGACTGACGCCCTCGCCAGCATGTAAATGGCAACCAAGCGTTGGTGGAGAATAGGTACATTGGACGCTGGCCGAGGCTGGGCCCACATGTAAACGAGGCATAGACATTTAACTTTTAATTAATGCAATCGGAATCGTTATAACTTAGGACGAAGAAGCCCTTCATAGGCCTTAAGGTCGTCAAGGGATGTACCTAATACCGTTTGGTTTGGATACTCTTTTTTACGCTTTAATAAATATACAAAAATAACCGACTTCACTAAAAAAAAAACACTAAAAGGATCAAAATAACTTTAATTTCGGAAGTCGGGGTTTCTCGGTATTTTTTGTTTCTCCGAAATTTTTATTAGTGTTTTTTTTTTTAGTGAAGACGGTTATTTTATTTTCGTAAAAGTTTTTATTTAACACTTTTTAGCTGCGATAAGGCTAGTGCACGGATTTAATAGGTTGTTTCCTATGGAAAAGAACCAGTAAGAAACTCCATATACCTGTTTAATTGTTTTGATAAAATTTCTTTCACGACTAGTCCACGATTAGTAATGTAGAGGTCGTTGTTATCAAAATGTTCGTAACAAACGACGCTGGATTTTGATGGCAGCCAGTCTGGATCATTCCGACTATTTCTTATAGCTACCAACCATTTTTTTTTGTTCGTTATCAGTTGGAAACCTTAAATATTAAATACGTAAAAAAAAGATAAAAAGTATATAGCTCGAAGTAAGAACTATTTATTTAATCGAATCGGGAAAATTTTAAATCATATTACGGCAACCCTCACACTTTGTCACTAATGTCATTGTTTTCGTTTGTTGAAGTTTGACGTTTTTTGACGTTTGACGTTTTTTGAATAAAATAACCTTAAAGTCATAGTTTAAATAATAAAGAAACGATGTTATATCAAGAACTTACAAATGAAAAGTAATCCGTGATATTTTTATTTGATATAGTGTTGTTTTTACAACTTTTCACTACACACGAAGGCATAATACTATTTTTTAAATTGATGTTAACTAGACAACGACTCGTGCTGTACTAAGAGTGACTAGCTTGGTTGTAGTGTAGGAGTGTGCGTGAGCGTGTATTTATTTGGACCGGCTTGGTTGTGTGGCATTACTTTTAAAGTTCGTGGTGCTCAGTCTTTCTTTTTTTGTTGGTCTGAGTTATAAACAGAGTGCCTATTTCACATGACAATTCTAATTAACCCAAACACTGCTAGGTTACATTGTTTTATTATGAAGTTCCTGTGTCTACCTTCCACCTTCCGGCTCCATCATCATCATCAGATCACTTCGATGATACCATTTTCAACGTAACTATTCATTTATTTGTATTTTCATAGTCGCTTAACTATCTTCATTGTGATATCTATGTGAGTATGAAATTCCGTTGACCATTTCTGGTCTTCTTCATCAGTTCCACTTCATCAAATGTTACTTTTTGACTGTAAATGCATAATATTTGAGGAGTTCCCTTGATTCCTCATGGATTCCATCATCAGAACTGGATTTTTTAAAAATTGGGACTAATCTGGAAGCATATATCATATGGCAAAAAAAATATTGCATATCGGTCCAGAAACGACGGAGTTCTGAGGTAACAAACATAAAAAAATGATGATAAAAATACAACCGAATTGATAACCTCCTCCTTTTTTTTGAAGTCGGTTAAAACGTGCGTTAGTTTCGCGGCAGTGCGTGGCGCTTCCTAGATCTCTATACGATACAAAAATATTTGCGGTAGATTCACCGCAAATTTGCAGCGAGAGGCCAACGGTGATTCTACCGCATGCGTTTATTTCACGGCAGTGCGCGCACTTCTATGAGACTCCATACTTCACAGATTATGCGTTAGAAAAACGCAAGGCAGTGCGCGCACGGCCTTATAAATGGTTGCTTGAATATATTTTTTATAGTTTAAAAGAATTTATAGATAAAAAGTTTTGATGTTTTTAATTATTCATTGTTGATGTCGACTACCTACTTGCCTAACTTAAAAAAAAAAAATTGCATGCTTTGTCATAACCTAGCTAAACATGTTTGTGCCATATAGTATTTAACACCATTTTATACCATGTTTTATGCAAATAAATATATTATTATTATTGCATTTATTTATTTTTATATACATATCATTTATATTTTTAAATATTTCTTTAGAAAAAACACATTAAAAGTAGCCAACCGGCATCGGGAACAGGGTCCAAGCTGCCGGCGGTCAGCCCCCCTAGCCAAGTCACAAACGATAAACGTAAACTCTCAGTAGTCATTAATAGATTTTCAACTTTATGTTATTGGATATAAAGTTGAAAATCTATTGAAGATTACATAGTGTTTTCGTTCGTTCCGGTCGCTAACGCTCAGTAGTCTTTAATAGATTTTCAACTTTATACTCTTAGGTATAAAGTTGAAAATCTATTGGAGATTACTAAGCGTTCACGTTTATCGTTTGCAACTTGGCTAGGGGGGCAGGGCTCCTGAGAGAGGAATCTTCTAACGATACGCGCCGTGTCTAGGAGTACTGCTTTCTGGATCAGGCCCTTGATCCAGCTGCCTAACGAGAGCCTCCTCAGATGTTGTTCGAGGCTCTTGGCTATTAAGCCATTGGCCGTTACGACTATCGGCACAATGATTGCTCTATCCACTTCCCACATGTCGACAACCTCGCGAGCTAAGTCAAGATACTTAGTTTGCTTATCTTTCTCAGCTTTCACGAGGTTCTCGTCATGAGGGACCGCTATATCAACAATCATTGTGCGACGCTCTAGTCGATCTATCACCACTATATCAGGTTTATTGGCAACAATAGTCCTGTCAGTGATGATAGATCGATCCCAATATAACGTGATATTGCCATTGTCGAGAACTGGGTCGGGCACATACCTATAGTACGGTACCTCTGATTCCACAAGATTGTATTTAAGAGCAAGTTGCTGGTGGATAATCCTGGCTACGAGGTTGTGTCTATGCAAATAGTCTCCGTTAGCTAGATGAGAACACCCAGAAATAATGTGTCGGATTGATTCCCCGGGTCGGTGGCATGCCCGACAGATGTCAACCGTACCGTCCTTCACAATATATTTCCGGTAGTTGTTCGTCATCATAACTTCGTCCATAATCGCAAAGACAAAACCTTCAGTTTCCCCGAAGAGGTCACCGAAACGCAGCCAAGATACGGACGCTAACAGGTCTACATCGGGCCCATGTAGGCCCGGTAAAAGCGTCCGTGAAGCTCCTTGCTCTGCCATACTTCCCTGCGGCCATTAGTATCCAGTACTTATAGGTTTGCGCCAGTTCTCGTTAGCCAAGGAGAGCGGAGTGAGGCCCTTGTCCACCGCTACCACATCTCGGTGCATACCCACGTCGGTTTTTAGGAAGTATTCCCTGAGACTGCATACCTCGCGGTTGTGCAGGGTCTTAGCATTTAAGAAGCCACGACCCCCGCACTTCCGCGGGATATACAGTCTCATCACCGATGACCGTGGGTGATGCATCCGATTTGCGGTAAGTAGTGTGCGGACCCTCCTGTACACGGCGTCAAGTTCTGTCTGAGTCCATTTGAGTATGCCGAAAGAATACATCAATACCGGCATGACCCAACCGTTGAAAGCGCGCACCTTGTTTCCGCCTGATAAAAGACTATTGATTACTTTATTCAGGCGTCCAAAGAAGCGCTCTTTCAACGATTATTTCACGTCATCAGTATTGATACCTAATGATTCCGACATACCCAAATACTTGTAAGTTTCGGTTGAGCAGAGGGATCTAAGGTGTATGGAATCCGAAAGTTGAATTCCCACGGATTCCATAATCTCACCTCTCTTTACATGTATGACTGCACATTTGTCCACACCAAATTCCATCCTGATGGCACTACTGAAGGTTTCAGTTACCTTCAGTAGCTCCACCAGTTGCAAGTTGTTGGGGGCAAAGAGTTTCAGATCGTCCATGTAAAGAAGGTGAGATATGACCTGACCGCCTCTTTTCAACGGGTAACCTAAGCCAGAACCCTCCAGCAGTGTGCTGAGCGGGTTCAAGGCTAGGCAAAATCGCAGTGGACTCAGACTGTCACCCTGGAATATGCCACGCTCAATCCTTATCGGTTCGTTGTTCTCCTGAATCTGTCGACATCCCGGATAGTGAAGGACTGTTCTCCACTGCCCCATACATGACATCAGGAAGGTGCGCAGAGTTGCATCAACTTTATACAGTTCTAGCACCCTCATGAGCCATGCATGAGGAAAAGAGTCATATGCCTTCTTATCTATCCAACATGCCGACAGATTCTTCCGAGAACGTCGAACCTGTTGGCTAATGGCAATATCGATGAGGAGCAGCTCCTTAGTACCGCGGGACCCGTTCCTACATCCATTCTGAGAGGTAGACATGATAGAATTTGTCTCAATATGACTATTGATTTTAGCTCTCAGAATGGAAGTAAGAACTATATAGACCGTCGGCAAACACGTGATCGGTCTATAATTTTTGGGTTCCGCAGTACTACCTGATTTATGGAGCAGGTGGGTTATTCCTGTCGTTAGAAACTGGGGCAGCGACCCTGACTCTAAGGCAGACTGGAACTGAGATGCCAAGCGAGCGTGCGACCTTTGGAACCATTTAACCCAGAAATTGTGCAGCCCGTCCGGCCCAGGAGATTTCCAGTTAGGCAATGGACGGACTGCACGGGCTACATCTTGGGGGCTGATGGTAATTGCCCCCATTTCTCACGCTCAAGTTTATCCAGTTGTTCTTGAGTTAGGTCAAGATAGCTGGCATCAGCATAATCAAGGATGGGAAGAAGAAGAGACTGTGCAAGCGCAATCTTGGTGGCAGTCGGTAGAAAATTGCGGAGTCTTCTCAAAGATGCAGCAGAAGCGAATAACTTACGGCTGACTTCTTGTAGCTGGGCAGTCCAGGAAAAGTTCTTGTCAATGAATATCCCCAAGATCTTAACTTTATCACTAAAGGGAATTACGGAGTTGTCAAAAGAGACTTGGGGAAGAGTCGTCCAGTCGATCCTTGAAACCATCCTAGAACTGCCCACCACTATAACCTGCGTCTTTATGGGATTTACCGTAAGACCATACTTCTTGCTCCAATCGCATATGCGGGCCAGATCACGATTGATGGTGATAACAGCCTCAGACAGATTTCCAAGAGGTTGCAGATCGTCTGCATACAGATGGTAGGAAGAAGTTAGTTCATTGGAAATTGAGTTTATAAAAACTGCGAAAAGTGGATAACACGCCACCCTGCGGAACCCCGGCAGAAGTACTACACCAGGAAGACAAAGTCTCTCCGATGCAAATACGTTGCCGGCGACCGAGCAGGTAACTACGAAGCCAGTCAATCACCGATGGAGATATATTAAGGAGATTATGTTTGTATAGGAAAGTACTTAATTTATCGTGGATAATGGAAAAAAAAAACATGTTTAAAATTAACTAATTTGGTATTCGGAATGCACCATAAAAGAAAACCACGCGAAGGAATGTGAACGCATCCGAACATTTTTCTATAAACGTCAGATGACGTAAAGTCAAAAAATTAAGCTAAACCTAAAACCTATATTTTTATTGATGGTGATAAAAACTATTAATTAAATCTTTAAAGAGAAAAGAAAGGTGACTATTGAGGGTAAACACAGTAGCTAAGTTACGCAAACTAAAATTACGGAGGTCAAAGTACAAACTATGAATTTCAATTGGTAATAAACAAATAAAGGGAAAGTGAAAAAATAAGAGGAAAGTAATAGATCAGGAAGTTAGAAACAGTAAAGATTGTTATGGTAAGAAACGAAAACTATTGTGGATGTCAAAACAAGATAAAAATAAACAAAATACCACAACTAACGCGGCCTATTTTGCAGGCCATCGCCTCCTTGAGCCTTCGGATACTTCGCCAGCAGAAGACTCGGTTCATCGGACGCCGTAACTTTGTGCTTACTCCCGTCGGGGGCCTTAACCACAATAACACCGTCCTGAGTCCAACACGATCGCATGCCGAAATGAAGCCTCGCCTTCCCGAAGATACTCTGCCGGTTTCTTGTCAAGAACTCCTTCACTGAGACAGACGTACCCTTAAAGCCTTTCTTGGATCTCCATACCGCAGATTTATCATCATGAGTGGAGAATCCCATCCTGGTGAGATTCCTATGATGATTTCCATTGGCTACGCCAAGTCTGTGACAAGCACTTATGGAGGACCCTGATAATGATTTGGGGGCCAGCGTCTTGCCTATCAAACCCATGATGACATCCTTGCATATCTCGCCGTCAACCTCTTCAATGCCCTGGAAAATGAGCGCCTTCCTCCGATGTCTGGTCTCCAGACCGTCTATCTGCTTAGCACACTCACTGATCTGAGTCCGAAGCAGGTTGAGCATGCTGAACATTAGCTCTCTGAAAGTGCGGAACTCGTCAGCAACCCTTGCCACAGTGTCCTTGGCAGGTCCAGCGCTCTGTATTTGAGCTTCAAGTTCTCCCATCTTCCGAACAAAGCTGTCCTCGAGAATTTTCTGTGCCGATATAATTTCTTCCAGTTGCGACATAGTGATATTTGTGATGGTGCTGATGATGAACTAGCAGGTGGTGCAAAATTTTTAAAACTCACATAAATGTGCTGCAAACGTGAGTGCCACTTTAGTGGATGTTCTTCACTTATAATTACCAAAATTTAGGCAATATTAAAATGTATTTGTATTTTAAATATAAAATTAATTTCGGAGATATGTCTATCTTTATTCTACACCTACCCGCGAAAAAAGTTTACCTGCCGGTTGCGTTACAAAATTAAAAAAACAAAAATTAAAGTTAACAGTTTAAGCTGTCCGGGTAACAATAATAATTATATATATAATATATATAAAAAAAAAAAAATGTAATAGCCCTATGATAAAATCACAAAAACAAGTTTTTCTTGTTCGCTTACAGTGAAACTCCTAAAACGGAACGCACTAATCAAAAGACGTAAGCCTAGGCAATATGGTCGAAAGACTATAGCCTCCCTATAAAATAAAGTGTTGACTGTCACTGACAGTGACAGATGACAATTTAAAAATGTGTGCGTTACCCAGGCCAGATGTTGTCGAAAATGGTCATTTGAATCTTATAGATAATTAGTTTTGCGGCTTCTGTAATTGTTGCGCACATTTTTAAATTTGTTGCGCTTATAGTTTTTTAATTATTTCACAAAAACATTTCCTGCTGGGGTAACGTTACCCCAGCCAGACCTTTTTCTTTCTAATGGGAATGGGAATATTTTAATAATTACTAGCTATAAAATTAGTTGTCTAGATGAAGTAAATGTTGTGCCTTATTTTGTATTTGTTCTTTCGTCGGTTGCGAAGTTATTCGAGATTATGCTGGGGTAACGTTTTTGGTTTTGCTAGATCTTTGAAATGGTTAAGCGGATTCTTATCATATTTTGTACATGGCTTCTTAGGAATTACTTAGTTTAAATTTGTTCTGCAATAAAAAAAAAACAAAATAATACATAGCTTAAAGGTTATTTCATTAAATAGAAAAACACTTCAATTGGTCCCAGCACTCTCAATAAGAGCTCTAAAGACTTACTTTAAACGTTATTTTAAAACTTGTAACTGCCTTCAAATGTATGTGAAGTTTCATTAGTATCCTGTAAGTATTTAACAAGTTATGATGATATTGACTTCTTCACGAGCACGGTCTTGATGCGCGCGGTGTTATTTGGCCACTGGATTGGATATATGAACTGAATGTTATGTCAATTATTAGTTTTTTAGTTCAGTTGTATATCAGTAAAATTTCAGCTCAGTACATTGGATAATTAATGAGATAATACGATTAAAGTCATTAGGAAGTGAATGACCGTGGTAACCCGACCAAGTTTAGGTGGTTACGAAAAAGCGAAAACGCAAAACATTATGGTACCTTCTAAAATATGTAGGATAGTGTTACAAATTTAGTACAGACATGTACACAAGTTTTAAAAAAAACTACGTGATTATTAAATAATTTTTATTGACAGGTAATATAATCATTTCAATTGAACTTTTAAAGTATTATTAAACTTAATGAGGTTTCAATTGTAGTTTTGCTACCTACATAATTTGAAACTCGAATCGTCATCTATTTGCGAGTTTATATCAACGCGAGTGTCGCAACAAGGTAATTATGGATATCTTAAAGTCTACGTGTCCAAGGAGTTTGTGGAAATAAATAAATACGTACCTGTTGCGGTAGTCCCGACTCCCGACATTGATAACGATAAAAATCGGTCGCTAAGTCATGAATTTCATTAATCATGTTTCAAGTCATATGTTGACAATATACCTATACACAAAAACCTTCCACTTGAATCAATCTATCTATTAAAAAAAACTGCTTCAGAGTCCGTTGCGTAGTTTTAAAGATCTAAGCAAACAGGGACAGACAAACGGGAAGCGACTTTGTTTTATAGGTACTATGTAGGGAAGGATAAATATGTCGTTATCATTGTTGAGAATTCCAGTCTAGGTAATAACTAAGTACGAAAGAAAAGAAAATAATAAGTTCCTAAATTCAAATATTTAAGCCTTAAAAAAATACAGTTTTAGATAAGTACCTAACAACATGTACATATTAATAATAATTTTGCTACTATTTCTGTAGTTACATTATACAAGCTTACCTTGTTCGTGAATTCATCAAGCAGCCTGCACCATAACTATGATCATCAATAGAAGCACTCCACATTAGCAGTAATTCGCCACACTTATTACTTTATATTAGCTCTCACGCACTCTATAAATATTTGCAAAAACAGGAAACGGAACTGCCGAAACGCACGCGCACTCTACAAGATGAATTATGTGATTATGGAGCATATTTAGTGCGATATGCAAACAATGCGCCCCTTCACCCCACCCCTTCCGCGTCCCACCGAACGACATGTTATATCAGTGATTTTTGATAAGTTTGTGCAACTGGAAGATAATAATGTTTTCATAGTACAGATATTATTATATTATTAATGTATTTAACAGTGTACGCGTCTGTACCGAAATTGTAAGGTGTATTATACTAAACATTTCAAAAGATAGTATAATGTTCTGCGTTTTCGCTTTTTCGTAACCACCTAAACTTGGTCGGGTTACCACGGTCATTCACTTCCTAATGACTTTAATCGTATTATCTCATTAATTATCCAATGTACTGAGCTGATTTTTTACTGATATACAACTGAACTAAAAAACTAATAATTGACATAACATTCAGTTCATATATCCAATCCAGTGGCCAAATAAAACCGCGCGCATCAAGACCGTGCTCGTGAAGAAGTCAATATCATCATAACTTGTTAAATACTTACAGGATACTAATGAAACTTCACATACATTTGAAGGCAGTTACAAGCTTTAAAATAACGTTTAAAGTAAGTCTTTAGAGCTCTTATTGAGAGTGCTGGGACCAATTGAAGTGTTTTTCTATTTAATGAAATAACCTTTATGCTATGTATTATTTTGGTTTTTTTTATTGCAGAACAAATTTAAACTAATTCCTAAGAAGCCATGTACAAAATTTTATAAGAATCTGCTTAACCATTTCAAAGATCTAGCAAAACCAAAAACGTTACCCCAGCATAATCTCGAATAACTTCGCAACCGATGAAAGAACAAATACAAAATAAGGCACAACATTTACTTCATCTAGACAACTAATTTTATAAATAGTAATTATTAAAATATTCCCATTAGAAAGAAAAAGGTCTGGCTGGGGTAACGTTACCCCAGCAGGAAATGTTTTTGTGAAATAATTAAAAAACTATAAGCGCAACAAATTTAAAAATGTGCGCAACAATTACAGAAGCCGCAAAACTAATTATCTATAAGATTCAAATGACCATTTTCGACAACATCTGGCCTGGGTAACGCACACTTTAAAAATTTAGACTAGACGTCACACATACAGTCTTATCAAAACAACGAAATATTATTCAGTCCAGTCCAAATGCCTAAGAATCGTAATTGGTGCCATGAAATCCTCCCCCATAAATGCTCTCCAGGTTGAATGCGCAGATCTTCCCCTTGCCCTTCGCAGACAATACTTAGCAGATCTTTTCTTATCAAAAGTCCTCTCCCTCTCATCCCATCCTTTAATTCCCATTTTGGAGCAAATTTTTCTATCCCTCAATGCCTCTTCCTATTGGAACAATAAAAATATTCCATTGATGAATAGGTACAGAGAGCTTAAATACCTCCCTTCACCTGTTTGTCAATATCCTACTCTTCCTGTCTTTTCTTCCGCCTATGAGGTGGTTCATTTTAAGCCAAAAATCGTTTTGGGACTTGGCATCTGTAAAAACTCGCAGGACGTAAAAGGCGACTTCGACCGGGCTATTGAAAGATACTGGCAAGGCTGGAACTTATTTTACACGGACGCATCGAAATTATCGCCAACTGGTTGTACAGGTGTATCAACATACTTCCAGAACTCCAGAATAGTCCTTTTATTCCAATGCCCTCCTGAGGCCTCTGTATTTACAGGGGAATGCATTGGCATACTAGAAGCTATCAATTTCATATTAGCACACAACATTAAAAATTCAGTCATTTTCTCAGATTCTCACAGTAGTATCCAGGCTTTAGGTCAAAACCAATTAAAATCAAAACTTCATAGCAAAATTATTACCGATATTCTTAATTTACTCTACACTTGCCATACCAAAAGTTTAAATATTGAGATAGTCTGGGTTCCTAGTCACTCGGGTATAAGTGGCAATGAATGCGCCGATTCGCTGGCAAAATATGCTACATCCAACCCTGTAGACCGAAGGCATTACATGTTGCATAGCTACGACTTACGCTCGGACACCAAACTTAAGTTGCATAACTTGTGGTCAGCGGCATGGCGGGTAAGCTCGAAGCTCAAGGGAGCGTACTACGCCAGCATCCAGCCTGACATCCAGCGGAAACCTTGGTTTTTTAAGTGTCCCAAACTATCCAAAAGAACGGTCTCATCCTTGTGCAGATTGAGACTCGGCCACTGCAGTAGTCCAGTTTTCCTCCATAAAATTCACGTTCGTGACAGTTCTTTGTGCGAGTGCGGCCTCGATGATGGCACATTGGACCATATCTTCTTTTCTTGTCCTTCAAACTCCCACTCCCTCGACTTGTACCAGGCCTGGCGCACTTCTAACTATAGGTATAGAAATATGCCTACGCCCGCGGCCTCTCTTGCGAGGCTAAATTCGGTTGAGTGTCACACGCGTGTTCGATTTTCCGCTTGACCCGCGCTAACAAAAATTATTTTCGAATTCTTTATCGAGTTTTTATTTCAAGTATTTGCGACATTTTTCACGTAAACGAGTCAATGACCTTAAAGATCTTTCAATTTAAGTAGACCTTCCAGTTCTAGTGACTACCTTACTAATGCAAGGTCAACATAGACTGGAATTATATCTTACAAAATGTTAATTATTATGTATAATAACGTCTTAAACGACCTACCTTTTAAAAATTACATATGAACGCAATGCTAACGACGTACAAAACCAACAAAGTTATATACACTTCATTTTAATTACCTATTTCATTTGTTTAGATACCTAACTAAATGTAAACAATCTCTTGACACTTCTATGAGATGATTTATAAAAATATGTTTTAAAATATGGATATAAGTAAATAGGTAGAAATTAATTAGGTACCTATCTACCATATAATTTAACTTTTAATTTTTAACTTTTTTTAAAATTTATTTTTTTAATAACGTAACGTAACGTACGTACGTATGTACGATTAACGTAAGTAAGTACCTATTTCACATTTTTCAAAAACACACAAGTCCTAACCCTATAACAAGAGCGGCCTGTTCAAAGGCGCATAATGGGCATAATAAAAGAGACTCTCGTCGCGCGGACTTACGGTGCATTTTGATTCGTTACGAGCGCCACTTGATCTGGTAGGCTAATAAAATCAAGGTCGTGTCCGTGCCGTGCAATGTATTATGAACATTAGCGCTGTTATTATTAGGTTTAAATTCGTATGTTTGCTATCAAGGAGTGCAATTTCTGTACTTGTACTATTTCTTATTCTGTGCTTGTACCAAATGCTTTCCAAAATTAAAATACCCCTTCCTACTAACTTCCATTCCCTATTGACGAACTTCTCCCCTAAAGTTGTCCAACTCCTATCCAAATTCCTAAATGACAACAACATTAATCTGTAGCCTGGTCTGTAGTGATTTTCAATCTGTAAATATCAATGTCTATTTGTGTTGTCATATTATATATATTTTAAATCCATGTTATCTAACAACAATTGTGTTGTACTTACAGCCACTAACATCTTAGATCTACCACAAAGTGCAAAGTTCGACGGCTCACCTTACGGCGCTGCCGTCACCACATGACACTGGCAGAATAGTCGACACCGGCTCAGTTGCCAAAGAAGAAAGAAAAAAAAAAGACGAAATATTAAAAATAAAAAGTGTAGGTAACAAAAACAAAAGCAATATTACCCGGACATTGAACAAAACATCATTTGAATCACTTCTTGAAAGTCCGCTTCAGCCTTGCAGTCTTCACAGCAGCAGCAGCAGCGGCCACAGGCACAGTTTTAGGATCGCACTGCTCGAGCTCATTGGCAATCAGTTGAAGTGGCGCTATCTTGTCCAACTCGGCGAGGGACTCAACTCGGTGCCGCGTATCATTTGAACCAAGCACATACACGGAGCCGCCCTTAGTCCAACTCCTGGATACGCCACATCTTTCCCTCGCAGCCAAGAACACGTCATGCCGCGCCTTAGTTAAGAACTCAGACATAGTGATGCCAGAGGCCTTTAATTTGGCTTTTGAGAACCAAATCTTGTCATGGACAGCTTGACTGCCAACCTTGAACAGGATAGGCCTGGTTTTATGAGCGACAGCTCTCCCCATCCTGTGACATCGGCTAATGTCATCAATAGTGAAGTCGCTCAACTGCAACTTACTGCAGACCACCTCAGCGATCACCTTCGATGTATCCTCCTTGTGGCTCTCGTCAACTCCATGCAGCAGAAGGATCTTTCTTCGACCACGCATCTCCATTCGGTCAACAGTTCGAGCAAGTAACCCCACCTGCTGCTGAAGACTGTTGAGAGCCTGTGTGATGAATTTTCGGAATATGGTGAACTCCGTTGCCAGGCTAGAAGCTGTGATGGGTGACTGCGGCGTCTTTTGAAGCTCTTCTTCAAAAACAGTCATTCTTGAATGGAACATATCTTTAAGTTCAGTCAAAGTGCTTGTTATTGATTCCATTGTGATGTAGTGTAGGAAGTTGATTGTAGAGTGAAACTTTTGAAAGATAACGCTACACCAGCAGGTACAAAGTGTTAACTAATAAAATATTGCATTAATACTGATAATTATTGTTTATATAATATTATAATTGATTTCAAATTTACGAACTAATTTTTCTTTGTGCACCTTTTACAACTACCCACAAGAGACTGATGGCCTTCTTATAATCTATCCAGCCGTCGACAAATCCTTGCGGGATCGACGAACCTGTTGGCTTATGGTCATGTCGATGAGGAGTAGCTCCTTAGTACCGCGAGACCCGTTCCTACATCCATTCTGAGAGGCAGACATAATTGAGTTATTATCAATGTGTTGGTTAATTTTCGTTCTCAGAATGGATGTAAGAAGTTTATAGACCGTCGACAAGCATGTTATCGGTCTATAATTCTTGGGTTCCGCAGTACTACCTGTCTTTGGAGCAGATGGGTAACGCCAGTTGTTAGAAACTGAGGTAGCGACCCAGACTCTAAGGATGACTGGAATTGAGATGCCAAGAGCGCGTGTGAGCTGCTATACCATTTTAGCCAGAAGTTTTGCAGTCCGTCCGGTCCTGGAGACTTCCAATTCGGTAACGGACGGACTGCTCTGGCTACATCTGTTGGGCTAATGATTACCTTTTCCATTTATTTATTTATTAAATACTTTATGCACAAACGTACAGCGGCGGACTTAATGCCTTAGGCATTTTCTACCAGCCAACCTTATGCTACTGCTCCATCTGCGTCTTAACGCGCAAATTAACACGTTAATTTAGGCGTTACGTAGATGTGGCCAACGTTTTAATGGCATTTTATACAAATGGCATTATTAATGGCATTAAACGTTAAGCGATAACTCGAGTGTCGGTTTTTTAGACACATCAAAGGGTTTTAGTGCTTAGTTTAGCGCGCTAAGTGATGTTGGCTACATTAATGCCATCTCATTCCACGAAACGCACGCGCACAGGACGCATGCAAGGACGAGTGTAGGTACTTTGTTTAGACGGTAACTGCATTTTACGAGCACGATAATGGAGTGGTCGAATGAGAAAGCTTTAGAGTTTTTAGAATTATTACAATCAGAGCCGTGTCTTTGGAATCCAAAGCTGCAATCACATAAGAATCGGTCGGCAGCTAGTGATGCGTGGCGACGTATTATCCAGTCTTTGTCGTTTCCAGTGACACAGGAAGAATTAAAAAAGAAAAAAGAGTCCCTAATGGGATACTATCGAATTCATTTGAATAAATATAAAAAATCTCTTAGATCAGGAGCAGGTCGAAATGATATATACACAACGAATTGGTTTGCTTTTGAATTGATGGATAGTTTCCTCAGACCAATTTATGCATAAAATAGTTTAAGACGCTCATTTTTGCAACTAGTGTAGCTGCTTCAAGCTCCATTGTGTGTCTAAGTTTAACCTCTATAATGTGTGTTAACGCGTGACTTCATGAGGGATTAACTCTTTACGGCATTGTAACCTAAGTGTAGCCAACGCGCATTTTTAATGCCCTAATTAACGTGTAGTTGGCCATTAACATTAACTTTAACGTTAACGCAGATGGAGCAGTAGCATTAGGGTGACGCAGAGACCCCAAGAGGCGCAGACAGCCAAGAGATCAAACCAACCAAGCCAAGAGAGGCGGCGGGGGGGGCAGAGGGGGCGCGCCATTTCTGGTATAGCTTCGCACACGCGTTCGACTTCACGCATCCAACCATCCTCAGCGTGACAGACGGGCACCGACCAAATATTGCGCCAGAAAGCATTCGTGGCGACAGCATCTGGGCGGGTCACGTCGGTCACATTATGTTCAGGTCGCTCCCAAGCTCTGTATACCCATCTCTCATCGCTCTGGAACATGCGATTCTGCGAGTACCGGTGGACTCGCCGCTTATACCGTCAAATACGGTTGGCCCATGCACAAACTTTCTGCTTCAGGAAGTCGATGCGCTCCGTGACACGAGATAAGTATTCTGGAGGGCTGATTCCAGTCCCCGAAAACGCTCGCCTCACGTAGCGCATCACACGTGGTCGTGTATTGCCCTCCCTGAAGCAGTATAGTTTACCAATGAGCGCTCTGGCCCCATCAATACGCTTCTCAATCCTACATTGCCAGGCAGGTGCGACAGACTTTGGTCGAGTAGCTCCGTCACAACTTGGTAGTTTTACGTTGGCTAAACGACATGCCGCAATAGCCCCGCAATAGAGGATCGAGTGCGTATCAGCGAGGCTTACGCTGCTCTCGAACACATTCTCAAGCAGCGAGTCCAGAGCACACACTAGCGCCCTATTTTTTTTTGTGCATAGGTAATCGGGGAAGACGAGGTTTAAGATCGATCGGAGTCGATCTGTACTCGCGGAGTGCATCCTCCAGTGCGCTCCTCAGTCGATCGTTGCACTGGCTACTTACTGTGACAACCCTATCATCTGCTTCATCTTCAACATGATTAGACTGCGGTAGAATTGCATCTGTAGCCCGTGGTGCCGCAGTCTGTGTTTGTATTGGAGTCGAGATGATACGGTTGCTCAGTACCTCTAAGCGCAGCCTATCAAGTGCGGCGTCATCCAATCTGTGATTTCGTTGGATAACCCTCACCTGATCCGATAATCGTTGGGTCGTGACGTTGACGGTTGGTTCTAGTTCCTGAAAAAGAGACAGCATCCTAACACGGTACGCGGTGAGGTTAGTTCCCCCCTCTGTAGACCCGTAATATGCGCGCATGACGTTCTCATTCATAGACTGAGTCCATCTCATGCGCTGCACACAACCACCGGCAGCGGGGACCCGGCTCGGGGCCGGTTGGCCCCTAGATCCCAAGCTCCTCGGTGGCCGGCCTCTCCCCGGCCGACGTACAGGTGTTGGCGACGTCGGCGGGGAAAAATACTCGTCGCTCGAGCTCGACGCAACTGCAGCCGCCGGTGACACTGGTGATTCGAGGTCCGGCGGTGGCGAGGCGGAGCTGAGCGGCGAGCCCGGGGGTGGATGGCGTGCGCGTCGGGCAGCTGCTCTAGTTAACATATTAACCCATTTCTTTCAATTCATTCCATTTCTGATCTCTTCAAACTGTTGCGACATATGCAGAACAAAGATAATAGGGCTATGGTTTTTGGAGTCTTAAGTGGACTGGTAACATGGAACTATGTCAAGACTATGGCCCCTGCCTGAACAACGTTATTAATATCCATCGAAAAAAGGCAGGGGGTGACTTGCACTTTTCACTCAATAAATGGGCCCCCAAAAAACGGGCGCTAGCACGAAGTGACGTAGCAACAAGAGGGCAACATATTCTGAGGTGCTTGAGGAGTGGAGAGGTATACCACGGCTATCAGGACAATCCCGGAAATACGGTCAAGATCCCTACCAGCACCTTACTGGATTATACATCCTTCTCCCGAGGACGTTTGCTCTTGCAAATCTCCACTCAAGCCAGCCAATAAAGGCAAGAGAGAGGTGGGAGCTCAGTTCCTCGTCAGTGTTCACTACGGCCGGCCAATAAAGGCAAGCCGGAGATGAAGAACAAGAATTTTCCCGGGAGATCGGGTCCGTGGGGTCGCTAATGCCCAACAGTTCGCCACAAAACTGCACTGCGGATTGTATCTCTCTTAGTCTGGCCCCTCACCCTAGGCATATTACGGCAAAGCAAACTTCACCGATACAGACCTAGGGTATATTGGAGCACGCAAACCCCACCACGACGTCAACGTAGAGATACGGCGATGGGGTTATTATTATTAAAGTATGCCCCTTCAGAAACGATACACTTACGCCAACGAATAAATCCAATCATCAAAACATTTTTTAAATGCTGTTTCCGGAATTGAGTTCAGTTCTCGCCGCGAATTCTCCTTTGTGTCTTCTACCGATTGAAAACGGGTGCCACGAAGTGGTAATTTGAGTTTAGGAAAAAGAAAGAAGTCGGCTGGAGCCATATCTGGTAAATATGGTGGTTGCTCGATGGTATTTGTTGAGTGTTTGGTCAACAATTTGTTCACAATGATAGCCTTGTGCGAAGGCGCATTATCGTGTTTTTTTTTTTTTATAGGTGGGAAAATCATCTTATGACAAATCCCGCTCTTGGGCGGAGCGAGAGATAGTGTCAGACTTTTACTGACTAAAAACCCACTCCTGTTCCTTCGTTGCCTTCGTCCCAGGGCCCCGGTTTCGTTTTCACACTACCCATGGCCCCAGTAGGCTTCGACCCTGCTGGGCCCCTACGATTTGCTGACATCTCCCTGAGGCGCGCGCGGAACAATACGCGCCGTCGACGACTTGGGCTCGGTCCGGATGGTTACCGGACGGTTGGACGGCGGGCCACCCATTGCCCGCCGTCCGCAAGCCCGCGCCTACGGTGGCCGGAAATCGGGATCGGAATCCCGGCGGCGGTTGGGGCGTGAGGACCGTTGCCGTTGCCTCACGCGATCGGCCGCCTCCTTTGCTAGCATTACTGCTTCGCAGAAGGAGGCGACCGCCTGCCACTCCTCCTCGCTCCGTAACCATGGCCTGTACCAAGGCCCGGCGAGAGAGATCGCCGCCGCCGATCGCCCCCACGAGGACACGGCGTTGCTCTTCCCAAGCGGGGCACACCTCCACCGTGTGCTCCACCGTGTCCTCCGGGCGGTCCACACAGTGGCGACACCCGGGCGTTGCTTCCGCACGAATCCGGTGCAGGAACTTCCCGAACTTCCCGTGTTCGGTGAGAACCTGCGTCATGCGGAAGGTGAGGACGCCGTGAGGTCTTTCCAACCACGCCTCAAAGAGGGGACTTACCGCCATAAGCATTATCGTGGTGCAAAATCCAAGAATTTTCTTTCCACAAATCTGACCTTTTTCGTCGAATTTGCTCTCTTAAATGCCGCATAACGCTCAAATAATATTTTTAGTTACCGTTTGACATTCCTTCAAGAATTCCGAATGCACAACACCGCGATAATCAAAGAAAACAGTCAACATGACTTTGACTTTTGATCGACTTTGGCGTGGTTTTTTCGGTTTCGGTTCAGTTGGAAGGTGCCACTCCGAAGCTTGTTGACTAGTTTGCATGTCAAACTCATAAACCCACGTCTCGTCACCAGTAATAATGCGTTTCATGAATGTTGGGTCGGAATTGACTCATTCTGGCATGTCCTCAGCGACTCTCATGCGATTGAGTTTTTGGAGAAAATTAAGGTCTTTTGGGACTAGCCGAGCGGTAACATGTTTCATACCCAAATGATTAGTTAAAATCATCGATATATATGTACTACGTACTAGATTACGCGTGCCGTACACTCACTTCAACCGACCCAGGTGCAGTATCTTCTATGCACCTTGATATTGATGACATTAGTACAGTTTTGACGTTCATGCAGTTGAGAGCGGCGCTTATATATTCAAATTAAAGTGAATCTGGACGTAAATAATAATTCTGTAGTAATTTAAGTAAAATTACTGGTTGTCCAAGCAATATAATAGCTTCTAATATCGTAATAGTATGTTAGAAAACATATTATTTTATTAAAAAGCCTTCCCATTTTACAATCATAGACTAAAACATGCAGATGTTCACTCCCACAAAAACCAGATTTTAACCTGTGAACACAGACTTGCATGGTGTGTTATTCCCTGTTTTTTTTTTTTTGAATATTTTATTTAATGTTATTTCTTTTCTGTATAAATGATATCAATGAATTCCGTCAAATTCAAAAATTATGACGACGTGTGTTTTTTGATACTGTAAAAACTCAGCAAGAAATGTCAGCAAATCATTGGGTATCAGTTTTCATCGGTAAGTTTTGTCGTTAGGTAAGCATTCTGTCATTTGTTAGCACTTAGGTATTACGTATCTACCTAGATATCACGTGCAGATTAGTATTCAAATATACATTAGGCTCAGTTGGATTTGTAGTCTTATGTGTGATATTGCATTACTGATATTGAAATTTCGTCCTTCATACACTATAATTATATTCTAGATTTGTTCACACTAGTCAGCCGAAAAGGGAAGAATGGATAAAAATTCTTCAAGAGGATAGAAGTGAAAACACGTGGCTTTCTACAAAATATTCGTTTATCTGCTCTGCACACTTTCAAGTTGACGATATTTAAGTTGAAAAAGATTTAAAAAAAAAAAGTGTGGCACTCGGGGACTGCCGCGGTAAAGCTATTGCATAGCATTTTGTATCAACAGCAATTATAATTATTTATTTATTTTATTTATGCAGTATTTCTTTTTCTTTGATAGTAAGCTGTTGATCCCCGCACGAACCCGGCGTTCGTGCGCCATTGTCTTACTATTGTGTCTCTAATTACACTACTCCAAAAGTTAATTCAAGTTACACTTTTTGAGCGTGGTGACCGATAAGAAAACAATTTTTTTTCTTTCTTGTTTACTTCATAAATTGCTACAAGTATGTTCAGTTGTTATCATAGAACATTACTATAATCTATTATAATACAAAAAGACTATGTTTTGTTTGACCGAGATTTGAACTCGAGGCACGATGATAACATAGGTAGAACGCTGTACCAATGCGCCACACAGGTCGTTAACGACTTTTCTAAAATAGGTGTTCGGTCTCTGTCGGCCTTCAAGCCACACCTCCGTGCCCGTCGGAGTGGGGAGCGTGAGGTTTTTTTCGTTACGGAATTTCTGGATTCGGTCCCCGCGCTCAAGGCCCTCGATAGAAGCTATGCAATAGCTTAAAAAAGTTTTAGCTGCAAAAAAAGTTATAAAAATACAACAGAAAAAAATATCTCCGAAAAAAAAAACTGAATCTTTAACTGGAATTGTTAAACATTTTAAAGATAAATTTACTGTTGTTGTTTGTTTTGTTACTAGATATTAGCGGCGTCCTGATCTTCATTCACACAGGATAGCTGTTCTTCAGAATGATGATTACAATAAAGGGTTTCAATATTTTACTTTAATAAAAAACTGAATTCATCACTTATTTATTAAAGTAGTAGAACGTGGTTTTTTAATTTACACTAACGAGGACTATTATTAAATTTTGAAATAGAGTGTTATTCTAATGAATTGTAGGCAAAAAGCTGTGTCACTTCTGCGGTATAAAAATCTATATGGATAACATATCATTGACATACTATGTTGAACGAAACGCGTAAGTGCCGCGAAATTCATGGCGCTTAAGACATTTTGGTCGTGAAAAAAGTATCTTTAAAAGCTATCTAGGCGCTGTATGTTTTAATAGTTTTGTTAGACGACATAATGCCAATCTAGCGCTGCAGCGAACTTTTGTTTTAACTTTTCAGTATTTTGACAAATAGTTTCCATGAACGTGCTTGTCTATCGCTAGAATATAATACGATGGTTAAAATGGTACGGATCGACTCGTGAGATACAGAAAGTTCGGCGGCTATCTCCCTCAAAGTTGAATGAGGATTCAGTTCAGTCACTATTTCCTTCACTTATGCAATGTTAACTTCAGTTGAAAACGTTGATGGCCTACCAGAGCGAGGCAAATCTTTCATAACATCTCGACCGCTTTTGAACGCTTTGTACCACTCATAAGCACGTGTTTTTGATAAAGTCGTATCACCGTAAGCCATAAGTAACATTTTCAATGACACCGAACACGAAATTCGATTGATGATGCAAAATTTAAGACAAACTCTTTGTTCGATGTTTTTGTCCATTATGAAATTCGCAATACACACTAGATATGATATAACTAAAAACAGCACTGTATTTAATATAAATAACAGATGCATCGATATATATGTACTACGTACTAGATTACGCGTGCCGTACACTCACTTCAACCGACTCAGGTGCAGTGTCTTCTATGCACCTTGATATTGATGACATTAGTACTTAAACTTAGAAAAAAGTACAAGGAAGTATCAGACTGACACTGAGGACTTGCAGAGTGAACTAAACCGACTACAAAACAAACTAGATTCAATGACTATCAAATATACAGCCTCCGAAAACCAAATGAGGGAATATGTATTGGCAATGAATGAGCTGGTGAGCTCACAAAAAAACCAATTGTGAGCATTGTCAACCAACATCTATTGCATCTGCGCCGGGCCATTCATTGTCAATATGTGATACTACCTTACCCCAGTCTAGTGTCGGTTTGCCAGTAGAAATTACTAATTGTTTTTCACAACAGTTCTTAAATAAAGAAATAGTTATTTTTTGTGATGAAATTGGAAAAGATTTAGGCCACCTTTTGTCAAATGAATATCCGGGACACTCAATTATAAATAACTGTATGCCTGGCTGTTCCTTATTTGATATAATGAAAAAAATTATTAAATGTAAATTTAACCAGGATGCTATACTTTTAATTTTTGTTGGAAATAGGGTAATGTGAACAAAGGAGAATTACTCCAATATTATAGAACTTTGAATAACTTGTGTGTAGGAAAAATTTTGATGTTCACATTCCCATATAGCCAGAGTTTGCCACAGGAAGAAAATCGCATTAGATATAAGACTAATATGACATTGTACAATGTGATATTAAATAATGATCTGTTTCATTTAATTGACATCAACAATTATGTTGGCACTAATTTTTATTTGACAAAAGATAGGTATCTTGTAGATAGATACTAACTTTCAAACTTTTATAGGTGACAGATAGCTGTGTCGCTATCATATTATTTTTTTATTTCAGCCAAGAACTTGGCTAAACAAATTGCTCCTGTTGAGCAATGCAATGACATGTTATATGATTTTGCCAATAAATTGGCACCAAATTTTGACATAGATATTCATTTAAATTAGAAATTAAGACAACAGAGCCAATCTCTAGCATGAATGTAATAATGAACAATAATATTTCCAATCAAGTTTTAAAATCATTAAATAGTATCAACCTGGTGCATCAAAATATTCAAGGACTTATGAACAAGGATTTAGAAGTAGACTTATTCCTTAATTGCAATAATATTGACATTCTTTGCTTAACGGAACATTCGCTTAAGAGCCACCAGTTCATTTTCAATTTTAGTAATCACCAGGTTGGTAGTTCGTTCAGTAGAATTGATGCCATACGTGGTGGCTCATTAATTTTAATAAGCAACAACCTTAAGTTCAAAGAACGAAAGGATATTGTGAGCCTATCTGTTGAGCGAGCAGTCAGTTGAAATAGCCTGTATTGAATTGGAGCAGTTTATTATATTAAGTGTGTACAAACCCCCTTCTGGATTGTATGACTGCTTTGAAAAGGTAATGGATGAAGTATTCCACAAGATTTGCAATTCAAACAAGTACATAATCACTTGTGGTGATTTTAATGTTAATTTATTAGAAAACTCAGGTTTACGTAGTAAAATTTTAAGTCTATTTCAGTCATACAATCTTGTTAACTTATTTTTGGAGCCCACAAGAATAACTCCTACTAGTGCCACATGCATAGATAATATTTATACGGATGTTGTACCAACTCACAAAGAAATTATAAATTTATTAGATTCTGATCATTGTGGACGGTTAATTACTTTTCAAAACCAAAAAAAACATAGTGGCTAAAAAGAATATCACTTTTAACCCTAAAACTGCAAGTCGTTTAGAAACTTTTAAAACTAAACTCATTAATAATTTACCAGACTTGTCTACATATGATGATCTCAATAACCAATATGAAGGTTTCTTTAACATGTACTGTAATAAATTTAATTCTACTTTTATACCTAAGACTATTTCGGTTAATAGTAACGTGTCGTTCTGTGATTGGGCTACCACTGGTATTCATAAAAGTAGAACTCGGCTTTACGAATTGTATGATGAAAGGGTTCTTGTTAATACTGCTGAATTTAGTTCATATGTGCGAAATTATTTAAAATTATTTAAAAAAATTTGTTCTGCAGCGAAATCGCGTTATGTTATTAGTAATAATATAATTAGAACTACTTGGAATGTTATAAATAGTGAAACTGGAAGGTCTACAAGACCATCTAGTGACTATAAACTTGTAATTAATGACAATGTGATCACATCGGACTCACAGGTTGCTGCGGCTTTTGAGAACTTCTTTTCAGAGATCCCATATCAACAACAAAATCTCTGAACTCGTCACCCACTGCTGCAGAGTCTCTGCTTAAAGAAAATGTTAAAGTTTGCGATTCTGATTTTTATTTCGAACACGTGACTTATGTAGATATTATTAAGACGTTTAACTCCTTGAATTTAAAAAAGACTGCAGATTTATGGGGTAATTCTGTGGACGTGGTTAAGTCTATAATCCACATTGTGTAGCTCCTTCTTTAGCTTTTATTTTTAATAATTGTATCGATCGCGGTGAGTTTCCTGATCTAATGAAGAATAGTAAAATAATTCCATTGTTCAAAACGGGTAGTACCTACATCTGACCCCACGAATTACAGACCTATTTCAGTGCTACCCACTTTTAGTAAAATATTTGAAAAACTTATTTTAGAGCAACTACAAAGATTTTTTAACAGACATAAATTATTGCATACCAAACAGTTTGGTTTTACAAGGGGTCGTTCAACAACCGATGCCGGTGTTGAACTTTTAGGACATATTTATAATGCATGGGAAGACAAATGCGATGCCTTGTGCATTTTTTGCGATTTATCAAAGGCTTTCGATTGCGTTCTCCATGAAACATTAATCAAGAAACTACACCATTACGGAATCCGGAACTCCTCCCTGGATCTTCTTACATTTTATCTGAGTGAAAGGATTCAGAGAGTTGATGTAAACGGAAAAAGATCTCCCGGATCTTTAGTAAAAATGGGTGTCCCCCAGGGCTCAATTCTTGGCCCATTTTTGTTTCTTATATATATAAACAACTTACCTTACCTCATAAAGGATAACCATAATATAGTATTGTTTGCAGACGACACTTCACTTTTGTTTAAACTTAAACGTCAGCAGCCGGTTACTGTCGATATAAATTTAGCTCTTTCAAAAATAGTACACTGGTTTGATGTAAATAACCTACTTCTTAATGAAAAAAAAACTGAATGTATTAAGTTTACCATGCCTCATGTTAGGCAAGTAGAAACTTGTGTGGTAATAAAAGGTAAAGAGTTGAGTCCTAAAGATACTACAGTGTTCTTGGGCATAAATCTAGATGCTAAGCTTCAGTGGGGCCCACATATAGACAAATTTATCGAAAAAACTTAGCTCTGCAGCATACGCTGTTAGACAAATTCGAAATCTGATGTAAAAAAAACTGATATAGAGACTGCCCGTTTATTTTATTTTAGCTATTTCCATAGTGTCATATCGTACGGTATTCTACTGTGGGGAAATGCCGCCGATATCCAGACAATTTTCGTTTTACAGAAAAGGGCTATTCGTTCGATTTATAAATTAAGTCCCAGATACTCCCTCAGAGATAAATTTAAAGATATCAATGTAATGACTGTACTTTCACAGTATATTTACGAGAGCATTTTGTATGCACATAAAAATATAAACACGTTTAAAAAATACAGTGATGTTCATAATTTTAATACTAGGAACAAACACAAATTTGTGGTCCCTGCAACTAGGCTAAAAAAAATAGGGGGCTCATTTAGATGCCAATGTATACACTTCTATAATAAACTCCCTAGTCATATTCAACAACTAAGCCTTAATAAATTCAAATCATTTGTAAAACGTAAACTTTGCCATAAGGCTTTTTACACTATAAAGAACTATGTTGAGGACGAAAAGGCTTGGGATTGATCTGCTCCAGTACGCACTACAACTGTTGTCTTATTATTAGTATTTTCTTCTCTTTCTTTTGTTTTATTTTCAATTGTGCTTTTTATTGTTGTTATTTTTTTTTTACAATCTTACATTGTAGATTATCTTTATTTTGCAATTTGACATTATTTTTATTTTCTCAATAAAATTTTGACAAGTAAATATTTACTTTACTAAGTATTACATTTTGTAAACTATATATTTCCTTTTATTATTGTGAACGTGAGGACTATGTTGACTGCTTTTTTTTTCCATTTCAGTAATTTTAACGTATGTCTGGCAATTTGAGTATTTTCTGCGGCCTACCCAAATGTCCTTTCTTTGGTATTGTTCGTCAAGTCGTTGAGCTCCTTAGTAGTCCTGAGTTGAGCTTTGCGAATACTGACAAATGCTTGCACTGACTGGACAGGTCCACTCAAATCTGTATGGTTCTTTCTTCAAAAGGCCATCTCAGACAAATCTGCATGGTTCTCATGTGATTTGACCATTACATATTTACTGTATGGACTTTAAAAGAGACTTTGACCCCTGAGTTTGTTTCGGTGTTTCTTCTCAGGGTAGTCAATTAGGAAACACCGGCCTCATCTAGTTTAAAATGACAAAAAAAAAAATTGACGTGTAAAAGTGTTTTATAAACCTATTTGCAGAATAAATATCATTATCATTTATCATCATTTATCAGTAGGTACAGTTTTGACGTTCATGCAGTGTGAGAGCGGCGCTTATAAATTCAAATTAAAATGAATCTGGACGTAAATAATAATTCTGTAGTAATTTAAGTAAAATTACTGGTTGTCCAAGCAATATAATAGCTTCTAATATCGTAATAGTATGTTACAAAACATATTATTATTTTATTAAAAAGCCTTCCCATTTTACAATCATAGACTAAAACATGCAGATGACTCCCACTCCACAAAAACCAGATTTTTACCTACTGGTTTAGTGAACACAGACTTGCATGGTATTTTATTCCGTTTTTTTTTTTTTTTTTGAATATTTTATTTAATGTTAAGTATTTCTTTTTTGTATAAATGATATCAATGAATTCCGTCAAATTCAAAAATTATGACGACGCGTGTTTTTTGATACTGTAAAAACTCAGCAAGAAATATCAGCAAATCATTGGGTATCAGTTTTCATCGGTAAGTTTTGTCGTTAGGTAAGCATTCTGTCATGTCGTTAGCACTTAGGTATTACGTATCTACCTAGATATCACGTACAGATTAGTATTCAAATATACATTAGGCTCAGCTGAATTTGTAGTCTTATGTGTGATATTGCATTACTCATATTGAGATTTCGTCTTTCATACACTATAATTATATTCTAGATTTGTTCACACTAGTCAGCCGAAAAGGGAAGAATGGATAAAAATTCTTCAAGAGGATAGAAGTGAAAACACGTGGCTTTCTACAAAATATTCATTTATCTGCTCTGCACACTTTCAAGCTGATGATATTTAAGTTGAAACAAATTAAAAAAAAAAGTTATAAAATTACAACAGAAAAATAAATATCTCCGAAAAAAAAAAACTGATTCTTTAACTGGAATTGTTAAACATTTTAAAGATAAATTTACCGTTGTTGTTTGTTTTGTTACTAGATATTAGCGGCGCAGTCCTGATCTTCATTCACTCAGGATAGCTGTTCTTCAGAATGATGATTACAATAAAGGCTCTCTAAATGCTATCTAGGCGCTGTATGTTTTAATAGTTTTGTTAGACGACATAATGCCAATCTAGCGCTGCAGCGAACTTTTGTTTTAACTTTTCAGTATTTTGACAAATAGTTTCCATGAACGTGCTTGTCTATCGCTAGAATATAAGTCGATGAACAGATGCAACTCAAACTCCGCGCCAAAATGGAAAACAGTTGTGCCAATCTACAAAGAAAAAATAAATAAATTGAATTTGGTACCATAAACAAATCATCCATTCCCGATACTTTTCTGACTAAATGTTACGAATTTTGATTTTTTTCATAACTTTTCTGTAACTTTAGTCCTGAACACTCGAATCGATCCAAACTCGGTTGAACGTCTACTTGGAGTGTCATTGAGGTCATTCAAAAAACTAGAAGGGATACTCAATCCCTTGTAGTTTTTTGATTTATTAATTTATGAATTTTGATTATTATTATAAGTGAACTTCGTGGATTTGATGTTTCTGTTTAAAATTTCGGGCCAAGCAAAATCTTTTTTTACTCAATCTAGTTTTGTATTGATGGTAGGCATACCTTGGTCGTGTTGCAGACTATCATCGAGCTGTCGGAGTCGTCGCGCGGCGGCTTCGAACCGGCGCGCTTCTGCTCGGCGTGCCTGGTGCGGCGCCCGCTGCGCTCCAAGCACTGTTCCGTGTGCAACCGCTGCGTCGCTAAGTTCGACCACCACTGTCCCTGGGTGGGCAACTGTATCGGTGCCAACAACCACCGCTATTTCATCGGCTTCCTGGCCAGCCTGTTGGTCATGTGCGCCTGGATGCTGTGGGGCGGAGCGCAGTACTTCGCGGTGGAGTGTCCTGTGGAGGACGATCACGCGCCCGGCGTGGTGTGGTACTGGTGCCGCTGCAACCCGTGGCTGGCCTGGGTCATGCTCAACGCCTTCTTCCACTTATTCTGGGTGTGCGTGCTGACGTGCTGCCAGCTGTACCTGGTGGTGTGCCTGGGCATGACCACCAACGAGCAGCTGAACCGCAGCCGCTACCGGCACTTCGTGGCGCGCGGCGGACGCTCGCCCTTCACGCGCGGCCCGCTGCACAACTGCGCCGACTTCTTCGGCTGCCGCGTGTGCGGGCTGCTGGCGCCGCACGCGCGCGACTGGGCGGCGGCCGGGCTGGACGACGCCGAGCCCATGCTGCCCGAGCAGCACTACGTGTGAGGCGGGCCGCGCGCTGGTGCCGAGGACTTCGTGTAGGCGCCGAGCGTCACTAGCGCGCCGCCCGAACCGGACCTCATCGATCACACTCTTCACCCGACCACGTTTAATTCTTCTTCTTATGTAGTACATACGCATTTTCATAGATAGAATTAATATTTAATTTATATACATAGTACGTTTTTATCGTTTGTATTAATATTATTATATATACATATTTGGAAGTATTTTGGAAGTTGTGCTTTTGACTCGTTACGGTTTAATAATGAATCAATAAAGCTGTTGCACATAGATGTAATGATACGGATCATAAACGAAACTTAGGTGATATTGTTATAAAGTAGTGCGGCGCCGGTAGCTCGCACGCGCGACACGGGGGGCGTGGGGGAGGCTGCACGAGTGGTGACGTCACGTGCGCGGTGAAGAGGGGTGGGGGGCAGTTTGAGAGATGTCGTCTCGCGCGCACGGGAAAAGCTTCGGGTGGTCAAGTTATGCGCGCAGCTTGCAGCGGGGAGGCGGCGCGGGTGGAGACGTCACGCGTGGGGCGTGAGGGGGGGGGCGCGGGTGGAGACATCACGCGTGCGGCGTGAGGGGAGGGGGCGCGGGTGGAGACGTCACGCGGGCGGCGTGAGGGGGGGGGCGCGGGTGGAGACATCACGCGTGCGGCGTGAGGGGAGGGGGCGCGGGTGGAGACGTCACGCGGGCGGCGTGAGGGGAGGGGGCGCGGGTGACTTACTATTGTATATTGATTTATTTATTAACTGACGAACAAATACCTACCTGACTTTAAGTGTATATTCATTTAGTACAATGTATCGAGTTGAGTTTGATACCGACGCGAACCGTAAATTTAAGGTTAGAAATTAATATAAATTATAAGAAACGAAGCTTCCTTCTTCTAAGATCGTCCAGTTTTAAACTTAAAAAATTTGAAAACAGGATTCTATGACGTGTTTGTTTCATTGAAGGACAAACATTTTACTCTTTTCGATTTTAAGATTTTTATTGAATGTCAATTTGTCATTGGCTATGCCGGGCCGCGGGCTCGCACTTGGCCGCGCTCAGCGAAGCTACGATATATCAAATTTTCGATAGTATCGACCCTACAATATCGATATGTTTAGCATTACCGATAGGGTGATTATTATCACATTGAAACCATATATGGATATCTATCTATGGACACAATAAAAAAAATTCAGAAGCATTGTTATTTTTAAACATGTTCATTATAGCTTTAATCTATGCTAATTAAAAATATTAAATTATCGGTAATATCGTGTCGATATTATCGATTATCGATATTTTCAAGCTTCGATACAAATATCGATATTCTTATCGATATTTTTATCCTAGCTTCGCGCCTCGCTGCTGTAGCGCTGTCTGTCTGCGACGCTCGCACGTGCTCCCGCTCTTACGCATCCGTTACTTCACCGGATTGCTTTAATGTTTAGGTTACAATGGAAGTTTGCATAATGTATATGTAGCAGGACTCTTGGAAAACAACTTGCAAAAATCCTAGGCTTTACGCAAGTCATACCGCATGCGTAAAAACGGGATTGTGCTGTTAGGAATACGTAAAAATATAAAAAGCTACTTTTTTGGGCTACTTCGATTTCGCTTCCGCAATAACTAGATTGACGCGGACGAAAGCTAGTTGTGTATATAACTAATGCTCATAATATTCATGTGAGACGATTGCTCACATTTGCTTCCGAACCTGCAAGGTTGTTGTCACACAAATATGTGTGAATCGCTTACTTCACTAAAAGACCCAAAGGGTAAAAACTATTACTAAGACTCCGCTGTCCGTCTGTCTGTCACAAGGCTGTATCTCCTGGACCGTGATAGCTAGACAGTTGACATTTTCACAGATGATATATTTCTGTTGCCGCTATAACAACAAATCTAAAAACAGAATAAAATAAATATTATCTCCCATACAGCACACGTGATCTAGGTATATGCCGTTATTTTTTTGCTACGGAAAGTTTTCTTTTTAATTTGGTAATTCATCCAATGACTTCTTTAATTTGGCAATTCATCAAATGACTTTCTCGCTCTAGGGCGGAGCGTGAGGGCGTGTCAGACTTTCACAGACTAAAACTCACTCCTATTTATTTATTTATTATATCCTTTATTGTACACCAATACAAACATAAAAGGAAACTAAAACTAAAACACATACGTACATACAATGGGCGGCCTTATCGCATTCCGCGATCTCTTCCAGGCAACCTGGAATGGACAGCAAGTGCCTGGACAAGAAATGCGGCTGTCATTGGTGTGACAAAACCAGCATTAAACATATTATATTATAATAGATACACAGATATGTACATATGCTATATAATAGATACATATATACATACATAATTATTGAAAACTATATGAATCACGACTATCGAACGATTGAGCGCGTTTAATTGTGTCTGGTAATTCATTCCACAGACGAGCAGGCTGGACAGTAAATGATTTATCATAGAAAGTCGTGGTATGGATTGGCAATTTAAGTCGCAAGTTCTCTGATGATCTTAGCAATTTTGTATGTGAGCAGAGAAACTCAAAACGTTTTTTAAGGTAAAGGCGTGAAGGGGGAAAAGAGGATATTATATAGGAGGGGAAGAATGTGAGCATTCCGGCGAAAGCGAATTGGCAACCACTTGAGCTTTACACGGAATTCGGAAACGTGATCATATTTGTGCAAACCAAATATGAATCTTATACAAAAATTTTGAAGCCGCTCAAGTCCTATGTTCCTTCTTTGCATTGGCGCCCCAGGACCCCGGGATTCCCTTTCGAACAACCAATGGCCCCAGTAGGCTTCGGCCCTGTTAGGCCCTTACGGTTTTGCTGACATCTTTTTGAGGCGTGTGTGGAACACTACGCGCCGTTGGCGACTCGGACTTGATCCGACGGCGAGCTACCCATTGTTCGTCGTCCGCAAGCTCACGCCTACGGTGGCTGAAAATCGGGGTCTGAGTCCCGGCGGCTGGGGCATGAGAAAATACGTTCCTTCACGCGTGCGGCCGCCTCCTTCGCTAGCATTACTGCTTCGCAGAAGGAACCACCACCTGCCATTCCTCCTCGCCTCGGACCATGACCTGTAGCAGGGCCCGGCGCGCGATGTCGTTGCTGCTGATCGCCCCCACGAGGACACGGCGGTGCTCCGCCCAAGTGAGCCACACTTCCACCGTGTCCTCCGGGAGGTCCACACAGTGATGACACACGGGCGATTCTTTCGCACGAATCTGATGCAAGAACCTCCCGAACTTACCATGTTCGGTGAGGACCTGCGTCATGCGGAAGGTGAGGACGCCGTGATGTCTTTCCAGTTTCCACTCCTCAAAGAGGCGACTTAGCGCCATATTGATGGCATGCCCATGCTACGGAAGATACGGAAACCCTTCGTGTGTGAGTCCGACTCCTACTTGACCGGTTTTTATTATTCACCTGAATCGAGGCCACCAACACGTACTATGTAAACATTCGAATGGCTATTAAGGTTATAAAAATTTAGCTATATGATAGACAGACGGAAATACCGACGGTGTAGGCGTAGTAGTAGGGCAACATTGTGCACCCAGAGCGGAACCCTAAAGAAACGCAGCACGGTGCTCGCTCGCTACACACGCACCGCGCCTGCCGGGGCCGCGCTTTCTGGGGCCGCGCCTGCTGTGGCCGCGCCTGCCGGGGCCGCGCCTTCTGGGGTCGCGCCTGCCGGGGCCGCGCTTTCTGGGGCCGCGCCTGCTCCTGTCGGGGCCGCGCCTTCGTGGCCGCGCCTGCTGTGGCCGCGCCTGCCGGGGCCCTGCCTGCCGGTGCCGCGCCTGCCGGGGCCACCACCTTGTGGCTCTATACGAACTAAGAACACATTTACGTATAAGGTATGTCGCGTACGGCGGTAGCTCCGGGTGCTACGGCGCGGCGGCGGCACGTGGTCGGGTCGTGATGCGGTCAATGCTTATTAGGTTCTTTTTAGTTAAAACGACGTAACTCCAGATGCCATTACATTACCTAATTGATGCAGTATTAACGTTTTTGTGTTAGTAGAAGAATCCGGTTTAGTAAATAAATATTGTAAATGAAAACATGTACCTTGTAAAGAGAGATCTGTCGATCGGACTTTAACATTTGTCGCGTTGCTAAGTGTGCGCCTCTGTTGAACTAGAATGTATAAAGTCACTTGTAAATTATTTGAATATTAATCTAAAATATAAAAATCTTTAACTATAGTAATACTATATCAAATTTTAAGAGCTTACAATAATATCATTGTTTCTGTAAGACGCTTAAATAAATGTATGAGTACGCTAGTAACGTGAATAGAGGGTGGGACTTGATACGACTGGACAGCGCAGACGCACGCGAGAGCGCGCCCGCGCGCCCGTGTCGCCGCGTGTACGTCTGCGGGGCGTTTAACCATGGGAAGTGATTTTCTTCACTCTTCTATATATTTAGATGTTAACGTGTATAGAATAATACTATTGTATTATATAAAACGAAACCAAAATGCATTTAATGTCAATAAATACCTAATAAAGTTACTAACCTTGTTTATTATTTTTATACTTACTGGGCGTCTCAGAAAAAACTCGCTGTTGCATAAAATTAACAAATATGTTTAAAGGCTTTTGATCCCCATTATTTACCATTTTTATGGCAATATTTGTACGATGTTATAGACCCATCTAAGTTTGGCGTTTTTTGGAGACGTTCACCGTTGTTTCCTTCAGATCTCTGCCCTTCATATCCCACTGCTGATAAAGGCTTTTGAGCCCCATCCGCAACGTTATTCGGATCTGTAACCTGAACCGCCGCCTGATCTGAAATGCCGATTCGTAATAAAGCGTGGTTTGTCGGGCGAGAGGTTTAGACACTCGTTAAAATTCAAATCATTTGATGGCCAGTCACGTGACACACGTCACTTTAAACCACTAGCGCCATCTCTGTTTTTTTTTAAACTAAATACAAAAGCACCGTCACGACCAGACTGACATACGCACGTCCTCGTGTGTCCCTTTCACCCTCAGGTCACTGCACTGCCATTAGTCTGTATCTCGGTAATGAGAATAAATCTTCTTTATTTTGTAATTTGCCTATGTACCTATTCTATGCAATACCGAATGCGCAGCCGGTAATGTGTGTAAAACACGAGAGCAGGGAAAGAGGTCACATAATTTTAGTTCCTCAGACCAATAAAAAGTATAGACGGAGCCGTCGTAAACAAAAGCGACGAAATAAGTGAAAACTAGAAAGTCTAGTTATCTAAGTTTTAAAGTTTGCATTTAATTATATTATTATTAAACTTTAATGTGTGTTTAAAATATAGATAAAAAATAAGGTTTTGATTTGTTTATAAGTGTTTTGTTTTCAAAGTCGAAGACCTTTAGAACTTTAATACCAAAAAAATTGTCGATAATGGTGTGTTGACAAATATCTCTGTATATTAGGGGAAAGTGGTCACCCTTCGTACGCTTTTTAGATTTTATTTTTTTAATTTATGATTAATTGTCGAATTTATCTAGTTTATGTACCTAAGTGTAACAAATATATTGTAGTTTGTTACAAAAAAATCCGAAACTATTGTGTTCAAAGGTTAAAAAGTTATAGTCATTTTTCTACGATACGAGATTTGTACGAACGTACCCCACGTACGGGGTACGTTCGTACAGTAGGTGGGGTACTTTCATACGCCATGGGGTAGATTCATACACCGTAATTAAAAAGTATATTAAAGTCGTTATTTTTTTATTAATAATTAGAAAATATTCATTTATCAAAGAACTAACTTAATAATATTTGACTTGACTCATAGTCGATACCTACATAGTTTTTTCTTTAGAAAAATAACAAAGAATTAAATCCTTCATCCTTTGTTTACTTATTGATAATTCTAAGCTTTATAATAAGTCTAAATGAGATCGTTACAATCATTTTTTAAGAGATTGTTGTACAGTCTTTGACAATCTAAGCTTAAAGTAGGTAATCATACACTTGGTTGTTACTTTGGAAGTTATTGAACATTATAATTATTTAAATTAACTGCAAACGTAAAAAGTCTAGCCATTCTAGCTGTACAGCCCGCTCGTGGTTTTGGATCAGGGAGGATCATGGCGACATCGGTGATATACAGAGTGTGTGTCTTCTACATCAGGGAAAAAGAATGACCATGATGATTCCGGTTTCTTCTGAAGATAACATATTTTCAGCTCTGTACCCGAATAATGACTGAGAAGTTTTCCGACGTAATAAACCACATAAGTCTTTTTTGCAAACTTGACCAAAACAAAACAATTATCTTTGATTTTTTCTGGTATAACATTTAAATTATTATTAATACTGCTATCATCAGTCTCTTCGTCCGTTTCGATATCGATTGGAGATGTTGAACTCTCCCGCAAGCTAAATTGCGATCCTTCAGATTCCTCTGAATCTTCGTCACTTTCTATTTGCTGTTTCTTTTTCTTTTGTCTTGATTCAACTTCGTTCAACCTACGTTTCACTGCTTTGGCTCTGGCTTTCCTTTCCTGTTCTTTTTTTTCAATTCTTTCTGTCTGTGTCTCTCTTCTAGTTCATTTTTTTCAGGTGTATCTGTATATATGCGGGATTTACCCAGTTTTCTTCCTTAATTGGTTTTTCTATTTCTAACAGCTGTAGGATAAGGTCTTATGGCTCTCTTCTTCTAACGAGAAGACTTGTAGACTCGTGAACTTAGAATGAAATGTTCGTGAGGGTCCATCGGTGTTAGAGGCATCTTTGAATTTCTTGACTCTGCTTTCCAACGTCGATGACTTGATGTTATATTTCAACGCGGCTTTCCTATACGACAACCGTCCTTGAATTACGTCATCAATTGCCAATTTCATGGACTCTTCGTCATCCTCTTGAGTACACGTACCCTTTTTCTTATATTTTCGCACCATGATTCTGCAATAAAATATTAATTATAAGGTTTACTTAATAAAAATATTTCGTTTTGTTAGAAGTAAAATACTTCTTAAAAGAAAAAATATGTTGTTGTGCTGTCTACACGATAATCTTAAAAGGTTTACTATATTTTATTTCTTAAAAATTTAATTTTGATGTTCTGGTGCTCAATAAAATTTAAAGGGGAGCATTCGTACGCGTACGAATGTGCCCCTTGTTTGGCTGTCCGAATGCACCCCATGCCTTGCACAAAATTAAAATACAAGTTTATACAAATTCTAATTCAGTTTTCACAAATATAACAATCAAAGCTCAAAATAATCAATGTTAACATTAATTAATCATCGCCCTATTGTCAAAAACATAACAATTCTACTTACATTTACGAATTAAATTTACGTAAAAAATTTACTTACCGCGTGCGAAAACACGTTACGTCTTGTCAGCCGATACACCGTGGTGCGACTGGCGCGACACTCCGCTAGCAACATGGCGGCCGGTATGTCTATGCACACAAGCAAAAGCGTGTTTGTGTGTCGCTTAGTTTTTCTGCTATAGTAACTGTACGAATGTGCCCCGCGTACGAAGGGTGACCACTTTCCCCTACTATGTACATAATGTAACGAGTCGAAATCGTTTCGCCACATGATTCGCTTTTAGGCGATTTCCGAACCGTAAATGTGTAGGCGTTCCTAAAAGGTCGTGTAACCAAGAAAGGAAATCTTTTAAAAAAGTGAGCTGTCAGATTTGTTTTTTTCACCGAGATTGAAATGGAAGCAGCTATTTTTTGTTTCTGTTAATTTTTTTTAAATAAATCGACAGTAATCGTCGATATTTTGTGCCCTATAATATAATGGCCTAAAAGGAAAAGAAGAAGTCCATCCTCTATTTTCTAATAGGATTGCTACATATTTTCCGGTAAGGGTTCATTATTGGATTTTTTACATGACACGTTGTCGTGGGATTTTGTTCCGATATTTTATGTCTCGTTGTCATTTCCAGTTCGTGAGTGATTTTCGCCCAACTGTTTGTTTTGATGATTTGAGGCGCACTCAACGAGCAAAAGAAAAAAAAACGGTGAGTTTCACTAAAAAATACTACGTGACCTCGTGTTTAAAAACTCGAAACTTTCATGAAAACTAATGATTTCAATCGATTGTTTCAGCCGTCTGGCGTTTTTTTATATATTTACTTTCCATTTTCTCATATTCCTCGATGTTGGAACCCTTCGGACTGGTCTGCATTGCCTGGATGAGGATTAATTATTAATTTTTTTTACTTAGCTTAAAAGGTGCAACAATACCATATTAGTTCCAATTATCTTAAACAATGTCACTTATTAAGCATTTCATGGGTATCTAAACCTGGTCATGAACTGCGGGCTGGGAGAAATTAAAGACTAAAGCTTGACTTACATTTTTAATCTTTTATTTTTCCTATATAGTCTATCGCCTGAAGATTAAAAGGCAAGGCTCTCCAACTTGTAGTTAATCCGAGTTTATTTTTTTGAGGATGTACCTGGCGCCCGAATTATCCATTTACATATTGGTGCATCTTCAACCCTCTATTAACACACACATTTAATTACCCAGTACATGACAATAACAAATATTTGCATGCTAATACTTAGCAAAACATGTTTGCTCCTAATTGTTTTCCTTTACCATCTTGTATACCGTGTGTTACATACGGATCCCTAATGGATATCGCCGACCCAGCAATTCATTCGATTGACGCCAAACACATGAAAACTGCATCATCGACACTTGGGCCAGCCACGAGCCGCCGACGCAGCAAAACTGCATATTAGCAATAAGTTATTTTTAATAAATTTTGGTCATTCCATATTCTAGCATCGAATAGGTTTCACTGATATTAATTGTAATTTTTCTATTTAAAATAAAAAATAGAAGAACTTTAGTTTTTTTTCGAGCCTGCAGTCTACGTAATTGGCGCAGTCGGTAGGATACTCACAGGCTAGTTCGCGTTTCGCATTAGAGTCGTCTATCATCGATATTTACAATCGCGGGTCGCCTGGGCGGCTATCAAGTGACGTCACGAGTATCCTGAACCTACGTTGGAGCTGCGGAGCCGGGTGGCGAATCCAGACATCGATTCACGAAGAAGAACCAGAGATGAAACACATGTGACATGTAAGTGCACTACATCGAGATATAAGTACTTATATCTCGATGGTGCACTAGAATCTTTCTCGTGTTGCTTCCTTCTACTCCTAAGTTACTTTTATGTCCAAGATTTTTCATCGCGACAGATCTTACCCCCGGGAACCTGCATCACGACAGGCGCGCCGGCATATAGTAGATATTAGTAGAGATATAGATAGCGAATTAGATTTTAATTTGAATAGTTTATTTGAACCCAATATGTCTTTTAATCCCGATATTATTTTCAAGGCCTTACGCCTCGTGCCCGATTTTGATGGAAACCCTAACGTTTTAACTAGATTTATTAACATCTGCGATAGAATAGTTACTCAGTACGCTAGTGCTGAGCCAGGTAGCGAATTAAATAATGTATGTCTTTTAAACGGTATTTTAAATAAGATTACTGGGCCTGCTGCATCCACTATAAACTCAAATGGTATTCCCGAAACCTGGGCAGGTATTAGATCAGCCCTCATCAACAACTTTTCAGACCAGCGCGACGAAACGGCTTTGTACAACGACCTCTCATTGGCTACACAAGGTACGAAAACCCCTCAGGAGTTCTATGACCAATGTCAAACTTTGTTCAGTACGATTATGACGTATGTGACATTACACGAGACCATCCCGACGACTATTGAGGCTAAACGAACACTTTATAGGAAGGTTACCATGTAAGCCTTCGTACGAGGACTTAAGGAACCGTTAGGCTCACGTATACGTTGTATGCGTCCAGAAACTATCGAGAAAGCTCTGGAGTTTGTGCAGGAAGAATTAAATATAATGTATTTGCAGCAGCGTAATGAAGTATCAAAAACTCAAAGTGCCCCAAAGTTAGATAGTCCTTCTAACATGCCCGTAATTTACAAGCCCCCTATCATGCATGCTATGCCTTTCAACAGTGCTTCACGACCCCCACTACCTAACTTGCCTGCTCCAGTAGGTCTGTGTGGCCTTCAGCCCCAGCCTCAGCCTTTTAAATTCAATACGCCTAATCAACCACATCATCGCATGCCGACTCAAACGCAACAAATGTTCCGTGCACCACCACCAAATTACCATCCGCAAAGCAACGTTTTCAGGTTACCACTTAGGAATAATCCATCACAAAATATGGGTGCAAAACCCATGAGCGGAGTGCAACATTTCATTCCGAAACCTTTACCCATGACGTCAGGAAATGACTGGCGTAGAAACGGGAACCCACCACCGCCTAATTATTTTAAAATGCGTGAAGTGAACATGAACGAAATCGCTTCTCCTGAAAATTCTTAATACCCGGTCGAATATTATCCGGAACCAGAGTTCGGTTACTACATGGACTACGGCGACTATTACATGTTTTACGATTGTTGCGACACCCCTACTATGACCGACAATAATGTGATTTATGACAGTCAGACAACCAGCGACATGGAACCACAACCAGGTCCCAGCGACGCTAATCAGATGCAAAATTTTCCGAAGGACAAGACACCAAAAGAGCAAGGATAGACCTTAACTTACAGACCCAAAGACAACTACCATACATCGAAATTTCTTACCCTCCTCTAAAATTTTTGATAGACACTGGCGCTAACCAGACCAGTCTTTTATCAGTCCCGAGGCTGTGCAAAAGTTTTTCCCTGATTACCCCCTCTAACTAAAGACTAAAGGGTCATAGTTGAGACCCTTTCGAGGTCACAAATGTACACGGTGTTAGTAAAAATGATTATTCTGTAACGTTACCATGTTTTAATGAGTTTGTAGCCACCCTACAGCACATCACTGTTACCATGCTAGAAACACGCAGCCATTGTACTCCAAGGTCCCACGTGCGAACCTCGCTACCTGCTTCCACAGCTGCTCGACCCAAAAGTATTCCCACGCTACGCAGCCATTGTACTCCAAGGTCCCACGTGCGAACCTTACTACCTGCTACCCCAGCTGCTCGAACAAAAGCATTGCGCGCCCGAACCGCGCTCATTGGTTAAGTGTTTTGTAGATACTAAGTTACTATTGGTTAAGTTTTAGTCCGTAATATTGTAAACTTGTATAAAAGGAGGTGCATGGTAAAAATATACACATTCTGTTTTGGAGTCACACGATTCTTACTTCTATCCCCAAAGTGGTGACCCCGACGTGATTCTACCCAGCTACGGACCTGGTTTATGCCTGCCGGCTGGAGTAGATATCACCCGACGTGATTCTGCCCAGCTACGGACCTGGTTTATGAAAAATGTCTAAAATGTGTTAAAAATATGCTAAAAGTCATATTATTATTGTAATCGAAGTACCATCGCATATTATATACAAAAAAGACGACAAAATACTCACAAAAATTATTACTATAACTGGGGATCGAAGTCACGGCAAATCGTTAAATACCGACATTTTGGAATATTGCTCACCCCCCATAGCAAATAGCGTGATAATTTATAGCCTATGTCCTTTCTCAAGCTCTATTCTATCTTTGTACCAAATTTCATCAAAATTGGTTCAGCGGTATAAGCGTGAAAGCGTAACAGACAGACAGACAGACAGACAGAGTTACTTTCGCATTTATAATATTAGTATGGATTGACACTTTTTTCTTCTCAACACTTTTTATATTTTTTTGAAATAAATTGAGATTGGACTGTATAAATAGGAAATAAATTACACTGATCGGACTTTTAAAAAAATCAGAAATAATTTTAGGTGGTCTCTAACATTAGAATTACTTTTAGAGAAAAATGCTTACAGAGATTACAGCTTAATCAAATTTGCAAAGTTTGCCCAAATCCTAGGAATAATTACTAATCTTCTTCCTTGTCGATATCACTCTTGACAGAGTGGTCGTGGTCATCACTTCAGGTGTTGGTGGCAAGCTTCACAACACGCCGCCACTCCTCTCTGATGGCCGCCTTCCTCGTGCATTCGTGAAGTGATGATGAGCCATTTACTGCCGCTTTAATCTGGTCAGTCCACCTCATAGGCGACCTTCCTCGTGGCCTGGTACCCTCAACCCTTCCCTGAACTACAAGTCGCTCAATAGCCACTTCCCCTCTGCGGCATACGTGACCAAAACAGGTGAGAATACGAGACTGTACCAAAGATGATAAACGCTGCTTGATGCCGAGTTCCCGAAGTATAGACTCGTTGGTACGGAATTCAGTCCACGATACTCCGAGCATTCTCCTCCAGCACCACATCTCTAGGGCGTCTATCTTCTTTTTCTCTATTTCCCGTAAGGTCCACGTTTCTGCGGCGTACAAGAATATGGGGAATACAAGTGCCCGAACTAGCCGGATTTTGGTGGCTCTATATATGTTGCGATTCCTCCATATTTTCCTCAACTTGTCCATCGCAGACCTGGAAATTGCCATACGCCTCTTCACTTCATCGATACATCCACCGTTGTTCGTAATTAAGGCCCCCAGATAAATGTATGATTGCACCACATCACAATTAGCAATTTGTGTAATTTCTGGAGAATTGTTATTCATGCGGTCGACAATCATCACTTTCGTTTTATTCCGGTTTATCTTAAGTCCGAACTCAAGGCTAACCCGTTCCATCTTGGCGAGAAGTTGTTCCATGTGTTGGGTACTGGTGGCGAACAAAGTGGTATCGTCAGCATATCGCAGGTTGGAGATCTTCAAGCCACCAATCGAAATGCCATCTGTCCAGTCCTCAAGTACAATCCTCATTATGAGCTCTGTGTACACATTGAACAGTAGTGGAGAAATAATACATCCCTGACGGACTCCGGCGCTGGGGTGGAAGTGATTGGATTGAATGTCATCTGCGCGAACTGCGGCTGTGCCATCCTCATACAGTCTTCGCAGGAGGTGTACCAGGTGTTTTGGAACACCCATCGCCGTCAGCGTTTCCCAGAGTTTGGGCCATTTAACGGAATCGAACGCCTTAGAGAAGTCCACAAAGCATATGTAGGTAGGCTTGTTGAATTCTCTGGCTTTCTCTATAATTTGTCGAACCGTCAAAATTTGCTCCCGAGTTCCCTTCCCCTTAACAAAACCAGCCTGTTCAGGAGCAATTTCTTTGCTCAAGTAGGACTTTAGACGCTCGTTCAGTACGTGCAGTAAAATCTTGCTTGCGTGAGAGATAAGAGCAATAAGTCGGTAATTACTGCACGTCTTGGTGGAACCCTTCTTGTGCAAGGGGACAAAAATAGTGTGAGCCCATTCTTTCGGCCATTGCCCCGTGAGCCATATCTTATTGCATAGGGTGTGGAAGATTTGGACACCATGTTCGCCCGATGCCTTGATTGTCTCGATCGGTATTGCGTCCGCCCCTGTGGCTTTGCCGTTCTTCAGATGCTTAATAGCGGCTCGTATTTCATCTTTCAGAATATCAGGCTCAAGATCTTCGTTTCCGGGTTCCGTAGAGGCATAACACTCTGATTTCGGGTCTTGAAAGAGAGACTGGCAATATTGTCTCCAAGTTTCAGCTATTGCTTCTATGTTTGTCACCGTTTCCCCAGTAGAGTTTTCGATGGCCCAGGTCTTGCAACTCAGGGTTTTTGTGATGGCGCGAATTTTTTGGTGTAGGTCCCTAGATTCATGCTTATTTGCATGGACTTCCACGTCCCGAAGTTGGTCGTTCTGGTCCCGCCTACAAGCTTCCTGAATTCTAGCGGACATTTCATTGAGGGATCTTATATCAGCTCCAGATGCTTTCATGTTTCGCCTTTCCTCCACAAGACTTAACGTTGCATCGCTCATCCAATGTTGCCGTTTCCGTTTCCATGCGTTTACACTAGACTCTTTGATCGAGCTCACCATAACGTTTTTAGCCCGATCCCACAACTGATCTGGAGTCTCTGTGCTGGAGTCTACGTTCGTCCACGGTATCATCGCTTGCTCCAGTGCACTTAAAAACTTAGCATTGTCAGTTACTTCAATCTTTCGTCGTGTCTCGAGTTTCCTAACTGCTCGTAACTTTAATTGCACTTTCGATATCAGCAATTGATGATCTGACCCGCAGTCTGCTCCCGGTAGAGTATGAGCATTCTTGATGGAAGTTTTCCATCGCGATCTAATTAGGATACAATCAATTTGATTGCGATGTTTGCCGTCTGGCGATACCCAAGTATATAGTCTGCGCTGGTGATGTTCAAAGAATGTATTGGATATTACCAAGCCGTTATCAGCTGCGAATTGAATGAGCCGCTCCCCTCGCTCGTTGCGTTGCCCCAAGCCAAATTTACCCGCACAATGACTTAGCTGATGTGCATCAGCTCCCACTTTAGCGTTCAGATCACCTAAGATGATCAAAATTTCTCTATTGGCGATCTTTTCGATGGTACTCTCCAGTTCTGTGTAAAAGCTCTCTATATCATCATCACATGCAGCACTAGTCGGTGCATAAACCTGAATGAGATTAAAATTCACAGGTGTCGCTTTAAACTTTATTCTCATTATCCTGTCGCTAACAGGTTCATACTCCATTACACTATTCCTTAGATTTTTTGGAATAAGGAAGGCAACTCCATTTCTGCTATTATGGTCATTTCCAGAGAAGTATATGGCATGAGTCTCTGTGAGAAAATGACCGTTGTTCTTCCAGTGAGTTTCACTAATGCCGCAGATATTAATGCCACACCTCGTTAACTCCTTCTCTAGGATCTTTAGTTTGCCTGGTTGAAGTAAACCGCGAACATTCCATGTCCCTATCTTTTGGATATGTCACATTTTCATGGAGTCTCCAGTAGCATGTTTACCATACGTTGCCTGGTCTCCTACAACCGTATGGCCGGCAGCCAATTTCCCACCGTCTGCCCCGGACGCAGCACGCCGCCGGTTGCTAAGCGGGTCGCATGGCCTCCTCTGTGTATTTAACTGTACCTTCATGATGACTTTCTTGGGAATTTGTTATGCAGTGGTTTCCCCTTGCCTTCTGCATTTAAGCCTTTTAGGGGTTATTTAAATCCCAAGGCCGTTTTAGCCTCTTCCAACCGGTTGCCCAGTCAGGTGAATGGTTATCCCGCCATTTGCTCGGTCGCCAGAGCCTCTTCTGTTGTCTAGCAGGGAGCACCACGGGGCAGTAATATGCCACCCCGCCACCATCCGGTGCGTGCAGGTGAGGTTGACAATAGGATCGGATAAGATCTTAGTTCCGTTCTCCCCTTACTCCCCTAATTACTAATAACGTAGAAGATTTAATGTTAGAAATAGTTAGAATAGAAAATATAATGGCTTTTATACGCGCGTCTAGCACTCATCATTCCATGATAGACATAGAAGTACTAAGAAATATGATAGATAAGTTAAAATCAATATACCATCAAGATCAGATTTTAAATCTAGAGTTAAGAGAATATTATAATCTTATTCAACCAGGTTCTTACTTTATTGAGAAGAGAATAGTTATAGTTTACAGTTTCCCTATAGTTTCCATAGACTCTTATGACCTATACAGATTATCCATTGTACCCAACAAAAAACAGCTTGCCCTTATACCTCCTTGTCCCTATACAGGGTGGCCCAAAAGTCGTGGATCAAACGCAACTACGGGTTAGATGGGGTCATCAGCTGCAAAAAGTTGTTCTACGGGAGGTCCTTAAGGTCAACCCCTGCAGAGTTATAATTTATTTTGTGTTTTTATGGGAAATATGACTTTTTTTAACTAATTGTTATTAAAATTCGAAAAAATCTACATCCTGTATCTTTTTTATAATTTTTACTAGATTGCTACTGATGAGTCCTTGCGTTAGACATGCAATTTATGGTTGTTTATTGGGTGTGTTGAAGATAATATTAAGTTTTACGATTTATTTTTTTCTCAAATCATAACTTTTTATTTACTTCGGACCCCACTGTGAAAAAAAAATACTCTACCGAAAAGTGACCCTGTATTACAAGTTTTGCCGCATTTAATAGGGATTCTGAAAAGGTATTACACATGGCCATGAGTGGCTCTAATATCTTTCTAGGACGAAAAAACAAAACAACGATTGTGAAATAATTGTTTTATTAAGCAAAACATTTTACAATAAATGCTCAAAATTCCTGCCTCTGACCATAATACATAATCTGCACCGCCTAATAAAATTCCTACGTAACCTACGGAATGCACCTCTGTTGTTAGTAACTTGTACCCTAGCAAATTCGAGCTTTTGTCGTAGTTCTTGTTCGCTATTGTTCTCTCCTTGGTAAACTATTTCTTTAAAATAGCCCCAAAGAAAAAAATCTAATGGATTTAAATCGGGCGACCGGGGCGCTACCTGAACTGACGGGCGAACCGGCCTTTTATTGACAAAGGATTAAATGGTTAGTGTAGAAGAGAAGCAGAGAGTCTTTGTCATTAATTGTATTATTTTTAAATAAGCCTAACCGAGTTTTATGGTTCCCACCCCGGTCGCCCGATTTAAATCCATTAGATTTTTTTCTTTGGGGCTATTTTAAAGAAATAGTTTACCAAGGAGAGAACAATAGCGAACAAGAACTACGACAAAAGCTCGAATTTGCTAGGGTACAAGTTACTAACAACAGAGGTGCATTCCGTAGGTTACGTAGGAATTTTATTAGGCGGTGCAGATTATGTATTATGGTCAGAGGCAGGAATTTTGAGCATTTATTGTAAAATGTTTTGCTTAATAAAACAATTATTTCACAATCGTTGTTTTGTTTTTTCGTCCTAGAAAGATATTAAAGCCACTCATGGCCATGTGTAATACCTTTTCAGAATCCCTATTAAATGCGCCAAAACTTGTAATACAGGGTCACTTTTCGGTAGAGTATTTTTTTTTCACAGTGGGGTCCGAAGTAAATAAAAAGTTATGATTTGAGAAAAAAATAAATCGTAAAACTTAATATTATCTTCAACACACCCAATAAACAACCATAAATTGCATGTCTAACGCAAGGACTCATCAGTACCAATCTAGTAAAAATTATAAAAAGATACAGGATGTAGATTTTTTCGAATTTTAATAACAATTAGTTTAAAAAAGTCATATTTCCCATAAAAACACAAAATAAATTATAACTCTGCAGGGGTTGACCTTAAGGACCTCCCGTAGAATAACTTTTTGCAGCTGATGACCCCATCTAACCCGTAGTTGCGTTTGATCCACGACTTTTGGGCCACCCTGTATATATACACCGTGAAATTTTAGTGGTTGTTTTCCCGAAGCGAAATGAGTTTGTGTCGGTAATACAATCGATTAATTTAAATAAATCGTCTACCGGCACCGCTAGCGGAACGTCGTCTAATAAGTCCGACAAACTTTAAATTAGAAAAATTGTAATGCCGATTCATTTTTGAAAAGATGTCGATAACGTATTGCACGTATGACGTTCGCGGAAGGACTAAGCGCAGAGCGCAACATTTGGCGCCATCGTTTTATGTTGCGGCGAATCGGCGATGGCGCGGGGTGCCTCGCTTGCCGCGTGCGTGCAGGCTAGTTAATGCCGTATCAGAGCAAAATAAGCTCTCGAGCATGGACTCGAGAGCTTATTTTGCTCTGAACATTTATTATTCACTCTTCGGCCGTGCGCGCACTGCCTTGCGGTGGAATGCGGTGCGTTTATTCTACCGTGCGGTAGAATAAACGCATTCACAGGGCCGCGCACTGCCGCGAAACTAACGCACGTTTTAACCGACTTCAAAAAAAAGGAGGAGGTTATCAATTCGGTTGTATTTTTTATCATCATTTTTTTTTATGTTTGTTACCTCAGAACTCCGTCGTTTATGGACCGATTTGCTAAATTTTTTTTTGCCTTTATAGGAAAAATCCAGTTCTGATGATAGGATCCATGAGGAATCGAGGGTACCTACTCCTCAAAAATTATAGACCACCTTATAGTGATTTTGGTATTTTCATCGAGAACGCATTTACAGTCAAAAAGTAACATTTGATGAAGTGGAACTGATGAAGAAGACCAGAAATGGTCAACAGAACTTCATACTCGTATAGATATCACAATGAAGATAGTAAAAAAAATCAAAGTGTAAAATAACTTCGTCGGAAGTCGGTATTTTTATATTAGTTTTGTTTTGTCTCTTCGATAATTTAAGTTATTTTAAAAGTAAAGTTATTTTGCACTGCGGTTTTTTGACATAGTTGAGATACATTATTTTTTTCTATTTTATTTATTTAGGGCCTCCAAGAAAGGATGTTCACACAAATATAAGTGTTGAATACATTTAAGTTTTAAATTAGCACACTTCCTCAATTACAGGAGGCCACATGGATAGAGTTTAAACAATTTAAATCTAAAATAAGAATAGGTAGGTATATTGTTTTATTACGGAGTTTCCGTGACTACTTTCCATAGAAAGAACGAAACGTAACGAAATTCTGCTATGATCCTATGAGGAATTTCGTTCTAAAGTAGCTTCGATGTTCATTATCAGGTCATGATAATATTTGTATGAAACCTATGAAATTTGGAAGTAGGTACCTATACACGTTCTAATAAATCAAAACCGGTCCATAATTGACCGAAAATTGGAGAACATATACATAAAAATCAATCGAAGATCATATTATAACCTCCTTTTTGAAGTTGGTAAGAAATATGTCAAGCGAAAAGTAAAAACCGACACAACACGGTAGACGTTGTCATCGTCTGCCGCGCTTGCCTGTCCATAACAGACTGACGCCCTCGCCAGCATGTAAATGGCAACCAAGCGTTTTGGTGGAGAATAGGTACATTGGACGCTGGCCGAGGCTGGGCCCACATGTAAACGAGGCATAGACATTTAAGTTTTAATTAATGCAATCGGAATCGTTATAACTTAGGACGAAGAAGCCCTTCATAGGCCTTAAGGTCGTCAAGGGATGTACTTACCTAATACCGTTTGGTTTGGATACTCTTTTTTACGCTTTAATAAATATACAAAAAGACTCTTGTATGGTAGTCCATAACCATGACATGTGAGCACCACAGCCGGAGTTCGAATGACAAAAACTTAAAAAAAATAATAACCGACTTCACTAAAAAAAAAACACTAAAAGGATCAAAATAACTTTCGGGGTTTCTCGGTATTTTTTGTTTCCCCGAAATTTTTATTAGTGTTTTTATTTTTATTAGTGTTTTTTTAGTGAAGACGGTTATTTTATTTTCGTAAAAGTTTTTATTTAACACTTTTTAGCTGCGATACACTTATAAACAGAGTGCCTATTTCACATAACAATTCTAATTAACCCAAACACTGCTAGGTTACATTGTTTTATTATGAAGTTCCTGTGTCTACCTTCCACCTTCCGGCTCCATCATCATCATCAGATCACTTCGATGATACCATTTTCAACGTAACTATTCAGAACTATTCGTTTATTTGTATTTTCATAGTCGCTTAACTATCTTCATTGTGATATCTATGTGAGTATGAAGTTCCGTTGATCATTTCTGGTCTTCTTCATCAGTTCCACTTCATCAAATGTTACTTTTTGACTGTAAATGCATAATTTTTGAGGAGTTCCCTTGATTCCTCATGGATTCCATCATCAGAACTGGATTTTTAAAAAATTGGGACTAATCTGGAAGCATATCTCATATGGGAAAAAAATATTGCAAATCGGTCCAGAAACGGCGGAGTTCTGAGGTAACAAACATAAAAAAAATGATGATAAAAAATACAACCAAATTGATAACCTCCTCCTTTTTTTGAAGTCGGTTAAAACGTGCGTTAGTTTCGCGGCAGTGCGCAGCGCTTCCTAGATTTCTATACGATACAAAAATATTTGCGGTAGATTCACCGCAAATTTGCAGCGAGAGGCCAACGGTGATTCTACTGCATGCGTTTATTTCACGGCAGTGCGCGCTCTTCCATGAGACTCCATACTTCACAGATTATGCGTTAGAAAAACGCAAGGCAGTGCGCGCACGGCCTTAATAACTAGTAACGACCTGGTCCGATCAACCAGTGTACGTACCAGCGGGCTATCTACCCGGGCGGCTATCGAGTGCAGCATGCTGTTCGGACTGTCACGCAACCTGCGAAGCATCGAGGCGGATTTTTTACGCCATACTGCATCAAAGTTATCAGTGCGCGCGTCGGCAAACATTCCCGATGCACTGCAAAAGCGTGGCAGTCGTAACAGAACCCTGAACGCATTATTAAATTGGATACGCAAAGCATTGTAGGCCCTTTGGGTATATCCCTTTGGTTGTAAAATAAGGTGATGAGATGTAACGTACCTTAGAAGTGGAGTAGGTGCGACAACAATAAAAATCAAAGCATAATTTATTTATTAGGGGTTAAAGTACGAAATTGCTGATTTGAACTGAAAAATTGAAATTCGTTTTTTTTTTTTTCATTTAACATATTTATTTAATCAAAATAATTACCATTATTATCTATACATTGCTGCCATCTAATAGGAAGGTCATTTATGCCTTTGAGATAGAACTCTGGAGATCTAGATTCGACAAACTGTGTGAAAGCAATTTGTACTGCCTCCTGAGAAGAAATTTTTTTATCAAGTAGAAAATTGTCCAAATCACGAAAAAAATGGTAGTCCGTTGGAGGATGGTCTGGCAAATACGGAGGGTGACGAATGGTTTCTAATTGCAGTTCCTGTAGAGAAAATGGTTTCTCGTGCTGTATGAGGTGTCGCGTTATCATGGAGCAATAATGGTGAAGATTGATTCATGAGTCAGGGCTGTTTCACTGCTAGTTTTGCTATCATTGTTCGGAGTTCAGCACAGTAAACATCTGCCGTTATTGCTTGACTAGATCGGAGAAAGCTATAGTGAATAACACCATGCTGAGACCACCAAACAGTTACCATTACCTTTTTATTGGTAAGCTTTGCTTTAGGACGCAACAGTGGTTGCGGCGTTTGACCTGGGGTCAGCCATTGCATTTTTCGCTTAAGGTTATCGTAAAAAAATCCACTTTTCATCACATGTCACAATTCGATCCAATATTCCTTCATTTCTGTATCGATTCAACAAGGTAACATAAGTTTCAACACGCGTTTCTTTCTGCAGATCAGTCAAATCATGAGGCACCCATTTTTCATATTTTTTTATTGTTGGTAAGGAAACGTTAAACCATGCCGCTAATTCCTGGGTAGTTTGGCTCGGATGGGCTTCCACCATCTCTTTCAATTCATTGTTATTCACCTGTGTGGGCGGTCTTCCACATGATTCGTTCTTCAAATAAAATTTATCATGAAAGCGCTTAAACCAAAATCGCACGGTGCGTTCATTAGCAGTCCCCTCTCCAAACGCAACATTGATGTTGCGAGCTGTTTCTGCTGCGTTAGTTCCGCGTCGGAACTAGTATTCAAAAATCACTCGAATTTTCGAAGTTTCCATCTTTCTTGTCTAAGCTGAATAAAAAACAACTGAATGTCGATATTCGAATGTTGCACATTTTTAACCGACTACCAAAAAAGGAGGAGGTTATCAATACGGTTGTATTTTATTTTTTAAATTATGTTTGTTACCTCAGAACTCCATCGTTTATGGACCGATTAGCAATTTTTTTTTCCCCTTAGAGGTTATGCTTTCAGATTGGTTCTATTTTTTTCAAAATCCAGTTTTCATGATGAATCCATGAGGAATCGAGGGAACTTCTTAAATATTATAGGCAACCATATAGTTATTTTGGTATTTTCATCGAGGACTTAAGCATTTACAGTCAAAAAGTAACATTTGATGAAGTGGAACTGATGAAGAAGACCAGAAATGACCAACGGAACTTCATACTCACATAGATATCACAAGTAGATAGCTAAGCGACTATGACAATACAAACAAATAAATGGTTCTGAATAGTTATTTTGAAGATGGTATCATCAAAGTGAACTAATGATGATGATGGAGCCGGAAGGTAGGCACTGGAACTCTGTAATTAATCAATGTAATCTCGCCGTGTTTGGGCTTATTGGAATTGTCATGAGATGCACTTTGGCTTTAAGGTACTATCGAACTGATCTGATGATGCAGCCGGAAGATAGAAGGTAGACACAGGAACTTCATAATAAAACAATGTAACAGGCAATCTGGTTATAAGTGTATAGCAACTAAAAAGTGTGAAATAAAAAAACTTAAAAAATAGTTTTGGAAGTCGGTGTTAAATAAGAAACAAAAAATACCGAGAAACACCGACTTCCGAAATTAAAGTTATTTTGATTATTTTAGTGTTTTTTTCTTTTAGTGTAGTCGGTTATTTTATTTTTTGTAAAATGTTTTTTTTTAAAGAAGAACTTCATAGGTACCTACTATCTGAAAAAAGTTTCACTCAAAAATCTCAAACCATGAAGGTTTTATGTCAATTCGAAGTACCTATTACAATAAAACGGCAATTTCATACTTTAACCCCTATTATTACGTATGCATAGAAGCCGGCCGGCACAATTACTCAAAAAACAAAACATTTGATTGAAACTGACTTGCGGGGGGGCCGCGGGGTAGGGGTTGTTTGTCATTGGCTGATCGCAATTCCGGTGCATTTGAATTGCCGAATGCACTAGCGGGCAGCGAGTGGGCAAGCGGGAGCGAGATTATGACTCTAGGTCGGACTCTATGTCAACTTAAAACCCGTTAGTCCTAGAAACTTTTTTTGGTGTGGTTTTTGGTAATATGAGAGTGAGACGTGATGCCCTAAGGACGGATTTTTTGAGCTTCTTCTGGTGCCCCCCCAGACGTGATGGCCTAGGCAATTGCTTAATTTGATTAAGGGTTAATCCGTCACTGGTCACACTGCCTACACCAATACGCCTGGTACAGTGGTGGTGAACCGAAGCGGGAGGCGGGCAAGGCTTGTTAATATGACGCATGACGACAACCTCGATTGTCGATTTGAACTAATTGTTTGACTTTATTAGTGTACATTACGTAGATAGTTTATTAATTTGTGTATGTATTGTATAATTGTATGATATTCATGGTTTATTAGCATAGATATAAGAAAGGAGGAGATATGTTAAGCAGTAAAAAATGTACCAGAACACGATGTCTCCAGTTTCCCCTACCACCCGCGACACTACTACACATGCAGCAATAGTTACGCAGTCGCGCACACATCCGCAATTCATAAATCAGTCCATACTACACAATCAATTATAAACCTTACTTTCCTAAAAACAGCGTGTATTTTACATGCACCGTACAACTTACGCAAACATTAAATGTCGATGTGCTATGCAAAAGCAATTTATTTTACATTTACGCTAGTGATTGACTAAATAGAAAAGTTATCGATTTTCCATTTTTTGTTGTGCTATTTCTTTTGGTTCCCAAAAACAAAATCAATATGTCCAGAAAATAATATATTAACAATGGAATAATAAAATTGGTTTTAAAACCCAAAAACTCTAACCATTTACCCGCATTAGGCCATTATATACGGCATTTTAGAACGTCAATATCAAATACTAAAAATCGGCCAAGTGCGTGTCCTGGTTCTCTAAAATCCTGAAAAGTTTAATAACTTATATTATGAATGAAGTAAGAAAGTTTAATAACTTATATTATGAATGAACATGAAAAAAGTAACTGAGAGTGATACTAAAAAAAAAATATCTCACTTCTACAAAAAGAAGGTCTAATCGTAATTTAAGGATTGACCCATTCAAAAACACTGCGGTTTTTTTAGGCTAAAGCATTTCTGGTTGAAAGTGAATTGAGCATATGGTACTGTATTTTTTAGGGAACCTATTAGGTGGCCTTCCAGTGGCATCAATCGATTGCTTTATTAAATTTGCATCTTTCGGGAAACTGAAAACATAAAATAACATTTTAGTTATCATTTTACCTAAGTTTCTGATAAACCTCACGATGTAAGGCTTTTATTAGAAAAAAAAAACAGTACAGAGCTTGTTAAATAAAAAGCTAGAACATGTTGCCTTATTTTAAGCAAAAGTCGTTATTGAATTCTGAACCATGTCCATTATTGTAGCACATTCAAAACTTTTGAAGACTTTAAGAAGGAAGTGAAAATATCAAAATCAGTAAATAAGTAAGAAAATAACACGAAGATAAGGCATAACATACGATATCCGAAACCAAAAAATAGTCCTTCGATTAGTCCTTTATTAACTTACAATTTAACTAACTTACTTTACAACAGTTGCTTGCCTGTTTCTTTACTACTCTGTGAAATAATCAAAATAAATAAAAATTTACATTATTTCACTTCGGATATCCAACCAATCGATATCGAATATAGACTATCGACCATAGGTCGATAGTCTACATTAGTAGATCATACAGGCACATCTTTACATAATACAGTTGACTCTCGGTAATTCGAAACTCGAGGGACTCTTAAAAGTTTACGAATTATCGAGTTATTAACCGACTTAAAAAAAAGGTGGAGGTTATCAATTCGGTTCTATTTTTTGATATTTTTTATCATAATTTTTTTATGTTTGTTACCTCAGAACTCCGCCGTTTATGGACCGATTTGCAATTTTCCCCCCTAAAAGGATACCTATGCTTCCAGATTGGTCCCATTTTTTTCAAAATCCAGTTTTGATGGTGGGGTCCACGAGGAATCGAGGGAAGTCCTCAAATATTATAGGCAACCTCCATATAGATATTTAGGTATTTTCATCGAGAACTTCACCCTCACATAGATATCACAATGAAGATAGGTAGGCGACTATGACAATACAAATAAATAAATGGTTCTGAATAGTCATGTTGAAAATGGTATCAACGAAGTGAACTGGTGATGAACACCATTATGGTGATGGAGCCGGAAGGTAGGCACTGGAACTCCGTGATTAATCAATGTAACCTAGCCGTGTTTGGGCTTATTAGAATTGTCATGAGATGCACTTTGGCTATAAGGTACTATCGAACTGATCTGATGATGGCCGGAATGTAGGCACAGGAACTCCGTAATTAATCAATGTATCCTAGCCGTGTTTGGGCTTATTAGAATGATCGTGAGGTGCACTTTGGCTATAAGGTACTATCGAACTGATCTGATGATGGAGCCGGAAGGTAGGCACAGGAACTCCTTAATAATAATAATAATTTATTTTCAAGATAATACAATCCATTATGGATAGTAAAGACATAGGGGAACCTGTTGTACCTTGGTCACTTTTTCATTCAACGATTTTTTGAAAAAAAGCGGTTATAACTATTGCGATTAAACAAATTTTAGCTGTTAGACGAACTAATGTGGTTCATAATATAAATTATACAAAAGCATAGATCATCCTTTTTACAGGTTTTACATGAACTAAAAAAAGTTTGGAATGTTGATCAAGGTACAACAGTGGTGATGTACCTAGATCCGCCTATGTTGTACCGTGGTCATAGTTAGAACTCATCAAATAAAATCCATATTTCTCGACAAATAGCAAATATTTGTATTATTTCCAGCTTCAACACGTCTATAAATATCTTTATAAGCTTATCTAATATCTATGACATATCAATTAACAGAATTTATATGAATAAAATCAGTATTTTTCGTAACACCTAACTTAAACATTTTAATCACATTAGCAACAAGTCTTTATTCACTTCGTACTGACTAATATTTGGACTAAGCGTTTCTTAATTAATCAATAAACTCCGAGTATTTATTCATTTCAGGAACTGAGTAATATTCCCTCTTGGAATTAATTTTTTTTGGACTTTTTATTTTTAATTTTTTTTTTAATCCACAAGCAAGAGCTCTTCGTCACCTGTAAAAACTTTTTTCACGGCTAAATTATCATGAAGGTCGCTCGCATCTTTACCAGTCTTCAAGAAGTGTTCATTATAATGCCTCTTTAAAGTAGATCTTGACAAGTTAAAATGTTTGGCAGCCCCTCTTAATGAGAATTTTTTTTCTTTAACTAGTTTAATAGCACTAGAAAATGCTGTTTTAGCAATAGGAGTCCGTTTGGTGTTGTTTTTGCTACGAGGCATTTTACCTGTACCTATAAAAAACAACAAAATAATAAGTATGTGCGTTCCTAAACAGAATAAACAAGAATACATTTGAATGTAGGTAGCTTGACCATATGACCAAGGTACAACTGTTTTACTATGGTCAAGGTACAACACCCCTACCCTTTTATGTTTATTAGCACATGTAAATATGGAGGTTATGATTAACTCAAATCAGCATACTACATTCTAAACTTGGCTAAAGTACGTGTTGTTTTTTTTTTCTTTTTAGTTTTTATCTAAAGTTATTTTTTACGCAGTCGGGTTCTTTTATTTTTTAAATTTATTTTTTTATTTTACACTTTTTAGTTATGATAATCTAATAATACTATTTATTCACTCCATTTTAGGCGTACATTTATCACTTTAAAGTTCACAAACCTATCGAGTCATTCGGCTCGCTTATTTTGTATCTTAAATAAAATTGAAGTGTCTGTTTAACAAAAAAACATTGGTTTTCTAAATGAAGGTTATTAGGTTATCAAAGTGTATTCGAAACTTATAACAAAAATGTGAATTTTGAAATTTTTGGTGATCTGTCGGTTTGTTCCAGCGTAATAATAATACGTAATTTTCTCGCGGGAATGGGATTTCAAAATCTACATATATATACATATATAAAAGAAAGTCGTGTTAGTTACTATTTATAACTCAAGAACGGCTGAACCGATTTGGCTGAAAGTTGGTGGGGAGGTAGCTTAGAACCAGGAGACGGACATAGGATACTTTTTTTTTTAGTAGGGCAGAGTACGGTAGAGTAGGGTAGGGTACAGTAGGGTAGAGTAGGGTAGAGTAGAGTAGAGTAGGTTAGAGTAGGGTAGAGTAGGATATAGTAGTCAGTTGATGGGAGCGAAGCCGCGGGCAAAAGCTAGTACGGGATAAATCTGCGACAAGGTTAAACAAAATTTGACAGGACTTTCATTGGGATATAGCTAATATTACGATGAGTACCTACCTTAGGGGGCGGTTTGCCCCCCCAACATCACCACATCCTGATTCCCGGGAGAGAACATCTTCGAAAGGGCTGAACCGATTTTGACGGGACTTTCACTGACGGAAAGCTTTTTACCCGACTGCGCGACGCAAAGGAGGGTAATGTGTTTATCAGTCTATGTATGTATGTATGTATGTATGTATGTTTGTTTCTATGTGGCGTTCTAGAGACCAAATGCGTAGGCCGATTTTGTTAATTCTTACGTCAATCGATTCGTCTTAACCTTGCGAGTGTCACTAAAGACATGACAGTAATCAAAATTCACCACAGCGACAACCAGACGCCATATTGTCAAAATGAAAAAAAAAAAGTCCATGAACTATGTCAAATGGGGTGTCGTTGAATAGGTATTTTAAAATCATCTTTAGGTTCCTTTTATCATTTTTCATTTTAAACAATAGTTTAGGATATATAACGATTTAAAGTTGTTTAACAAAACAATCATTCTTGCTAATTTTCTTACTTATTGATTTAAGTTTTTATTTCAAGTATAAACAATATATAAACAAAAAAAAAAAACAGTGAAAAAGCATGAAGAACAAATATTTTTGGTAAAAAAATAACTTTTATTCATCGCCTTGACCCATCGCGAAGTGTCAGCGACAGAATGTGCGTATCGTCTCTGTCACTTGAAGTTACGCGATAGTTCAAGAAAGTGCGTTTTATCCCCACGATATTAACTCCCTCAATGAAATGACTAGATTGCGAAATTTACCATCTTTTATCGAAGTCAATGAATCGTAACTAAAAAGTATAAAATAAAAAAAAAATAATTTAAAGAAAAACAAAAAACCCGACCGCGCAAAAACTAATTTAAAAAAATACGTGAAAAAATTAACTTAAATAAAAACTAAAAAGAAAGAAACAAGCCTAGTAGTTTAGAATTCTGATAAGTAATACTAAATAACTACACAAAATAGTTTTATAATCGATACACACATAAATAAAATCATAAATTCTAATGCCTAACAGAACGACTCACAGTCGGGGCCCCTTGGGAAGATTTGATACGTAAAATTTGAATGGGCCCCGACTGTGAGTCGTTCTGTTCTGCATTAGAATTTATGATTTGATTTATGTGTGTATCGATTATAAAACTATTTTGTGTAGTTATTTAGTATTACTTATCAGAATTCTAAACTACTAGGCTTGTTTCTTTCTTTTTAGTTTTTATTTAAGTTAATTTTTTCACGTATTTTTTTAAATTAGTTTTTGCGCGGTCGGGTTTTTTGTTTTTCTTTAAATTATTTTTTTTTTTATATATATTTTTTTTTGTTACAACTATCACACAACGCCGTCTACTTTCAAGCTAAGCCGAGCTTGTGTTATGAGTACTAGACAACTGATAAATATTCTTATATATTTCTAAATACATACATATTATCTATAGATAAATTACACCCAGGCACAGAACAAATGATCGTGCTCTTCACACAAACATTTTGCGCTGGGTGGGAATCGAAACCCACGACCTCCGGCATAGCAGTCAGGGCCACTAACCACTAGACCAACAGGCCAGTCATATAGGTAGGTAATCATCTAATGACTTTTCCCGCCCTAGGGCGGAGAGGGAGAGCGTGTCAGACTTTTACTTAGTAAAACCAAACGTAGGTTCCTTCAATTACTCTTTGCGTTCTAGGACCACGGGTTATCTTATCAGAAGTCCTCCCAAGAGATGTCAACGGTTTTGTTGACATCTCTTTAAGAAACACGTAGTACAGGACGCTCGCACGTAGCACAGATCGAAAATCTGTTCGGTTCGGACAATAGCCGGACGGCCAGACTGCGAGCTACACATTGCACATCGTCCAAAAGCCCGCGCCTACGGTAGCTGTTTTTTTTTTAAGGTGGGATATCATCCAAATGACTTCTCGCGCTCTGGGTGGAGCGCGAGGGCGTGTCAGACTTTTACTGACTAAAACCACACCGGTATCCTTCAATTACCCTTTGCGTTCTAGGACTACGGGTTTCCCTTTCAGAAATTCTCCGCGGTCCTAGCTAGCGGACATCGGCCCTGCTGGGCCCCTACGGTTTGCTGACATCTCTTTGAGGAGCGCGAGGATCACTACGCGCTGTTGACGACTGGGCTCGGTCCGGTTCATTACCGAAGAGCCGGACGGCGAGCTACCCAGTGCTCGACGTCCGCAAGCCCGCGTCTACCGTGGCTGGTAGTCGGGGTCGGAGTTACGGCGGCTAACGGTAGCTGGTAGTCGGGGGTCTCAGCGGTTGGGGCGTGAGGATGTCCATTCCCTTACGCGTGCGGCTGTCTCCATCACTAGCATTACTGCTTCGCAGAAGAAGGCGGCCGCCACCCATTCCCCCTTACTCCGAATCATAGACGCGCGAGATGTCACCACCGCCGATGGTCCCCACGAGGTCACGGCTCAATTCCACCGTAAGCTCCATCGTGTCCTTCGGGCGATCCGCATTATGGTGACATCCCCGAGCATTTTCTTCCGCCTGAATCCGGTGCAGGAACCTTCCGAACTTACCATCTCCGGTGAGGGCCTGCGTCATGCGGAAGGTGTGGAAGCCGTGACGCCTCTCCAGCCATTACTCAAAGATGGGACTTACCGCGGTTTTTTTTTTTTTTTTTTAGTTGGGAAATCATCAAAATGACTTCTCGCGCTCTGGGTGGAGCGAGAGGGCGTGTCAGACTTTTACTGACTAAAACCACACCTGAATCCTTCAATTACCCTTTGCGTTCTAGAACTACGGGTTTCCCTTTCAGAAATTCTCCGCGGTCCTAGCTACCGGGCATTGGCCCTGCTGGGCCCCTACGGTTTGCTGACATCTCTTTGAGGAGCGCGAGGATCACTACGCGCTGTTGACGACTGGGCTCGGTCCGGTTTATTACCGAACAGCCGGACGGCGAGCTACCCAGTGCTCGACGTCCGCAAGCCCGCGTCTACCGTGGCCGGTAGTCGGGGTCGGAATTACGGCGGCTAGGGCGTGAGGACCTTCGTTCCCTCACGCGTGCAGCCTCCTCCTTCTCCAGCATTACTGCTTTGCAGAAGGAGGCGACCGCCTGCCACTCCTCCTCGCTTCGGACCATAGCCTGAACCAGGGCCCGACGCGAAAGGTCGCTGCCGCCAATTGCCTCCACGAGGACACGGCGGTGCTCGGCCCAAGCGGGGCACACCTCCACCGTATGCTCCACCGTGTCCTCTGGGTGGTCCGCACAGTGATGACACTCGGGCGTTGCCTCCGCCTGAATCCGATGCAGGAACCTCCCGAACTTGCCATGTTCGGTGAGGACCTGCGTCATGCGGAAGGTGAGGACGCCGTGTTGCCGCTCCAGCCACTCCTCAAAGAGGGAAATTATCGCCTCAATTGTAGCGTGCCCAGCACTGGGTTGCGACAGTCGCCGTCGCCATTCCACCATGAGATCCCGCCGGAACTCTGTCCGCCATGCCGCGACTTGGCGCGGCAGCGGAGTTTCACCCCGGCGTTGCATCTCCACGCGCAAATCGTGCATGCATGCAAGGACTGTTGCCTCCAAATCCCATGGTGGCAGGCCAGCAAGGAGGCTCGCCGCTTCGCGGGAAATTGTGCGGTATCCCCGTATCATCCGGATGGCCATGACCCTCTGGCAAGCGTTCAGCATGGCCGCCGGTCGCTTTTGCAGCGACGGCGCCCACACTGGCGCCCCGTAAAGGGCCATGGACCGAACAATTCCCGCGTAGAGCCTCCGGCAGGAGGCGTCTGGACTCCCAAGGTTGGGCAGGAGCCGCTTTAGGGCAGCCCCGGTCCGTTCCAGTTTGGGAGTCAGACGTCGAAAGTGCTCCACAAAGTTCCACCGACTGTCGAGGACAAGTCCTAGGTACTTCATCGTCGACCCGACGTCGATGCGAACCCCTCCTACCGTTATTTGGGAACCCGGTGGTGGCGCATTCCGAGGGCCATGAAAACACATGGCCTCGGACTTGTGCAGTGCCACTTCGAGTCCCAACTCCTGGATCCTGTCCACGACTGTCGCAACCCCGCGTGTCGCTAGTTCGGCCGCCGCCTGGTGCGACTCCCCCTGCGCCAGGACCAGCGTGTCGTCTGCGTAACAGACCTCGCTGACCCCGTCGGGGAGGTCGCCGCGCAACACGTAGTCGTACCCGATGTTCCACAAGGGCGGTCCTAGTACCGATCCCTGCGGAACACCGCACGACATCTCTCGCCGTCTCCACTCTCCCTCGTGACCAGGGTAGATGATAAACCTGTCCTTCAGGTAGGCCTCGATCAAACGACGGAGGTAGTCGGGCACCTGGTGATACCGGAGTGCCCTCCTAATGCTACTCCAGGGCAGGGAGTTGAAGGCGTTGGTGATGTCCAAGGACACCACCACTACGACCTTGCCCCGGGACACCGCATCCCCCGTCGTGAGGGCTCGCACGCGCATGATGGCGTCCACCGTGGAGCGCCCCCTGCGGAAGCCAAACTGGCTGTCCGAAAGATCCGGCCCCACCCGCGCTAAATGCGCGACGAGGCGGTCTGCAATTACTCTTTCAAAGAGCTTTCCCACCTCGTCGAGCAGCACTATGGGCCGGTATGCGGACGGAGAGTCCGCAGGGCGCCTCGGCTTCGCGATAAGGACTAGTTTCCCGGTCTTCCAACGAAGTGGGAACTGGCCCCTCTCCAAACATGCGCTAAACAGCCCTCTTAGTCGAGGCCCGAGTTCCTCCATGGCCAGGACCCAGGCTTTCCCAGGCAAGCCATCGGGTCCTGGGGCGGTATTTTTTGCGTTTAGCCTTCGTACCGCCACACTCATCTCTACCTCGGTCACCTCCGGAGTATCGTCGTCATCGCCGTCGTGGTCCGCGTCGGACACCGCGAGAGGCGGAGCCGTTGGTGGGCAAGAATGCTCCTCTCTCGAATGGAACAGAGCGTTCACTACACCCTCCACGAGCTGGGGCTGGAGACTCTGTGTCAGCGGAGGAGCCCAGGCGCGGAGCTTATCCCGCACCATTTTGTAGGGGCGTCCCCATGGTTCTCCGTTCAGAGTCCCCAACCACACGTCGCGGGCCTGTAGTTTGGCTCGCCGTATCTCCGCTCGGAGGGTGCGCTTCGCCACTCTGTATCCCTCGTACAGCTCCGCCTCTATGGCCTCCGCATCCGGAGGGCGAATGTGGCGCCTGCGGTGCCTGGTGTACCGGCGCCGTGCGGCAACGCATGCCTTGCGCAGTTCCGCAATCTCCGGCGACCACCAGTACACCTGACGCTTGGCACGTCCTGGCCGGACTCGGGGCATTGCCACGTCGCATATTTCCGACATGGCCTCCCGGAACCACTCCGCCTCGACATCTATGTCGACAGGCCTGTCCGGTGCTGACACCCAGGCCTGTACGATAGCGGCTTCAAGGAGGAGCTCCCGGTCCAGCTGTTTTAGTGCCCACCGCGGACCACATGGGTTCTGTCGGACCGGTGCGGTCGAGGTCTGGGCGGAGACGTCAAACCGGATGTACCGGTGGTCTGAGTACGTCTCCACCCCCTCCATGACGCGCCAGTCAATGACGCGCGGAGACAGAGCGGGGCTCGCGAACGATATGTCCACCACGGACTCGCCCTGCATCCGCACGCACGTGGGGACAGAACCCCGGTTTAGGACGACCAGGCCTGACTCCAGGGCCCAGTCCTCCACCATCCGGCCCCGCGTATCTGTGTACCGGGAACCCCAAGCCAAGTTCTTGGCGTTGAAGTCCCCGCAAACAACCACAGGGAGGGATTGAAACCCGGCGACGACGATGTTCAGCTCCATAAGGGAGTTGTGGAGATCGGCGAGAGTTCGGTTCGGGGAGAGGTATACACCTACCACTGCGATGTCCCCGAACCGTGCTGCCACGCAACCTCGTCCCCTCTTGACACCCTCTTGGGACGGGGTACCGACGGCGGCCGACGAAATTAATGTCACCGAGCCGTTCAGATCCTGCACCCAGCCAGCCCTGGGTGGGACGTAGTACGGCTCGGTGACCACGGCGATGTTGATCGACCACTGCGCCATGCTCTGGAGCAACAGATCCTGAGCGGTGGCGCAGTGGTTGATATTTGCCTGGAGGAGACGTAATGGAGCAATTATTGGCAGTCCATTACAGTCTCCTCCCGAGCCCCCTGTGAGGGCCCTGCCGCAACAGTTGCGGCGGTGGCTGTGGTGGCGACAGCGGCGGCTGCGGCGGTGACGGCGGTTGTGGGGGAGGACCTCTTGCCCTTACCCCTGGCTTTGGCGGGGGGAACGCAGTTCCTGCTCCCAGCCCGGTGGTCGGCTGGCTTGCCAGCCGCTGCACACACATAGCAGTGAGGTGCAGCGTTACAGGCTACGGCCTTGTGGCCGGGCCGACCGCACTGGAAGCAGTGATCGCTTCTGTCCACCTCCGAGGTGCAGTGGACCCCCGCATGGTGGCCCACTTGGCAACGGAAGCATCTCAGAGGTTTGGGCTCCAGCAGTTTCACCTGCGCTGAAACCCAACCCACTAGGAGCCTTCGACCCTCCCCAGTTATGGCCTTGGCCGCCGACACGGGGCAGCTCACCGTGACGGTTCGCATGCCCGTGTTGTCGGCACGGATAGTGCCTGCCCGCACCTGGTCGCCAGGACACTTTCCCGTCCTGACGACGGCGGCCACCACCTCGTCCTCCGTCACGGAGTCGTCCAGGCCCATAATGCGGATATCGATGCATTTCGTGGGCCTGGATACTCGGGCCACCTCCGCGTCTAGGGACGCTCGTATTTTTTCAGCCAGAGCGTCCGCGGTGGGGCCGCTGTCCGCACCAGGGACTTCCAGCATGCGGCCTCCAGTTGCGGTGGTCCTCATTCGCAATCCCCCGGCGATGCCAAACTTGGTGAGGTCCACCGCCCGCTTCGCCTTGGTCATCACCTCATTGTAGGTCGCGCCCTTCTTTTTCGCACCTGGCTGTAGTGTGATCACTACAGCTGCGGATGTCGGGGCACGAAGCCTAGCCGCGAGGGCCCTCTTCTTGCGCTGCTGCCGCCTTTCGCGCTTCTTGGCCGCCCTAGCCGCCTTGCCCGCCCTTTTCTTTTCTCCGACCACTTGCCATTCGGCGTTGGCCGGAGAATCCACAGGCTGGGGTAGCGAAGGAGGCCGGCTCGCCGCCGCAGCTGGAGCTTTTGCCGCCTTGCCTTTTTTAGGGGGAGGGACATGTTTCGTTTGCTGTTGCTTAGCTGGCGGGGCTGGCCTCGCGGTATCCGACACCACCGTGGACCCGCGTTTGTCATGCCCCGACAGGCCCGGCTTAGGCGCAGCAGCTGAGACCGCGGCGGCGGCGGCGTATGACGCCACCTTCCGTTGGCCGGAGGCCGTAAGCGGTGGGCGCAGCACGATGCCCTCCAGAACGGTGAGCTGCTGCTGCACCCGCTACTGGAACTGCTGCTGCTGCTGCTGCTGTTGCTGCCGGAAGGCAGCCAGCTCCTGCCGCAGTAGGGTCAGCACCTCGCTCTCTGGCTGGGGCTGTGGCCGTTTGCGTCCTCCTTTTGGCGCCGTCTCGGGACCAGCTCCTCGGAGACTGGCCAGGTCCGCCTCGAGCCGCCCAATCCTCTTATTGAGGGGCTCCAAGACGGTACCCAGTGCTTCCGTAATTGAGGTCGTGCCTTGGGAGATAGCATCCTTCTTCCTGGACTTCTCCCTTTTTTTGGAGACGCTTGTTAAGGCGGCGACCACGACCTCGGTGAATTTGGCCATTGCCTCCTCCATGCCATCTGAATCGCTTGCAGAAGGCTCCGAGGGGCTGGCCTGACCACTGATTGCTCCGGAGTGGCGCCCCTCCCTGGCGATTTCCAGGGATCGCCTGGCTGCATCCTGGGCAGCGAGCCCCCTCCCCCTTCCTGTCTTACGGCCCGCCCCCCGCCCAGCGGTGGAGATCTTACGGGCCGAAGCTTCGTCAGAGGATGACCCCTGGCCGACCCCCGACATGGGGCGTTTCCGGAGGAACTGGTTCCTCCTGGAAGAGGTGTCTGCAGGTTCTGCAACCTCCATTATCTCCGGAGTGAGTGAAGATGCGGTATCGGAATCCGACACCGCATCTCCGCAAAAATTTTTTTTTTTTTTACTCTATTGTATAGCGTCCCACAGTCGTTATGCTGATTTTTTTTCAACGTCACCTAAGAACACTTGGGTTAACAAGACGAATCTAACGATATGCTAATTATGTAAATCGGTTCAGCGGTTTGGAAGATATGAGGTAATAAAGAATATTACATACATACAAGATACGCGCGAAACACATAACCCTTCTTACAGTCGGGTAACAAAGCATTCCAACAATATTCTAAAACATTTAAAAAAATTATTAAACTCACCCAAAAAGCACAAAACAACCACATTATAAAAAATGCTCAGAGCAAATCTAAAGCCTCTTGGCAAATAATTAAAGGTAGTAATCGAACTGCAGAACCTATATTACAAATTAGAAAGGAAAACACTATTATCAATAATCCTAAGGAAATGGCTAAATGTTTCAATAATTTTTTTATTGATCAAATCAGGTACCGTACAACCCCGATTAAGAGTTAAGTCTTTGAAAGGGTAAGCCGTTTATGAGGTTACCTTTATCATGATGTAAGTCCATGAATGGGTTTTAGGCTTGAACCCATTAAAAGGGTTATCTCTTCAATATGGATAACCCATTGAATGGGCTTTACTTGAAACCCAGTGAAAGGGTTACACCAGCATAATGATAACCAATTGAATGGGTTCTATACTTGAAACCCAGTGAAAGGGTTACCCTTACATTAAGATAACCTATATAGTAAAGGTAAGGGTAAGGGTTTTCTTCGGGTTATCATATTATTATGGTTATTCAATAACCTTGTGCTAAGTAGGTGCTGGATGGAGCACCACACACACACCATCGCTAGCGCACTGACTTTATTTCACTAGACATTGCAGACTTGTAGACGAAACACGTGTTACCTATAATATTTAGATTTTAGATACTCTCTTATTAAGGTGTGAGTCTTGAACTCCCGTATTTGCGACAATTGTTGTCTTGTGTGACCCGTGTTAGCCGTGTTATCGTTGTCAATTGAATGAGCAATGGGTAAGTATTAGGGGTTAAAATATGAAGTTGCCGTTTTTAAAACGGGTTGCTTTTAAGTGATATATCTTTGGATTGACTAGGAATTATAAGTTCAAATAAACATTATATTAAAGGATGCATATTTTCTACTTCTACGTTGGTACTCTTAATATGAAAAAATCTTTTTTTATTAGCTTTCATGGTTATAAGAACTGCGATATTACAGAAAATACAAAACACAAGGAAACCAATAAATACCTCATTTAAAAAAAAGAATAACGTACCTTTAATATAAAGTTTATTTGAACTTATAATTCCAAGTCAATACAAAAATATAACACTTCAAAGCAAACCGTTTTAAAAAACGGTAATTTCATTCTTTAATCCCTATTATTAAACTAAAACAATAATATTAAAATTCTTGCAATTTTTACGTTTAGTGACCAATATTCTATCTATGACACAAATCACAAATGATCAATCAATCAATAATCAAGTGATAGGTACTCGTATATACCTACCTACATCGTTGCACATTGTACGGTGTACCTATAACCTACCTACTTGCCAATTTATTAAACTACTACTACTACCTACTAAAAACCACATTATCTGAATGTTCGTTTCGAATTTCGAGTTCATGGCTACATAATTACTATTATACTCCTAAAGGTACTCCTTTCTTATTGATAAGTCTACTATATACCTATTGCTCTTTTGAATTTAGATTGTAAATTACGTAAAATAAGTAGGTACAGGCTACCTATTGTAAGGTTTTACAGTGAAGGCATTAACTTTTAACAAATAATTAAGTAAGTTGTCAGGATAACTACCTAAATATTAGAATATAACCTTACTTTTAAGAAAGGAGATGTTTCATTTTCGGCCATCAGATGTACATTTATCGAAAAAGAGGAAAAAATACCACAAATTGGGGAAAAATATTCTCTGGTGAATTTGAGCCTGATTTGTTGTGTACAAAAAACAATAGTTTTTCAATTATTGCCATGTTTTAATCAACATGGCGTCTCGTTTGCTTGCAGACTTCATTCGTTCTGAAATCATGTCTCATTAAATCAATGTTACGTAGAAAATAATTAAAAAATGTGTGTATTCTTGTAGTGTTAAAAATAAATTACCATTATTCTCATATACATATTTTTGAGTAAACATAATTAAATGTGACCATTTCATCGTTACAAAAAAATGTAGTCTCCATTTTTGAAGTGTGTTTCTAAACGAATTCAAAATAACCGCCCGAACGCTCAAAGTGACTTTTGTCTCTTTTTATTTAAGAAATGATTCAAAGATTTGATCGTGCTTTGGTGAGCCACTTTTGTCTAATATTCTATTAGAAAGATCTGATCTTAGACTATTTATGGGTTTAGTTCTGATAAACAAAACAATTCTATAGGTTAAGTAAACGTCATCTCTACGACCTATCATGGCTGTCATAACTCTTAGGACAAACGTCAAACATTTTAAATTTTTATTTTGTACATAAAAACCATTTGATATTATCGAGCCTTTTCAGGAAGAACATCGTAAGCGACAATTTGCGTTTTTTGCAGAAATGGACTTTCTCTTTCGTAATTAAAAATTATTTATAAAAATATATTATGTTAATAGTGACTATTCTATTAGATCAGATATAAACAATAAGTTAAGTATATTTTTTTAGAATGACATTATCATAAATATTTTTTAATTACGAAAGAGAAAGTCCATTTCTGCAAAAAACGCAAATTGTCGCTTACGATGTTCTTCCTGAAAAGGCTCGTTATGAAAAAAATGTTACTTTATTCTATTCAGGGGTAAGTTTCCCAGCTTCGCTAAAATGTACATGTTATGGCCGGAGCCCCATACAAAAATGAAACATCTCCTTTCCACATAAAGTACATTTACTTGTATTATTTGATACATCATATAAATAATAACGATGTACAGCGTCTTGTTTCGTTTTTGGCAATTTTTTTCAATATTAATTGTTCATCATTTTCCTGCCCTTGTCCCGTCTTATTTGGGGTCGGCGCAACTAGTTGTTTCTTATTTTTTCTTTTTTATTATCACTAATTTCCTTTTCTTTCATATCACTATTCACACAATCCATCCATCTTTACTTTGATCTCCCTCTACCTCTCCACCCATCCACATGTATACTCATAACTCTTTTAGTAACATGTGTTTCATCTCTCCTCTTTACATGACCCTACCAAGACAAACGATTCCCCTTCAACTTTTCATTCACTGGCGCCACTTTCAAACTTCCTCTAATATAATAATTTCTCACTTTATCCATTCTCGTCACACCACATATCCATCTCAACATTCTCATCTCCAATACATGCAATCTTTTTTCACCCGTCTTTTTTCCAGCCCAACATTCTGATCCATACAGTATGACAGGTCTTATCACGGACTTGTAGATATTACCCTTCAACTTGGGGAGCCTCCGTGGGTCACAAGTTTTTCCAGTGACCTTACGCCATTTCATCCATCCTGAATTTATCCGATGTGATACGTCTCGGTCTACCTCGCCATCTCCTTGGATAAGCGACTCGAGGCACCGAAAATCGGAGTAGATTGGTATGGGCGTTCCAGCGAGAGCTAAGGGCATAGAACCGGAGTGACCGTCGAAATCGCAGAACAAGTGTTCGGTTTTCGTTCTGCTCAATTTTAAGCCAACATTCTCCAGTCTGTGCCACCACACCTCCAATTTGCTCTAGACCTCTAGGGCACTCTCAGCAACCAGCGCAACGTCATCGGCAACCAGCAAAATGTCATCGGCAAACAGCATACACCAGGGATTCTCTTCCTGGATGTCCGACGTCAGAGCGTCCATTATCATCAGGTGTAAGAATAATAAAAAATTTCATCATTGAAAGAGGAGTACAGCCATTTTATTTATTCATTAGGTATTATATTTATCGTCGAAAGTCGTGTTCAAGTACATTAATCTATTGGGAAATTAACTTTATTGAGTAATATGCACTAGTTTTCTCAATATAATGAACGCGCCTTATAAATTCTTTAAATTAAGCAACATTTTAAAATTTGTTTTAACGAAAGTGTTAAAAATTACCTTTGTACAACTTAGGGTTTAAGACACAACCGTAATACAATATCTAGACGACTTTTCGTATCGTGCACTTATTTTTTTATCTGTATATTGTAAATTATAAGCCATATTAACTAAATAATTAGGGTTCACTTAAAGAAAATCTCATATATCTGTTTTTCCTGATGGCTACAACCCGGGAATCTTTAAGTCAAGAGTGAATAGGTTACTTCTAGGTAAGCGCGTTCCATCGTCGACCGCATCGTCGCTTTCCATCAGGTGAGTTAGCGGTCAAGCGCGAACCTAACAAGAATAAAAAAAAATAAAAAAAATAAAAATATGAAAAAACCATTTTTAAATATATAATTAAACTAGTGACTTATTTATTGTTGGTTTCAGCGGTAATAAAAAATGATATATTAAAGGGTGTCTCAGTAAGAGTGCACTTTTTAAAATTGGAAATAATTTTTTTTCATGCAAGTGGCAACTCTGAAGTTTGACAGCTGTCACCTCTGCTTATTCCGATTATTAAAAATGGAGCGCTTTTCGAAAGAACAACGCGTTCTAATTGTGAAAATGAAAACTCATTACAAAAATGGGGAAAGTAACGCTGAAACCGCTCGCAAACTTCGCCAAATTTTCAGCCGAGAAAGTGCCGAGAAGTTGCAGTGACTGTGAACGGCATTCGTTTCAGGAATATGATAACGGATTTCTTGTGGCCTCAACTGGACGGCATGAATCTGGACAACATGTGGTTTCAGCAGGACGGCGCAATCTGCCACACCGCGCATGAAACAATCGACTTATTGCAGCAACGATTTCCAGAACACATTATCTCACGAAATTCTGATGTCAACTGGCCACCAAGATCGTGCGATTTAACACCGTGCGATTTTTTTCTTTGGGGTTTTGTGAAATCTCGGGTTTATGCGAATAAACCCGAAACAATTCCTGAGCTCAAATCGGAAATCCAACGTGTCATCGGTGAGATACAGCCACATCTCTGGAAGACTTGGAAGACGGTAGATGGCGCTGTTCCGCTTGACACCTCAATAAATAAGTTCCGTGTTTACATTTTGTTTTAAAAATATTTAAAAACGTATTTTTGTGTTTAAAATCCGTAAAATAGATATTTAGTGGCTAATTTACCAGTGTAAACGTTATTAAAGTAACTAATTCAACAATGAGTGAAATAATAACTGTTAAAATAACAACCATGACTATTCATAATAAATAAAAAAGTGGCAATTAAAAGTAACAAAAACAGTGATATTTTAGATAAAACTAATAAACAATCAACCAAACAGTATTCAAAGTGAACATATTTAACATAAAACAGTGTTCACTTTAGTGTCTCAAATAAAGGAGTACCTACGTGAAGTGGAAAAAAAATCGTGACACATTAGTCATACCAACCGATTAGCCAAATTCAAATTTCTCAATCTTTAACATACACTACTTAATTTCGACGTATGATTCTAATTACAATGTGGCTCAGTTAAGTAACAAGCTACATTTGATAGACGTTAACCTCGCACCTTAAGTTCGAATCCGGGGCACACATGCGATCACTTTTTGCGACATACTTTGATTACTTTGATTTACTTTGTACATCGGTTATTAAAAAATAAGAGCGTGCTGACATCGTAAAAGACTATAGATAAACATGGATACAGATTATATCACTCTTCGTAAGCAGAACACTGGGTCGTTGACTAACTTATCTCACTTAACAAATGACGATGAAAAGACGATTCTTGACACCACAATGATGAGCGTACCGGACAGCCTGCAGGATTATAATGACGGCGACTATGTTAACGACTTGAATGAACAAATAAGTGCACTTAAGATGGAACTTATGAGTGCGCATCAGGAAATAGACCACCTCAATAGCGAAAACTTCCGATTAAAATCCGATTTAGAAAAAGCCCTAAAGACAGTCGACACATGTAAAAAGATATGCTTGACGCCTAGCAGAAAAAGTAATACACCATCTTTATCAAGCAAACAAAAATCAAAGAATTACAAGATTCGACCAATTACCTCAAATAATGACTCCAATACTCCGATCAATTACTGCAATGAAGTAAAAATAGACACTTTCGACAAAGAAACTCGACTTCCGAGATGACTTATTATGACACATTGATGCAAAACAACAACCTGAGATCATTTTCAAACTTGGGTAATGTTGCTCAAAAAAAAACCAGTAGGCGCATCTCAACCGAAACCAAAAAATAAACTCGCTTTCATGAGTAGTAGGTGTACCAAAGGAACACTGCCGATAATCGAAGAAGTCTTTTATAATCAATTTGACTACTGTCATTATCTTCTACATAACGCCACTATAGAAGAATTATTAAGCATAGTTGAGAACAACTTAAAACACTTCACAATGCAAGACTATTGCCTGATCTTCATTGGAGAAAATGATTTAAAAAATAACGAGTATTTAGATATCCTCGAAAAACTGAAAAGCTCACTGAAAACTATTAGACATACAAATATTGTTATATGCGCTCCGACTTACATAAGGGGTGCTCTTATTCACAATTATAAAGTCGAGCTTTTTAATAACCTTCTAAGCTTGGACATAAAAAACCATCAGTATGCATACTTTTTTGACAGTAATTACTCCCTAACTCTTGACATGTTTTCCTACAATACAGGAAAAATTAACAAACGCGGATGGAGTGACATTTTTGACCAGATCAAATCCAAAATATATATTGACTACGATCAATACTATTCTAAAGTTAGCGACGATAACCAACTCCTTAAAGAAGACCATAGTGGGACTGACAATACATCAAACTTAACGGTAAATGATGGATCTAATGATGACTCCTAGTTTTTTCTTTGATAATCATATGTACATCTTACACCAAAACATAGCTGGCCTCCTTAACAAAACAGACTTGTTAACATTACATATCCAGGATCTTTTGCAAAAACAAATCAGTATTGAAATGATATGCCTAACGGAACACTTCGTCATTTCTGGTCAAGAAAATTTAATAAACGTGCCCAACTTTAAGCTAGCAGCATGTTACTCAAGAAGAAAGCATAAGCGAGGAGGTTCGTGTATTTTACTTAAGACCTACCACGAATACAAAGAACTAACTGATGTGAAGAGTTGTTCTATCACAGGCGTTATTGAATGTTGTGCTATAAAAATAATCAAGAATAAATTAATAGTTGTATGTATTTACAGACCACCAAATATGTCTAACATTAGTCTTTTTTATGACACTTTGGACACTATATTGAAAAAATTGTGCAATAAATCAAATGTAAAGGTAGTATTATGTGGAGACTTCAACATTGATATTTTAAAACGTAATAGATGCACTTTGGACTTTGAATCTTTACTCCTAAATTACAACCTTATCTTAAAAATAAACCAACCAACACGGCCAAGGAGCCTTACATGCTTAGATAATTTTGCTCTGAACTCAAATCTAAAATGTGCTGCTGAAGTAATGGATTTTGCAATATCTGATCACTCAGCTCAAATACTCAAAATTCAAGTCAGTAGAATTTGCAAATTAAGGTATTGGCGGACTCAGAAACGAGACTTCTCAAAAGAAAATTTGAATAAATTTAAAAATCATTTAAAAAGTTTATCCTTTTCTGACGTTTATAGCGAGAGTAACCCTAGTAAGTCTTATGATATTTTTATGGAAATTTTTCATCTACTTTACAATCAGTGTTTTCCAATAAAATGCATTAGAATTCGATCGGAAAAAAGAATTAAATGGATTTCGAAAGGCATTAAACTCTGTAGCAAGAAACAGAGAAACTTGCTATGGAAATATAGATTGAATCCGTCAAGCGAAAATCAAAAAACTTTTAGGACATACTCGCAAAGATTAAAAAAGATCATTAAACTTACTCAAAAGGCACAGAATAGTAACATTATTAATAAGGCACACAATAAATCCAAGGCAGCGTGGCAAATTATCAATAACAACAACCATATTAAAGAACCCATTTTAAAAATTGACAATCAAAATGTGACAATAAAGGATCCTAGGAAAATAGCCACATCATTTAACGACTTTTTTATTGACCAAGTACAAATTGATTCTAATGACACATTTGACCGAATTATTGACCTGGAAAGTAACTCAAATTCAATGTTTATGTCACCTTTAATCCCAAATGACATAATAAGAGCAATTAAATCGCTCAATAATACAAAAAGTTATGGTTACGATGAGATTACCACCAGTGTAGTTAAATTTGTTGGAGATGTTATTGCTGAGCCTCTAAGTCATATTGTGAACTGTAGTATTGAATCTGGTATATTCCCTAATAGCCTAAAAACCGTAGTAATAAAACCTCTACACAAAAAAATAATAGAGAAGACATGTCCAATTACAGACCAGTAGCCTTGATCCCAATATTGTCTAAGGTATTTGAAAAGATTATTTATCAAGGAATCGATAGATTTTTGAGTAAATATAATATATTATGCGAGGAACAAATGGGGTTTAGAAAAAATAAGAATATTAATATGGCAATATATAAACTCTTAAATAATATTATGACAAATGTTGACAATAAAATTCCCGTATGTGCAATTTTGACTGATATGACTAAAGCATTCGACTATGTAAACCATGACGTACTTTTAAACAAGCTTTACACCTATGGTATATGGGGAAATATCCTGGATCTAATAGAATCATACCTACGAAGTCGATTGCAGTACACAGAAATAACGAGAGTTTGCCTTAAAACTAAACGTGAACTTAAATATATTTCGGATTGTAGAGAGGTTAAACATGGCGTACCACAAGGTAGCGTTCTGGGGCCACCTTTGTTTCTCTTATATATTAATGATCTGCCCCGTCAAATACATCATCCTATGGTGCTGTTTGCTGACGACAGTACTGTGATAGTAAAATGTTCGGACATAAAAAAATATGAAAGTGAGATTAATAACACATTAAAGAGTGTTATTAATTGGCTTAGCATAAATAACTTTATTATAAATTTGCAAAAAACAAAGGTAATGCATTTTTACCAAAGGATTAGTCCCGCTAATATAACTGTTAGCCATAATGGCCAAAAAGTTGACTCAACAAATACAGCAAAATTCCTTGGAATCTTAATTGATAGCAATCTGACTTGGAAACCTCATTCTGAGGATGTCTGTAAAAAACTGAGTAAATTAGCTTATGTACTGCACAACTTATCGCACAAAGTAAACAATACTATACTTCTAACAGCTTACCATGGTTTGGTTGCATCGATATTGAGGTTCGGAGTGATATTCTGGGGCAACTGTAGTAAGAGGGAGGAGATTTTCAAGGCCCAAAAACGATGCATAAGATCAATGTCAAATTTAAAAACTACTGATAGCTGTGAGCCTGTGTTTAGGTCGCTAAAAATACTAACCTTCCCGTGTCTTTACATATTGGAAGTGTCCATTTTTGTTAGGTCGAATTTAAATTTATTTCCGTCTCTAGTTAACATTAGATTACGCTCAGGTCCTATGAGACTACAAAATAATAAATTATTACATACAGGAAAATACAAAACAGCATTATTAAGAAATAGTATAATGTCTATGGGCCCTATCATATATAATAAAATTCCACACAGTCTAAAAGAACACCCCATACGCATATTTAAAACTAAGTTGACTACATTACTATTGCAAAAATGTTACTATTCTGTTAATGACTTCTTGAATGATAAAGATTTATAGTTGTACTTTAATTTATTTATTTTTTGACATTTTGAATGATAATAATTTTGTGATGAATCATAAACTTCAAGCTTCAATTATATAAATATTTTATTCACTTTGATCAACACAATTTCATATTTATCATTCTATTAACAATCATTTCCAAATACACGGATTGGTAGGACATGTTCACTGTTCAACAACTCAAAGCCGACTGACTGTCCAGAATGACAGTTACAAACTCAATGTTTCCCCACCACAAACTTTCACAAACACTCGGTCCGACCAATCAGAGCAAAGTTAACAGTACGTAATATCAATTGACTAACTAATATACATTAGGGTTTATCAATAATTAACTGCAAGTAATTATTTCATTTTAACAATTATAATATATTTATACAAAACTAATACATAAACTCTAATACCATAAATCATTACTTAATGTCTACAACAAGTGCCTTATGTTCATGTAACTACTAGCGCCATCGATCGCTTATAGATGGAAGTTGAACTATTTATGAATATTTTCTTTAAAAATCATTACAATTTATTATAATTTCTAGTTAAACTTAATGATTAATAACTGACTATTTATTTGACAATTGACATAATTATGTATACGAATTTTGATAACAAGGTAGTAAGTAATAAGTCGATTATATTGAATGTATTGTAACTTCCAAAATAATGATTTTGCATGCCGTAAGACAGAATGTAACGGAAACACCCAACTCTGTACCATCTTATAATTGTACCTACATTGCTCGCAAATAAATAATTCTGATTCTGATTCTGATTCTGATTCTGTGCAAAAGTCATGGAAAATTTCATGAAAAGGGTAATGGCCTGTCATCGAAGCCGGGGGGGTCATTTGCCGGATATTTTATTCCATACTTAATCGAAACATGTCTTCTTTACAATACAATAAAAAAAAAAAAAAATTAAAAAATTAAAAAACACGACTGCCATGTCAAAAAAACGAACTAAAAAGCAGAAAACAAGATGTTAGTTAAACTAGATAAATAAAAATGAAAGTTGTCACTCATTCACTCGCTGACTAAACACGATGTCTCGAAAACTACTTGATCTACAAAACAAAATTTTTCATCGCAGTCGGGGGACTTTTTATAGAAAGTATTCTACAGACTGGTCCCCCGAACATCTTGTTTTCTGCTTTTTAGTTCGTTTTTTTGACATGGCAGTCGTGTTTTTTAATTTTTTAAATTATTTATTTTTATTTTAAACCTTTTAGTGATAAGTTTAATTTTAAAACATGTCATGCATCACAATATAGTTTCTAAGCATTTAATAATTAAATCTTCATCTCTTCTTGTGATCGTATATTATATATATTAGAGATGAAGATTACTCGCTTCATATAGAATTGTTGAAGATTTCTGAGGCGATGAAATTCATCAAGAGACTTCCTGTCGTGTGCCTCGTGAATCACTTTACGTGGATCCAAAACGCTGGTTGCCAAACCTTCTAGTTGCCTCACGCGACTAAGCGCAACATAAGCTTGCCCTTTGGCTAAAATTTTTGGGCCTAGGTCCTCGAAGGCTCTGTCCAGTGTTGTCCCTTGTAACTTGTGGACTGTCACGGCCCAACATAATATAAGCGGTAGCATGCGGCGCTCTACTTTTCCATGCCTCCTTAGCCCGTCAAATTCGACTGTACTGTTCAATTTTGACACCCATACCAATAGTGTTGCCACGTACTGACTTGTCGTCGAACTCTACGAAGACGGCTTGTGGTAATTCTTCTGGTTCTAGTTGGTCACGGAGTAGCAATGGCCATTCGAATTTTCGAACGATCACCATAACGCCATTTATCTTATCTTATCTTGTTTTCGGGCTAGCTCTAGGCCAGAGCACTACGACCCTTCTAGATCTTTTGTGGTATGCCCCTCCTGTCTACTCAACCCCTAGCCCTCCGTGCACCTTCTTCATGAGCCTTTATGGCCTCGATGGGGCTGAGCCTGTAGTCTTGTCTTGGTCTTGGTCTTGGAAATGGTTGGTAGTCTTTTGGAGCCTAGTGCTGCACAGTCGCACAGCAAGTGTAGCATTGTCTCTTCTGCATCTCCACAGATCCTGAAAGTCGGGTCGCTTGCTAGTTCCATGTTGTGGAGCTGTTTGTTGGTGGCATAGTGCCCCGTGAAGACTCCTGTGATTGTTCGGAGCTGTGATCTGCTGTACCTCCATAGTTTTTGGGTCCAGCCCTTATCTATGTCATTGAGAAATAGTTTTACATGCTTCTGGCCTGTTGTATTGCGCCAGTGTGTGCTGTGTATCTCTAACGCAGCCCTTTTCAATGCTTGCTTGATGACCCTTGGTGAAAGTCTATGAAGGGTTCCGGTCCGTATAGGGGTGTTTCGGATCCTTTCCTTGCCAGAGTTGCGGCTCTTTCATTACCTTCTACTCCTGTATGACCTGGCACCTATATCAATCTGACCTTGTTGCGCCTTCCTATCCGGTTTAATATTTAATACAGTTTAGTATCAGCCCAGAATCCACTCTATTGGATGTGAGTGCCTTAAGTGTTGCTTGGCTGTCGCTTAAAATGTAAACAGTATCCCCTTCGGTGCCACTATCTAGTATTTCCTGCGCGCACCCGATTATAGCATAGAATCTCATCTCTGCTTGGAAGACCGTCGCCATTTTGCCCATGCTTAGGCTAAGATTGCAGTTGTCGCTGTGTACCCCCCGCTCCTGTACCGGTGTTCATTTAAGAGCCATCCGTGTACCATACCTGGTTGTTCCCTTTGTGGGATAGCGCCATTTACTAAGCCGTGACCAACGTTAATGTTCTATTAATTAGATAAAATACAATTGATTCACTAAACTGTCAAACACTCGGTAGGCTATTATTGTATATAGTTTATGTTATCAATTTTTTTTAATCGACAAAGTTGGTTCTTGTTTACATGTACTTAATTTTCATTGTTGTACAATGATTCGACTTGTACTTGGCTGATTTCTTATATTAATTAATAATATTAGTTGGGGTTTCGTAACCAAATGTCAAAAATGTTTTTTTTTTTTTTTGTACTCGACAGTTTCGATTAATAGTGTAACATATTTATATTTTTGGAATCCATTCGTCAAATCCTAGATGATAATCACATGCATTATCAGATTAAAAATTTTTAAAAAATTGGGTGGGTGTTCATTTAACTATCATACCCACCACATTGCATTTTTATATCTTTTCAATAGCCTATGTTACTCGGGACGATGCAAGGATTCTAACGATACCTCATACATGTAAATCAGTTCAGTCATTTAGAAGTTATGGTGGAATAAAGAAATTCACATACATACATACATACATGAACCCTGAAAACATAACACTCCTTTTTGGGGCAGTCGTGTAATAAAAATATCACAACTCTGTCATAAAATACTTGTTTTTATTTTAAAATAAAAAAGTGCACTCTTACTGAGACACCTTTTATAATAAATATAATGGACATTGATAAGTTTTTAACATATTGATACAGTATGTATTTGAGATGGCTATTGATATCTTCTATATCTTCTGAGGCACGTTTATGTTCATGAAAGTTGGAGATCACTTTGAAGTGTGCCAGAGACGGATGACATGTTATTTTCAAAAATTAATTTTCCAATTGCCCATTTACATCATCACGGAGTATGTCATTTTTATTAGTTTCGCTTGCGCTTTAATAATCGGAACTATCATTAAGATATAATTTATCAAATCTACCTTTATAGAACCCGACTCTACTTTTATAGAACCACTAGATCTACTTTTTGCGGTTCGAGCAACATCAAATCGTTTAGACTTTGTAGCGAACTCAATTATTTTGAGTTTTAAACAAAATGTTGTGCGGAACCAATTCCAGTTTCATTACAATTGACTTGTTCTGGCTGTGGTTGTAATGTTGATATTTTTTATACACTAATAGGTCATCTAGTCACTGAATAGTAGGTAGTATAAAAGTGTTCATATTGACTGAAAATTGTATAAGTGTGCAATTTATCACTCTTACACGATTATCACTTAAAAGCAGTTTTCGCGATTCTAATACGATTAATGACGGTATAAAAGTCGTGTACATGTTACTAAGACGACAGCATCGGTTATACCACTGAAAATTGTGTAAGTATCAGTCGTATAAAATAGTCGTATAGAAGTTTATACGATGTCCATATAACTACGACTATAAGTTGTGTAAAGATAAGAGGCACTAAGTCATATTACACGATAAAAATACTTCAATACAATGTTGCACTTCGAGTCGCGTAACTCTTACTTATACGGCTAAAATGTTTGTTGGGAAGTTCTTGTTGCAATTTAATTCTAGTATAATTTTTTTCAGTGTATGCTAGCCTTTGCAACCGAGGTTCGATTTTTACTGCGTGAGCCAGAGTTACAGCAATCGCAATTGGTTCAATCGATAAAGAATGCCATTGGTTCATTAATGTACTCAGGAATCGAGTAGTATAGGCTAACAAGCACTCTCTGTCTTTTGGGATTTCATTTAAGAGTCTACACAAGGTGGCAGCTGGAATCTCGAAGTAGTCAAACCGAGCAAGAAATAAATCGTAACTGAGGTCAGGTTATATCAGCAAAACTATTTTGAGCCAACCACGTAGCTGGCGCGCCCTTAAGGGCTTTGCTCATGGCGATAATCAGAGTTCCGCTGGATAATTGTTTTTCTTGCATGCATAAGTCTACAGTATTGCACCATGACCTGGCATCGGCATCTCGAGAATTAGGATTGAATTCGGGGAATGTTAGCTTTGTATCAACTGTCTTCGTATCCTTTAAAGTAAGAAATAATTCTATCATGCTACGGTGTTGCATTTCAAATAATGTTTTCCAACGGTCTGATTCACTATTTAGGTTAGAAACAATACTCTGACCTGTTTTACGTTTCGTGGGAAGTCGCTGGTAATCCCACTTCTGATAACGGGACATCGGGAGACCGGGTGGTTGCATCTGATTGCTGATTCGTGTCCTCGTTGGCGCGGGAATCCATAGTGGGCGTTGAACTTCAAGAAACGTGGAAATTAATACACTGTGGCTTTGAATATTCACTACTATAATTATACAGACACTTAAATTATTTTAACAATAAACGATTGCACTAATAATTAACGATTTAGAGCCAATGGGTTTGCGAGTGTTCAAAACGTGCATCGGTTGTCAACTACCCTACCAATATTGACATTACGTTCGCCCGTCATGACAGACACAACTACATTCGGTGTTACCCGCTCATAATTAAAATTACTATTATGTCAAAATCAAATCGACTACAAATTGACTATTAAATTTTTATTACTTAATAATTTCACGTGCCGTTATATATATATTTTTTTTTTGTTACAACTATCACACAACACCGTCCACTCTCAAGCTAAGCAGAGCTTGTGTTATGAGTACTAGACAACTTATAAATATACTTGTCGTGGATTGATGGCGCAAGGGTGCGACGGACAGCGCCATCTAACAATTAGTTCCGTAAACTAATAATATCGTCACCGGAAACGCAAGCGGCGCCCTACCGCTTGGACACGATCGTCGGTAGAAGGGATGCAGCGAGGACTGGAGGGAAGCCTGAGAAGTGCGGCATGCTACCTCGGACAGCCTCGGCATACACTTAGTACCAACGCACGTGTTTGTTTCCTTTTGTAAAACCGTTATCAAAATAAAATTATTCTGATTCAAATTATCTTTCGTTCGAGTACCCAAATCAGTGCCCACACTTACCAAGAACTATGTCGGATGAAGACCCGATGTTTCGCATCTCGGCCACCCTTGATGCGACATACTTATATGTTTCTAAATACATACATATTATAGATAAAGTACACCCAGACACAGAACAAATGATCGTGCTCTTCACAAAAACATTTTGCGCTGGGTGGTAATCGAACCCACGACCTCCGGCATAGCAGTCAAGGCCACTAACCACTAGACCAACAGGCCAGTCATATTGCATAGCATAGCATAGTCCGTCTTATAATGTTCCCACTGCTGGGACTCAGGCCTCCTCTCTAGGAGAGGGAATGGGCCGTAATCCACCACGCGGGCCCAGTGCGGGTTGGTGAATGTCACATGTCTTCGAATTTTTGGTTCTAGAACATGCCGGTTTCCTCACGATGTTTTCCTTCACCGTTTTCTAAGAGCAGTGGTGAGAAATCAGAAATCAGAAATCAGAAACATTTATTTCAAATAGACCAATTACAGGCACTTTTGAATTGTCAAAATGTCGGTCTGTCAAAAAAAAAATACAAGTGAAGCTAAATTGCACGTTCCAAAGCGTAGATCTCTATGGAGAAGAACGTGCAAGAAACTCCATGGACACTCTTTTAAATCATATTATGAGTTACATAAATCTTGGTTACATATTTCTTGTCGCTTCTAATATGTGAGCACAATTTCGATAAGTAATAATAATTAAAAGAATAAAATAAAAACTAATAAAAAAAAATTGAAATTGAATTAAGTCACTGGCAGCTAAGAGATGACCAGTCTCAACTGACGGCACCCGTTCACGAGCATGACGCGTGCATCAGCCCCACTCAGTTCAACCATTTTGAAGGGAACCGAATGACCCAATAACACGTGCCACCATCAGCGAGACATTTGAGTGAGCATGACAAACTCTCAACTGCCATGCTCGTAATGACAAACAAGTTGTAACCTAATAAAAATGCTCCATGGTACTTCACATTCACAAAACTTGAAAAACAAAGTGCTTCTACATTATACAATGCTATTGTTTCCAAATACAAAAGGTAATAAATTATCATAAGCTCTATTGAAATAAACCAATAAAATAAAAATAAAAAAAACATTTCGAAAACAACAATACAAAAAGGGGAACATATCTCTTCCAAAATTAAAAAAAAAAAACTAATTTGAAGGTAAAAGTGGCTGTGGCTGCGGAGCAGGACCGGCATTTAGCCAAGCGCTTTTATCAAGGATATAATCTTCCAGTTTATAATACGCTTGTCTACATAGTGTGCGTTTAATGCATGCTTTAAATTTGGACTCATTTAGTTGTAGAATCTCAACTGGTATTTTATTATAAAATTTGACACAGTACCCCATAAAAGAACTATGTACTTTAGCCAATCTGAATCGAGGTTGATCTAATTTGTTCCTGTTCCTAGTATTAAAATTGTGCCTGTCACTTATCTTTGTAAAAAGATGAATATTTTTCCGAACATACATAATGTTTTCATAAATGTATTGACAAGGGACCGTCAGTATGTTTATTTCCTTAAATAGTTCCCTAAGAGAATCGCGTCTGCGAAGATTATATATGGCTCTGATAGCTCTTTTCTGCAGAATAAAAATAGACTCTATATCTGCAGCCCGTCCCCATAGCAAAATACCGTAAGACATGATACTATGAAAGTAACTAAAATAAACTAGTCGCGCAGTATCCACATCAGTAAATTGACGGATTTTTCTGACAGCATATGCTGCTGAACTAAGCCGACCTGCCAGAGATGTTAAATGAGGACCCCATTGTAGCCTCGAGTCAAGCGTTATCCCTAGGAAAACCGTATTCTCGACGAATTCAAGTTTCTCCTTGTTCAATACTATGTCGGAGTAATTACTTTTAACATTCGGTAACGCAAATCTTATGCACTTAGTTTTTTTTCCATTTAACACTAAATTATTAACAGTAAACCAGTTTTGGACTTGCTGTAAAGCATCGTTTACGTCATCAAGATTAGTGGAACGTCTATTGATCTTAAAAATTAACGACGTATCGTCAGCAAACAATACAATATGTGGTTGTTTTTTTAATAGATGCGGTAGATCAGGAAAGGACCTAATATTGAGCCTTGTGGTACACCCATTTTGACTTTCAAACCCGGAGAATTGACACCGTTTATCTGAACTTGCTGTTGCCTGTCAATTAAATAAGATTTCACCAAGCTGAGTGCAAGTTTCCCTAGTCCATAATGTTCTAGCTTTAAAAGCAAGGTTTCGTGATTAACACAATCAAAAGCCTTTGAGAGGTCACAAAAAATTCCTATCGCATCTTGGGCTTCTTCCCATGCTGCAAATATATGTTTCAATAAAGTGACTCCAGCGTCAGTCGTACAACGTCCTTTGGTGAAACCATACTGCTGATCATGAAAGATTTTATTGCTGTTAAAATGGTAAAGCATTTGATTAAGCATAACTTTTTCAAACACCTTACTGAAGTGACGAAATAAATTACACAAAGTAATGCGCCTGGCTGGGTTTGAACCCACGACCTACAACTCGTAAGTCGGGGCCGTTACCACTCGGCCACCACTGCTCTCAGTCATATTGGTAGATAATCATCTAATGAATTTCCGGCTTTAGGGCGGAGAGGGAGAGCGTGTCAGACTTTTACTTAAACTACATGTAGGTTCCTTCAATTACTCTTTGCGTTCTAGAACCACGGGTTATCTTTTCAGAAGTCCTCCCAAGGCCCTAGTAGGCATCGGCCCTCCCGGGCCACTACGGTTTTGTTGACATCTCTTTAAGAAACACGTAGTACAGGACGCGTTATCGAAAATCTGCTCGGTTCGGACAATAGCCGGACGGTCAGACTGCGAGCTACACATTGCACATCGTCCAAAAGCCTGCGCCTACGGTAGCTGGTAGTCGGGGGTCTCAGCGGTTGGGGCGTGAGGATGTCCATTCCCTTACGCGTGCGGCTGTCTCCATCACTAGCATTACTGCTTCGCAGAAGAAGGCGGCCGCCACCCATTCCCCCTTACTCCGAATCGTAGACGCGCGAGATGTCACCACCGCCGATGGTCCCCACGAGGTCACGGCTCAATTCCACCGTAAGCTCCATCGTGTCCTTCGGGCGATCCGCATTATGGTGACATCCCCGAGCATTTTCTTCCGCCTGAATCCGGTGCAGGAACCTTCCGAACTTACCATCTCCGGTGAGGGCCTGCGTCATGCGGAAGCTGTAGAAACCGTGACGCCTCTTCAGCCATTACTCAAAGAGGGGACTTACCGCCATGATTATGGCGTGCTCAACTGACCGATAGTTGATGTTACAAGGAGTAACTTAGGCTACTTTTCATTTTCCCGCGGGAATGGGACTTAATTTCCAGGGGGGGGATATATCTTTGGAATAGATAACATTTTTTTACACGATTGCCCCAAAAAAGGGGAGTAACGAAGATGACATATTTCCTATTGTATTTTTTTTTTTAATATGGTCATGATATAGGTACCATTTTGGAATCCTCATGATGAGCTCTTGAATTTGATACCCATAATGCACTCACATGAATGCGTTGTAAAATGTTGGAGGACAAGTTGCATGCTACTGGGCTACGTTGCAGCGTCACAGATTGAGCGTTGCACGTCATGAGATTTTGTTCCCTAATGTATTTGAGGCTCTATGGCTTTAAATAGACGCGTGGCCTACTGAACGTTTAAATACCTATTTTATAGGCTAAAGGTCGACATTTTGAGTAGAAAAATGTATTACTTTCTTGTTTATTTTCTCTATCAGTCGTGTACAAATTTTTTTCTCGAGAATATTAAATTAGTTTTTATGAAGTTATGATTTTTTTATTGTTATAATAGACAGTATTTATTTGTATTCAAAAACATATTCATTTTATAAAACAAACAATTTTAAAAATTGACTAAACATGACATGTCAATGTCAACATTAGCTAGGGATATACGACTGCAAGGCGTGAAGGTAGGTACAGGTACGCGATTCATTAAAAGACTGAAATTCGTGTCATATTCAATTCACGCCCAGATGCTTTTCCTGTAGGTACAGGAATAGGTAATAGTAGCCTAACAAAAGGCTACGTTAGGTAACGTAGCCTTTTGTTAGGCTACTATTAACTAACCTACACTACTATTTTTTTATTTACACGCAGATTAAAATGTTTGCACACGGCTCTAAAAATCTTTATCATGTTTAACTTATGATATCGATAAATGTATGATTCGAAGCAGAACTAAGCCAAGCGCTGCCGCGGTGGCGCGACGCCTGCGGCCTGAGTGCTTCGCTCTCATCCCGGAGCACTCGCCAGTACCCGTAAATAACCTTGTATTATTGCCGTAATTATACGGCCTTCGTCTTGTCTCTTTGGTCAGACAGCATGACCTTGCAAGTCAGCGCAATGGCGTCATTATCGGGACCGTACCTGTTATCTTTTAAAACCTCGTCAATTGATAAAGTAAAAAAAAAAATATAAAGTAGGTATCTAATTAAGACTGAATAATAAAGTTTTTTTTTTATTCTTGATAGGTTCTCGCTTGACCGCTATCTCACCTGATGGAAAGCGACAATGCGGTCGACGATGGAGCGCGCTTACCTAGAAGTAACCTATTCACTCTTGCCTTAAAGATTCCCGGGTTGTAGCTATCAGGAAACACAGATTCCGGCAAGGAATTTCACTCCTAAATAACTTTAAATAACAATCGGGAATTCCGACCAAACCAATTGCACAAGACAAGTGTAACATTCGAATGAATAAACTTTTTGAAAATATCTACACATATACAGACTAGCTTCTGCCCGAGGTTTCACACGCGTGAAAATAGGTTTCTCCATACAAAGTTTGCATCCCCGTTTCCTCCACATAGGGGGTGAATTTTGGAAAATCCTCTTTTATTGCTCACCTACGCTACATTAGGAAAGGACATCTAGTGCAAAATTTCACTCTCCTAATCCCAGTAGTTTTGGCTGTGCGTTGATATGTCAGTCAGTCAGTTTCTCCTTTTATTTATACATATATATATATATATATGCAACCGGCAGACACCTATGTAGTTCGCAGTCAAACGTTTGGACAAATCGTAAAAGCCCAAGGCTTCACATGTATCCTCCCATGCAATATAAACATGTCCGATAAGTCTAACACTGGTATCGATTCTTGAGCGACTCCTTGTAAAATCGAACTGTTTGGAATGTAATACTTTATGGCTATAAAAATTATTTGTAACTACTCTAAAATAAACTTCACAAATATTTTAATTAAGATGGGTAGCGTTGAAACCCCACTAGTTATAGACCATAACTAGTGGGGTCAGATGCAACGACCTCGTGTGGAAGACAAGAGTGCGTGAAACTGTCTTCCTCTGTAAACCTCATACTCTAATAGCTTACTTATGCCTTCTGGGTGAGGCTTCCAAGCTTCCTAAAACAATAGGAGCGGCCTGAGACGCTCATCAGGCACTTCACTAGCTGCTGTTCCCTCCTGACCTCCTGAAGTCCCTGAGCCCTCAGCAGCAAGACGTTCGGCCCAGTGCGGCAGAGTCCGCCTCTGGTGCGAGTTGTTGGAGCAGGCAGTGTGCCAGTGATGGGGTTCCGTGACAAGTATAGCATTACCTACTATTTTAACATTAATTTATACGTAGTTACTTCAGTAATAAAGCCAAGCGAGTCGGAAACAATAGTTAGATACTCAATAGCTTTCCAATGAAAATCAAATCAAAATCCTATCCCTCTCACATTTTTCGCAAAGGAGGCGGTCGGTCGCGTGAGGCAACGGTCCTCACGCCCCAACCGTTGCCGGGATTCCGTTCCCGATATCCGGCCACCGTAGGTACGGGCTCGCGGACGGCGAGCAATGGGTAGCTCGCCGTCAGATCGTCCGGTAACCGTCCGGACCGAGCCCAAGTCGTCGACGGTGCGTACTGTTCCACGCGCGCCTTAAGGAGATTTCAGCAACTGTAGGGGCCCAGCAGAGTCGAAGCCTACTGGGGCTAAGGGTCTGATTCTGAAAGGAAGACTCGGCCCTGGTACGAAAGGCAACGAAGGTACAGGAGTGGGTTTTTAGTCAGTAAAAGTTTGACACTATCTCGCGCTCCGCGCAAGAGCGGGGGATGTCATAAGATTATATTGCCACCGAAAAAAAAAATCCCTCTCACATTTATTACCCTATAAACCATCTTAGTAGTAGGTATTCAATTGTAGTCCAGAAGTATAGCTACGGTACCGGAACTTCGCTACTTGAAGGTCTGGTCTGGCGTGAAATCGATGTATCAAAGCCATTTCGTATAACACGCCGTATTACAAGTTGGTGCGCCAACTTATAATACGGCGTGTTATACGATACGGCTACGACAGATGGATTAAGTACGTCCGTAGTTAAATAAAGGGCTTACACGCTTAATCGACAATCACAGGCCGTGCGTGGTGATGCACGGACCGCACAGGAGATAACCTCCACGCCTGACTGGCAGAGATACAGCAGCGGCGATATATTCCCGCCGGCGGGCAGCGGCCGCGCACTCGGACAGCGTCGCACCGCTCACACGGCACAGCGCACACGGAACGACGCCTATCTCACAAGGACACTGTTACTGAACCGGTATGTGCTAATTTTCACTCGCCTGTATCATGGTAAAAGAATCTTAGATCAAAGTAGATGATAGTTATTATTTATTTATTAATTTATGTTAATTAATAACATTTTTTTTTTCAATTTATTTAAGGAATTTTTGAACATTTTAGTGTATAGGTACCAATTCCATCGTAACCTAAAACATGAATAACAATAAAAAGTAAATAAACAACTAGACATATATTAACAGTGGTGGGGACTTATATTAATTATTATAGGGACTAAAACACATCAAAAATTATTTTGGCTGGTATAAATGTAGGTCTAGACAAAAACTCATGGAACATACGAGTTTGTTTAGGTTGAGAGTCCTCATCAAGGACTCTCGTTGCGTTTGATACCGGACACATTCCACCAGCAAGTGATGCACGTCTTCTACTACACCACATACTTCTCAGTTAGCTTAACTTAGCTTTAGTAGTTAGCTGGACTTTCTCATCATAAAGGCAAACTTGTTTAATGGGACGTGTCCGGTTCTCAGACGTAACGCTGTTACAGTAAAGCGCCTACATAATTAACTCTATGTCAAGAAGCCAAGGCAAACGGGGAGGCTCGCATTGAATTGTTTTATACCACATACCTTTTTCTGAAGATCTTTCATCAAGATACTCTTTCCAGATGTCGTAGCAGTGTTCCTTGTACTTGGCAATAGATCAGTGTAATCTGGTATAATATGCACCACTCTACCGTACATAACTGCATTTTTAGCCAAAATGTCAGCTTCCTCGTTGCCTCTGATCCCAATATGTGAAGGAACCCATTGCAACCTTAACTCAATGCCATTCAAAGTATTCTCATGGATTTCGGAAAGAATATCGTAGGCTATCGGTGTACCTCTGCGACCAGAGGCGCATCGAGCCATGAGCTCCAGAGACATAATTGACGTATCGTACGGAATTTTAAAACAGTTAGTATCAGACATATTACTATAGTTGCACGTAGATCATAAAAAGCAGCACTTTGGCTATTAGCGCTTCTCGAGCCATCTGTAAATATTACATACCACTTACCAGCCGTAATATTTAAGCTGTAATTCGGAAATAACATTGTGTTTTAATATATTAAAGTCATAGTTTCTTTTTGCATCAACCAGACTGTCTAAGTTAACTTATATAACATTATAAATATTGATATTCGTCACCCATGTAAGTATTGAGAAAGACTGAGAGGCAGACTGAGACGTGCGCGGGGCTCAACATCGCAGCGCAAACTATAATGTGGATTTCTTTTCATACCAAGGGTAATCAGAAAAAAATAAAAAATAAACATTTATCAAATCACATTTTAATATATTGAGAAGATAGCATTATTTAATTTAGGTGTAATACAAACGTTGTGTTTTTACTTCATTAATATGATTAAGTATTTTGTTTCTATTTACTTCGAATTATTTTAATAAAAAATAAATTTATTTAGAATAGTTGTAAATGGACACCGAAGGAAATGAGAATAAGAAAAGTTTTTTTATTTATAATTGATTAATTATGCTAATTATTACTGTAAATCTTACATGCATGCAAGCATAACTTTATTACATTTGGTATCCTTTGGGAAGAATAAAGATCTTTATTGAATAAATCAATGCTTTTTTTACTGGACGTATAATAAGCAAAAAAAAAAATAAGTGTGGCACTCTGGGACTGCCGCGGTAAAGCTATTGCATAGCATTTTGTATCAACTTATGCAATTATAATTATTTATTTATTTTATTTATGCAGTATTTCTTTTTCTTTGATATTAATTCAAGTTACACTTTTTGAGCGTGGTGACCGATAAGAAAACAAATTTTTTTCTTTCTTGTTTACTTCATAAATTGCTACAAGTGTGTTCAGTTGTTATCATAGAACATTACTATAATCTATTATAATACAAAAAGACTATTTTGTTTGACCGAGATTTGAACTCGAGGCACGATGATAACATAGGTAGAACGCTGTACCAATGCGCCACACAGGTCGTTAACGACTTTTCTAAAATAGGTGTTCGGTCTCTGTCGGCCTTCAAGCCACACCTCCGTGCCCGTCGGAGTGGGGAGCGTGAGGTTTTTTTCGTTACGGAATTTCTGGATTCGGTCCCCGCGCTCAAGGCCCTCGATAGAAGCTATGCAATAGCTTAAAAATAAACACCCATAGAAAGGAGCCGTAGTCCACTCTACTTCTAATTAAAGATAAGTTCACGCAAACGTTTTGGGTGAACCCCTCAAGTTGAACCCGCTAAAATTTTAAGCAAATTAATATAATAATAATAAAAAATTAAGATGTTTTTGTGTTTTTTGGTAACATTAATTTATTTGTTTATCCCATCCGAAACGACTGTCGAGCCAAACACCTAAATATTTATATTTATCCACTAATTCCAGAGCGCAGTTATTGATTTTCATCTCTGCAGCTCTGTAACAAACCTTTTTCGTCCTCTACTGAATAAACATAATTTAGTTTTATTGGTTGATAATGATAATCCTAATTGGTCTTATAAGGTAACTAGTACATTAAACGCGTTTTGAATATTATTAACGTTTTCAGCCAGATTGCTATTCAAACTATTTGACACAAAATCGTTTGTGTACTGGCAAATAAATATATTGTTTATATTACGACTTATTATAATTGTTGCTATATTAAAAAGAATCGGGGACATCGGGTCACCTTGGGCAAGCCCCTTGCTAGTATATCGCATAATATAACTTAACTTAACCTAACCCAAATGATTCACTAACATTAGTACATTACATTTACACAACTGGCGCTCGGCGGCCGCTGCCGCGGCAGGCTCGCTGCGCTTTCTCGCCTTCACGCTTTATTGGTCACTGTTCTAACCTAACCTAACCCACATGATCGCTTCGTTAGTTCGTCATCGTGTTCTAATGGTCACTGTTCTAACATGACCTAATCCAGGTGCGATTACTCCGATCTACGCACGATTAGTCCATATTCGTACTGGCACCGTATATTATGGAATAAGATTAGGTAGTTAGGTCACTACAAAGTATACGCGAGTATTTGCGTACTACTCTTGTATAGATTGGAAGACCTCGATAAAAAATTATTTTCCAATCTTTAAGCGACTAGTTTCACACCCTTGCGTTCTGTACCCCGAGTGTAAGTTTATTGTCGCTTCACGAAATACGTGACGAACACGTTAATAGAGCTAACTAACTTACGAGAGTATTTAAAAACAGTCTGAGTGTGAGTTGCAATACTACTATACTTTCGGGCAAATGACGATACGTTCGTATATTGAACGTATCGTCACTTGCCCGAAAGTATTTCGAACGTTTTGTTATTTTTTTAATATTGCCCACATAAAACTTATGCGACTTAAATTAAAATCTTGCCGATGCCATATTATCAAGCGTTACGCGTATCCTACATAATTTAGACGTATATATATATTTTTATGAATGAGATATTCCCATTTCGTTTTAACGTGCAATGAGTAAGGGACATGTGAAATAAGTTATGAGAGTGGCGTCAAATTTCAAATTCAAATGGCCAGCGTCTGGCTCGCACTACTTAAAATTCCTTTATCCTTCCTTATGCCTTCAAAAGTTCAAAGTTTCTCGCACTTCTGTGTTTCGTGTGTGCTTTATTTCGATTACCTATTTAATTTTTCATAATGAAGACCAGTCCATCACAGTTTGAATGCTAGTTAACTTCATGGAACAGTAGGTAAGTACAAACTTTGTTATTATAAACACAGCTTTTAAAATTGTGTTATGTAGTTCTTTTGAAAATAAAATAAGTACCTACTTATTTTTTTAAATTTCAGAAACGGTGACATAAACAAAATAAAAACGCAGGAATTCAGACGATTCAGGATTGGGAACGCCTAACTTTGTTAAAAGTGATCCTACTGGCGAAACCAAGAACACCGAGAAATGAAAGAAAGTATGTACCTACCTAGTTCAGTATAAAATCCTGTTGTGTACATACAATTACGTAGGTATATCCAAATATAACTACTTACCTAGGATATTTTCATATTTGCCCGTATTTACCTTTTTTTTTAGGTGGGAAAATCATCTAATGACAAATCCCGCTCTTGGGCGGAGCGAGAGATAGTGTCAGACTTTTACTGACTAAAAACCCACTCCTGTTCCTTCTTTGCCTTCATCCCGGGGCCCCGGGCTTCGCTTTCACACTACCCGTGGCCCCAGTAGGCTTCGGCCCTGCTGGGCCCCTACGATTTGCTGACATCTCCCTAAGGCGCGCGTGGAACAATACGCGCCGTCGACGACTTGGGCTCGGTCCGGACAGTTATCGGACGGTCGGACGGCGAGCCACCCATTACTCGCCGTCCGCAAGCCCGCGCCTACGGTGGCCGGAAATCGGGATCGGAATCCCGGTGGCGGTTAGGGCGTGAGGACCGTTGCCTCACGTGATCGGCCGCCTTCTTTGCTAGCATTACTGCTTCGCAGAAGGAGGCGACCGCCTGCCACTCCTTGTCACTCCGGACCATGGCCTGTACCAATGCCCGGCGCGAGAGATCACTGCCGCCGATCGCCCCCACGAGGACACGGCGTTGCTCTGCCCAGGCGGGGCACACCTTTACCGTATGCTCCACCGTGTCCTCCGGACGGTCCACACAATGGCGGCACCCAGGCGTTTCTTCCGCACGAATTCGGTGCAGGAACCTCCCGAACTTACCATGTCCAGTGAGGACCTGCGTCATGCGGTAGGTAAGGACGCCATCTGGTCTTTCCAGCCACTCCTCAAAGAGGGGACTTACCGCCATAATTGTGGCGTGCCCAGCCCGTATTTACCTTGATAATACTAAAATGGTAATGTTGTTTTTCAAAGGTTTGGAGTGATTTAAAAAATAACACTAAGAAAAAGGCAGCCAGAATAAATAGGGCAGCTTGTGGTACTGGTGGAGAGGCTGCACTTAATTAACAGCTGACTGATTTAGAACAACGGATCCTCAATATTTTACCTCAGGCAGCCACAGGCTTAACATGTGTAGGTAAGGGATGCAGGCTTTTCTGAGGTTGGTGGTGATGCTTTCATATCATTTTTTACTAACTAATGATAAAAAATTTTTTCTAGTGTTTCACCAGACTATTAAAACTTTTAAAACATTTCAGAACCAAATTGACAGTTCCAACCGAAATGTAACTCTGTTACCAACACCACCTGTGCCGGCTGCCAGTCATGAGGTTACTGAAGAAAGTGAAGTTGTTGAAGAAAGTGCTGTTACTAATTTATGTAAGTATTGCCTCAGGTACACAATTGAGACCTGTGACTTGGTAGCCCAACAGTCATAAGCCCAACCCTTACTGAATTTTTATTTATTTATTCCTTTCTATTCTAGTGGATTTTGATGCATGGACAGAAGCTGGACCATATCACATCACATCACCCTTACCGCAACCATCATCAACCACAAATACCCACCATGAAGAAGTGGAAGTTGCCTTGGACAGTCCACCTCCAACAGGCCCTCTTAGACAAACATATGCGGGACACACTCCACAACGTCGACGACGTGGAATTACTTCACGTCGAACAATATCTCCACGACGCCGGGTTATCAGACAACCCAATCAGATTGAACGTGCAACAGAGCAGTTTCTGAACTGTGATGAGCAATGGAGGGGTTTTTGAAGAAAAAAATATGCAGATGACTTTAATTTAGAGAGGGGAAGGGAGCTTGAATTGGAAACTCAAAAGAAATGGCAAGATGTTGCATTGCTTGCCGTGGATGCAATACATAAGGTGATTGATTCTAAATTATGCAGATATTAATGATCTTATGTTATGATTTTACATTGTCAGTAGCATCTTGTTTTTTATTATTTCGCATAGGCCTACATGGGCACTTATAAAATGTCTGAAGCTAGTGCACAGTAATTGAAATTGGTTGTTTCCAATGGAGAAGAGAATAACCGGCAAGAACCCCATGGTTACTTTTTGTAAATAATGGTTTTACAGTATTTCTGCATTACAATATCAATGAGTTTATATTATTTATTATGTGAGTGGTTGTGTTAATTTATTAATAAAATAAATTTTGTGTGTATAATGAAGAATGTTTTATTTTTAATTGTTAGAAGTGTTTAATTATTGTAGTAGTTAATATCTATTTTAATGTTGAATAATAATATATACAAATACTCCGAAAAAAAGGTACAATTCAGTTAAAAATATTTTATTTCACATAGGCCTATAATAATAATAATAATAAAACGTTTACTTCGGAACTTGCCATGTTAGTAACAATTTAAACTTAGAACTAGTGTTAGTAACATAAAAAAACAAGTAGGTAGGTACGCGGTACGGTAGTAGGTAGGTCTAAGCTGGGTGAGACCCACCGAACCTGGGGAATGTCTATTTGACCGCGTGCAGTCGTATCCACCGCCCCAAGATCGGAGAGTCCCACCAGCCAGCGTTCTGTCCATCGCATTCGCGAATCGGTCCTTAGACGACGGAGTTCTGAGGTAACAAACATAAAAAATATATATATATATATAAAAAATACAACCGAATTGATAACCTCCTCCTTTTTTTAAAGTCGGTTAAAAATAGAGAAAGTGCAAGAAGATATATATACTTATAGATAATAGTACCTTAAATGAACCTTTATACTGTATTCTTAAAATGCTTTGTGTTTTCAGCTCTGAGCAGCTTTGCCAAACCAAACTGTTTAGGCGCAACCTCTTTGGAAGTTATAACAACAACCACAGATATATTCTTGTTAGTTACCATTTCTATATCTTTTGTGCCGGTAGCTTCAGACTTCTTAGAAAGACCGATAGTCAGCTATTTCTTGCCACTTCTGACCGTGGTAAAGCCCTCTTCATCCACTATTATTTCTTCACTATCTTCTCTTGGTCTCTTTTCAACAGTTTTTCGATTTGAGGGCTCGAGGAGGCGATACCAAAACTTATTAAGTACTTACTCACAAGAATGTACGAAATAAAAAAAACTGCCAGTGTCAAAAAACCCTGAAACTGTCACCTGTTTAATTATTTAAAGTGTCTTTTATTAAATACCTTAAAATGTAAATAGTATAAATCTATTATGAATGGAGTTAACAAAGTGATAGGAAATTGTTTATTACAGTTCCATGTTTACATTATTTTTGTTAAAACGTCTAGTTACCGAGGTGGCCGCATGTCAATGTGCAATTTTTAAACGATGGCATGCGTGTGGGCTATTAGTAGGGGAGCATTTTTAATATACCTATCACCCAACTAAGGTTGCCAACTTTTATTAGAAGAAATAGAGTATTCTGTTTTCAAAGGAAGTACCGAAATAAAGAGTAAGGAGTTTATATTTTTGTATCTTTTTGCAGTACATAAATAGGTAACAATTTTTCATTTTTTTTAAAGAATTGTCAAACGTTCTAACTCTAAGTTTACATAGACCAGGAGTTAATTTTCAATGTAGCCCTGTTCCTCTTTTCCCGCCACTTTACATTCATGAGCGTAAAGAATCTCTCAGTAAAGTAGACTTTTTTGATTATGATAATAGGTATGCATCATATTATTCATAATATGTGTGCGCGCCTTCAATGGTTGGGTCATGCCGGTCTTAATGTATTCTTTCGGCATACTCAAATGGACTCAGACTGAGTTAGACGCTCTGGATAGGCGGGTCCGTACACTGTTGACCGCAAACCGGATGCATCACCCACGGTCGTCTTTAATGATCGAGACTGTACATCCCGCGGAAGTGTGGAGGTCGAGGTTTTTTAAACACGAAGACCCTGCACAACTGCGAGGTGTGCAGCCTCAGAGAATACTTTCATAAAACCGATGTGGGTATGCACCGCGATGTGGTCGCAGTGGACAAGGGACTCACCCCGCTGTCCATGGCTAAAGAGAACTGGCGCAAACCTGTTGTACTTACAACTGATGACCGCAAGGAAGTATGGAAAAGTAAGGAGCTCCACGGGCGCTTTTATCGGGCTCTTCATGAGTCTGATGTAGATTTTGCAGCGTCCGTGGCCTGGCTACGTTTCAGCAACCTCTTCGGGGAAACTGAAGGTTTTATCTGTGCAATTATGGACGAAGTCATCTTGACGAATAACTACCGGAGATATATAATGAAGGACGGGACGATTGACGTGTGTCGGGCATGCCATCGTCCGGGTGAGTCCATCAGACATATTATCTCTGGTTGTTCTCGTCTGGCTAACGGCGAGTACTTGCACAGGCATAACCAAGTAGCCAGGATTATTCACCAGCAACTTGCTTTGAAATACAACTTAGTGTATTCAGAGGTACCGTATTACAGGTATGTGCCCGACCCAGTTCTCGAAAATGACCATGTCACGTTGTACTGGGATCGGTCTATCATTACTGACCGGACTATTGTAGCCAACAAGCCGGATATAGTGGTGATAGACCGATTAGCGCGCCGCGTAATGATAGTCGATGTCACCATCCCGCATGACGAGAATCTCGTGAAAGCTGAGAAAGAAAAACAAATCAAATATCTCGACTTAGCACACGAGGTTGTCGACATGTGGAATGTGGACTCGGCTGTCATTGTGCCGATTGTTGTGACTGCCAATGGCCTTATAGCCAAAAGCTTCGACGACCATCTGTCGAAGCTGTCGTTACGCGGTTGGATCAAGGGCCTGATACAGAAGGCAGTACTCCTTGATACGGCTCGGATTGTGAGGAGGTTCCTGTCTCTGGAGCCCTAACCACCGGTAGCTTGGACCCTGCTCCCGACACCGGCGGACTACTATTTTTTATATTTTTAAATGTTCTTTTTTATATGTGTTTTTAAGAAATATTTAAAAATATATAAAATATGTAACGAAAATAAATAAAGAGAATAATAATAATAATAACCCCATCGCCGTATCTCTACGTTGACGTCGTGGTGGGGCTTGCGTGCTCCAATATACCCTAGGTCTGTATCGGTAAAGTTTGCTTTGCCGTAATATGCCTAGGGTGAGGGGCCAGACTAAGAGAGATACAATCCGCAGTGCAGTTTTGTGGCGAACTGTTGGGCATTAGCGACCCCACGGACCCGATCTCCCGGGAGAATTCTTGTTCTTCATCTCCGGCTTGCCTTTATTGGCCGGCCGTAGTGAACACTGACGAGGAACTGAGCTCCCACCTCTCTCTTGCCTTTATTGGCTGGCTTGAGTGGAGATTCGCAAGAGCAAACGTGCTCGGGAGAAGGATGTATAATCCAGTAAGGTGCTGGTAGGGATCTTGACCGTACTTCCGGGATTGTCCTGATAGCCGTGGTATACCTCTCCACTCCTCAAGCACCTCAGGATATGTTGCCCTCTTGTTGCTACGTCACTTCGTGCTAGCGGCCGTTTTTGGGGGCCCATTTATTGAGTGTGCAAGTCACCCCCTGCCTTTTTTCGATGCATATTAATAACGTTGTTCAGGCAGGGGCCATAGTCTTGACATAGTTCCATGTTACCAGTCCACTTAAGACTCCAAAAACCATAGCCCTATTATCTTTGTTCTCCATATGTCGCAACAGTTTTTCAATAACCGGGGGTTGTCCTTGGGTGCACTAGCATAGCGCGTACAGGGATAATCGTCGGTTGATATCATGTTCCTTTATAATTATCTAAAGGGCCTCTGCGAGTTGGCTTCGGCTCCTCGTACGCCTCCCAAAGGTCCAGGACCTCAGGGTCCTGAGATAATAATAATAGTTTATTTTCACTCTACACAAAGTATACATACAAAAGTTTCATAAAATGGATAATAATGCAACATATAACTTTGTGAGAGTGTGGAGTCCATACTAGGATACCCTGTGTGACGGATCACCAGGCTCTCACCCCAAAATGCCGATGCTTAGTTATATATTTATGCAATTAGTTACTGTTAGTTATATTAAACAAATGACTAAAATAAAATAAAAAAAAAAGATTTAAACATAGTTAACAATTTTGTACACGTACAATGGTCCACATAGGACTAAGTGCGGAAACCATACAGAAATATAATAGATAGTTAACAGTTTTGCAAGAATACAGACAAAAATAATTTTACCTTTACATATACAACAAAATAAAAAGTGAAGTTTAGTTATTAGATGTCATGAAAAGTGCTTGCAGTGTGATGGTGTGAGTGTGAGCGAGTGCGTGTAGGGTGCATAGTTATACATAATTACATACGTCTTATGAAGTTACGAGGGAACAATGAGCAACTGCTCAGTGGCATCGTAATCTAACTTTTGTAACCAGGCAGAGAGTTTTTTTTTGCAAAGTTTTTTTGGTAGGGCATAAATTGTTAGGATCTCGTTAATTTTATTATATAAATAGTTTCCGAGAAAACCAAAATGTCGACGGGCAAAAGTTGTATGAAACCGAACTGTGGAACAGACTGCATGTTTACGTCGCTTACCTTCAAATAAGGTAGGATTATAGGTAAGTTGAGAGTGCTTGCGTAGGATCGTATTTAAAATGAAGAGTTGACGTACAGTTAAAACTTCAGTACGCTCGTAAAGTTTTTTGGTAGGAAATAAGAACGGCAGAAAATTACTTAAATTATTCATATTATATGCGTGACTGGCAGTCTGGCACTAGTATAGTAAACATTGTGTAAAAAAGAGTATTTTAGCGTCCTCTGTTACCTAGTTATATAGAGTACAATAGGTACTTTATTTTAGAGTATGGTTGGCAACCCTACACCCAACCACCTCGACTCACGTAGATAATTCTAAGTGTAGTTAGAGTAGTTAAGGACGCAAGCTTAGTATTTCGGTTACTTAGTCATCGTACTCATCATTGCAAACTTAATTTAAATACTTCGAACTATATGGGATTAGGGAGACCAACACTCAAATCGCGCAACAGATAAAATCAGCTGTCCCCTTATGTTTGTATTTAAACTTAAATCGATGAAATGTACGTACGGGGCACCTGATAATGTTATAAAGGCTTATGTCTTTATCTTATCGTAAAGAATTAGTTGAGTTTCTTGTACAACAGTCATTAGGATTGCCAATCGTATCTACTGTTTAAATAGTAGGTACCTATATTATGATATATAAGTGTGTAATGTTTTCGTGATTACAAAATTAATAACCATAGGTACTATTTACGAGCAAGAAGTAATTCGTGACCTGGGTGTTTATATTGACAATAAACTTCGGTTTAATATTCACGTTGATAAAGTTGCAACTAAAGGGTTTAAGATGTTGGGCTTCATTCTCCGTAACAGTAAAAACTTCAAACGCGCCTCAACTAAAATTGCAATCTTTAATTCATTAGTCAGGTCAGGCTTGGAATATTGCAGCATAGTTTGGACTCCATTTTATGAAATACATAAACGTCGTTTGGAATCGGTGCAGAAAAGATTTCTCTGGCATTTGTCTTAACATTGCAATATGGTCAGAAAATTAACTAGCTACAACTCTCGCTTGAAACGTTTCAAACTTTTAAGTCTGGAAAATCGCCGGACAATCCTAGACCATCTGTTCCTATACAAAATAATAAACACCCACATTGATTGTCCAGGGTTACTTAGTCAAATTAATATAAATGTGCCTTACAAAATGGCTCGTATATCTAGATATCGGTTGCTTCGCGCTAAGAGCTTCAAAACCAATCTGGGTCATTTTTCCACCGTTAACAGGATGCAGGTTCAATTTGGTCGCCTGTCACGCTTACCCAGTGTAGATGTTGATTTGTCTTACTCGTTGCGTAAATTCAAGTCTGTCTTGCATAAAGCATTGTCACAAGAGTGAAAAGATAATTTCGTCTTTTTCACGTACTTTATGTGAGTGAAAAGGACAAAATTCTCAGAAATAAATAACTAAATAAATATTTATAATTTGAAAATAATCAAATATTTGAAATGTTCAAATATTCAGAATTTATTTTTGTTGCCATATGTCTTTTTTATTGGTTGGCTTAACGTCGAACAAAATGTGAATAGATACTTACGTTAGTTCATAACTCCTTTTATGTTTATTGCATGCCGTGGCAGCCTATAATTAAGGCTACACTTCATAATGTAAGAATACTGAATCTTTAGCATGTATAATGGTGTATGCTTTGTTGGTTGTCCTAAAAAAATAAATGTTAGTGATTACCGTCGAGGCGGTATTTAGACCCGAGCCGCGGCGAGGGTCTTAAGAGAGCCAAGAACGGTAATCATTAATTACTCACGTGTGTCATACGACGTTTTTTAATACACTTGTGAAGAAAACAACAGTTAAAGTAGTAAAATTTTCTGTGACATGGCGGTGAAAATCTGTTTTCATAAGCGCGCATCATTCTTTTTTATTTACCCCTAGAGGAAGGCTAAGGTACTTTGATCATACTGCCTAGTCTTACATTTATGTTTTCTTGTTGCGGGAAAAGTTTTTACGATAATGTCTTTCGTAGTGACCATAGAATACGGATGTAACATTTTCTAATGATTTTGTAGTATTTAATTTAATTTAATTAATACAGCCACTGAACTTCACTGGAATAAAAAAAATCACGCCAAAAACCGCGCGCATCTTAAAATGGCGGCCATAGACCACAATAAAAAAAACAAATTTTATTTGAATGTACGATTTATTTACTAAATGTTTTTTATTAAATAAATCGTTTGTACAAGTTATATTTGTCCATTTTAACACGCTTTTATTATTAGCTTCACTTGTAACTATGTATGTAAGAAAATCTTGGAATCTTAATTTGACCCACTTCCCGGTCTTCGATTAGGATGAAATTTTGCACACGCTCTGAGTTCTGATGACAATACATGACTAGCTAAGAAACGTCATTACAAATCCAATATGGCGGCCTCCCCAAGATGGCGGACTGGCTGTTTGAAATCCACCCCCATGATATGGGTATCAAATGAAAGGGTTTGCTGTCAGAAAAACGAAAAAAATAGTTACGTGACTTAATTCTAATATGGCGGACGTCCAAGATGGCGGAAAGGCTATTTGAAATGCACCCCCATGATATGGGTATCAAATGAAAGGGTTTGCTGTCAGGTATACGAAAAAAAATAGTCACGTGACTTAAATCCAACATGGCGGACATCCAAGATGGCGGATTGGTTATTTGAAATGCACCCCCATGATATGGGTATTAAATGAAAGGGTTTGCTGAATGGGATACGAAAAAAATAATCACGTGACCTAAATCCAACATGGCGGCCGTCCCAAGGTGGCGGATTGGCTATTTGAAAAAGCGAACACCTTGCAATTCTTCTTAGTAAGATATCGACGAATACTTCTGGTGAGTTTGCGTTAGATAAAGCGCTACGAATATATCCTACTAACGATCAAGTAGACAAGTATAACGATAAGGTACTTAAGTATTTTGAATTGAAAGGTAGGTACGCGAATATATGATATCAAAGCACAAGATCAAATTATTGATGCTACTAGTAACCTAGGGAATAATAGTTTGGAGTCGATTATACCTAAGGACATTAATAAAACTAGTGGACTTCCAAGCAACCTCAAAATTTTTGAAGGTGCTAAAATTATGCTGCGATCGAATATTGATGTAGAGAAAGGCCTTGTCAATGGAAACATTGGTTTCATCTCTGAAATCATCTTTATTCATCTGAAATAATCAGCGTTTTGTCCAAAAAGAGTAAAGATTACATAAACGCTCCACGCTTTCTTTCATAATAAATCATAGTAAATATTCATTATAGATGATTACCCACTTATAACCATTTCGCTTAGGTAATTATTTATCGTTCATCACGAACTGAAATTGTTTATGTTTACCTGCGATCTAATGAAGATTTGGCAAAGGGAAAACTCTTGAGGCATCAAACTAAATGTCCGAATTATTTTATAATTTTTAGTGCGTGCTAAAAGCGTGTTTTTTAGTTTTTTAAACTATTATTTTTAACTTATAAATTGGATGAAATAAGTAAGTAAGACACTAATTTATATACCTACTATTTAACGCAAAAACTTAATGGAAATTTTATTGGAATTCAAAATTTGTTTTGCGAACAAAGAGGTTGAACAAAAAAACTTTTTACAAAAAAAAAATAACCGACTTCACTAAAAAAAACACTAAAAGGATCAAAATAACTTTAATTTCGGAAGTCGGTGTTTCTCGGTATTGTTTGTTTCTTATTTAACACCGACTTCCGAAATTAAAGTTATTTTGATCCTTTTAGTGTTTTTTTTAGTGAAGTCGGTTATTTTTTTTTTTTGTAAAAAGTTTTTATTTCACACTTTTTAGTTGCGATACACTTATAAACAGAGTGCCTATTTCTCATGACAATTCCAATTAACCCAAATACTGCTAGGTTACATGGTTTTATTATAAAGTTCCTGTGTCTACCTTCCTCCTTCCGGCTCCATCATCAGATCAGTTCGATAGTACCTTATAGCCAAAGAGCATCTCACGACAATTCTAATAAGTCCAAACACGGCTAGGTTACATCGATTAATTACGGAGTTCCAGTGCCTACCTTCCGGCTCCATCATCATCATCAGATCACTTTGATGATACCATTTTCAACGTAACTATTCAGAATCATTCATTTATTTGTATTGTCATAGTCGCTTAACTATATCTTCATTGTGATATATATTTGAGTATGAAGTTCCGTTGACCATTTCTGGTCTTCTTCATCAGTTCCACTTCATCAAATGTTACTTTTTGACTGTAAATGCTTAAGTTCTTGATGAAAATACTAAAATTACCATAGGGTTGCCTATAATTTTTGAGGAGTTCCCTCGATTCCTCATGGATTTCATCATCAGAACTGGATTTTGAAAAAAATGGGACCAATCTGGAAGCATATCCTATAGAGGGAAAAAAAATTTTGCAAATCGGTCCATAAACGACGCAGTTCTGAGGTAACAAACATAAAATTATTATTAAGTTCTCTTAATGATTTGATATTTTTCTTAGTGTATAATTTTAGCATATATATGTATTTTATTATTATAAATAACTTATTTTTTATTTTATTTTCTGTTTAAAGTATCTGTTATTTATTTATTGTGCAAACCTACCACAGTGTTGTCTTTTTTAACCCAAAGGTTGACTGGTAGAGAATGCCTTGTTGCATTAAATCCGCCTATGTACCACTACTGTACATGAAGTTTAAATAAATAAATAAAAAAAAATAAAAAAATAATGATGATAAAAAAAAAATACAACCGAATTGATAACCTCCTCCTTTTTTTTGAAGTCGGTTAAAAAGGTTTTAACTACAATAGAGCACTAGTGCGTAATAGTAATCAAAATGTCACAGTTTGGTAACGAGTGCCATTATATACCTAAGTGCAGTGCAATAAGAGTCACTTTCTGAGCAAGTGTGTTGAAAAATGGTATTATTATACTGTTTTCACGCAAATAATACAGCTTACTCAAATAATACGTATATTCCGCATATGTTCCGTATGGTGTCCGGACGTAAAGAATAACACCTTTCTCTTCCCGAGGGTGTCGTAAGAGGCGACTAAGGGACATACCAGAGAATGGGCAGCAGCATCCTCTGTGCATTACAACAACCAAACTGCGATCGCCAACCCGTCTGCCAAGCGTGGCGATTATGGCAACCCCCCCTCAAAATGAAAAGCAGAATGAAAAAATGGCCCCTAGTGCCCGGCAGCCCGTCTACCCTTGACTCCGGTAGCGGTCAAGGCCACGACGAGGCAAGGGGTGCGAAGAATCTCCGGATGAGATCTGGCTACCCATCTATAAAACGACTCGACCTGGCAACTTTTAACACGCGTACACTGAGGACTGACGAGAAGATCACCGAACTTGAGGAGGAATTGAGCAGGTTGCGATGGAGTATTGTGGGATTGTCTGAAGTCCGAAGACAGGGGGAGGATACGATAATTCTCAAATCCGGTAACCTGCTCTATTTCCGGGAGGGTGACCAGCAGTCCCAGGGTGGTGTCGGGTTTATCATCCACAAGTCCCTTGTGAACAATGTGGTGAGGATCGAGAGTGTATCGACCAGGGTGGCGTACCTTATACTCAGAATATCATCAAGATATTCGCTGAAGGTCATACAGGTCTACGCCCCGACCTCGACACATCCCGACGACGAAGTAGAATCCATGTATGAGGATATATCAAGAGCCATGCATGGTTCTAAGACTCACTTCACCGTGGTCATGGGGGACTTCAACGCGAAACTGAGCAAACGAGACGGTGACGAGCTGCGAGTGGGGATTTGGATTTGGACGTCGGAATCACCGGGGACACCTACTGGCTAGCTTTGTGGAGAAGGAGGGCCTCTATATGATGAATTCCTTCTTCAAAAAGCGTGAGCATGGAAGGTGGACCTGGCAAAGTCCTGACGGTGCAACTAGAAATGAGATTGACTTCATCCTGTCGACGAAAAAGCAAATATTCAATGATGTCTCTGTGATCAACGCGGTGAAAACTGGAAGTGATCACCGCGTGGTAAGAGGCACATTGAATATTAACATTAAGCTTGAAAGGTCTCGACTGATGAAGTCTACGCTCCGTCCAGCACAGATCCGGATCCAAAACCCCGAGAGCTTTCAGCTCGAACTCCACAATCGTTTCGAGTGCCTAGGAAGCTCCGTGGATGAATATAACGATGGGTTCGTGGAAACTGTCCATACGGTCGGGTCTAAGTTTTTCAAGACTCACCGTACAAATAAGAACAAGAAGCTCTCTGATCCGACCCTCGAGCTAATGAAGAAGAGGTGTGAGATGATTCTACAGTCTTCAGACGATGCGTGCATATACCGGCAGCTCAATAGACAAATCTCGAAGTCCCTGAAACGCGACCTTCGTCGCTTTAATACCGCAAGGATTAAGGATGGGATTGAGCGGAATAAGGGCTCTAAAGTATTTGCACGAGATCTGTCTATAGGGCAACGCCAGCTCACGAAACTGAAGACCGACGATGGCAGAGTCATATCCGCCAAATCGGAGCTTCTGGGAGAGATCGAGGCTTTTTATGGACAGTTATACACGTCTATCGCTAAACCCGCTGCAAATCTAGTAAACGACCCAAGAGCTAGATTGACTCGACACTATACCGAAAATATCCCCGACGTCAGCCTGTACGAGATTAGGATGGCTCTGAAGCAGCCGAAAATAACAAGGCGTCGGGTGAGGACGGAATTACGGCCGAACTCCTGAAGGCGGGTGGAAAACCGGTCCTTAAGGCCCTTCAGAAGCTATTTGATTCCGTCATACTCGAGGGAAAAACGCCACGGGCGTGGAGCAGAGGCGTAGTGGTACTCTTCTTTAAGAAGGGCGATAATGCCCTGCTTAAGAATTACAGGCCCATCTCGCTTCTGAGCCATGTCTACAAGCTGTTTTCCAGAGTCATCACGAATCGTCTCGCGCGCAGGTTCGACGACTTCCAGCCTCCCGAACAAGCCGGATTTCGAAAAGGCTTCAGCACCGTGGACCACATACATACGCTGCGGCAGGTTATACAGAAGACTGAGGAGTATAATCAGCCTCTCTGCTTAGCGTTTGTGGACTACGAGAAAGCCTTTGATTCGATGGAAACTTGGGCTGTACTGCAGTCTCTCCAACGGTGCCAAATTGACTCGGTATATCGAAGTGCTGAAGTGTTTGTACAAAAACGCCACTATGTCAGTCCGACTACAAGACCAGACCTCGAAACCTATCCTCTTGCAGCGGGGCGTGAGGCAGGGAGACGTTATTTCTCCGAAACTGTTCACGGCAGCAATGGAGGATGTCTTCAAGGTTTTGGAATGGAGAGGGCTAGGCATTAATGTCAATGGCGAGTACATCACTCACCTTCGGTTTGCCGACGACATAGTAGTCATGGCTGAGACTACGGAGGAGCTCAGTATACAATGCTTGGTGATCTCAGTAGAGCTTCCGAAAGAGTGGGACTTAAAATGAACATGGACAAAACCAAAGTCATGGTAAACAGCCATGTAGCACCCACTCCTATCAAGATCGGGGACTCTACACTCGAAGTTGTAGATGACTACGTTTACCTGGGACAGACGGTCCAGTTGGGAAGGTCTAATTTCGAGAAAGAGATCAATCGTCGAATCCGACTCGGCTGGGCAGCGATCGGGAAGCTGCGCGGTATCTTCTCGTCCAATATACCACAGTGTCTCAAGACGAAAGTCTATGACCAGTGCGTGTTGCCAGTGATGACATATGGCTCCGAAACGTGGTCGCTTACAATGGGCCTCATCAGAAGACTTAAAGTCACCCAAAGGGCAATGGAGAGGGCTATGCTCGGAGTTTCCTTGCGTGATCGAATCAGGAATGAGGATATCCGCAGGAGAACCAAGGTTGCCGACATAGCACGAAGAATCGCCAAACTAAAGTGGCAATGGGCAGGGCACATTGCTCGCAGAACAGATGGCCGCTGGGGCCGAAAGGTTCTGGAATGGCGACCACTTACCGGAAGACGTAGCGTTGGAAGGCCTCCTACAAGGTGGACCGATGACTTGGTAACGGTTGCGGGAGTCCGATGGATGCGAGACGCACAGGACCGTTCGTTGTGGCGACGCTTGGGGGAGGCCTATGTCCAGCAGTGGACGTCTTTCGGCTGAAATGATGATGATGATGATGATGACAAATAATACAGCTTACTCAAATTCAAACTGCGGTTTACAGCGCGTTGGTTTTACGTTAAAGCGATCACTATGTTTACAGTGTTTGGTTCTCTGATTGGTTAAGAGCTTGGAGCGGGCCAATTGGAGCGCCAAACGTCATAAAGGTAGCGATCGCGTTAAAGCGTAGTCCCTTGAACATCTGGGTGGAGTTAAATCATGGAGCGAAATAACTGGGCCTCAAGTCTGCTATTACAATAGTGTCAGAATGGTCTATCATTGATTTCATAATTGTTGATTTTGTCAAATTTGGTAATCTAGTAATAAAATGGCGTCATTATGAATTTCCAATGGTCGACCACTGACACTCCATTGAAAGAAAAGGCATAAAATGGTAATCTCGTACATATGTCTGACCTATGCGGTAATCTGCTATTTTCACAGTTCCTTTGATCAGTGACCTACCATTAAAACGTCATTGTGCAGTCTTTGCTTTTCATAAGCTCGATATTGTCATTCTACCAGAACCCTATTTTTTTTTTTTTAGTTGGGAAAATCATCTAGTGACAAATCCCGCTCTTGGCCGGGCGGGAGATAGTATCAGACTTTTACTAACTAAAAACAAACTCCTGTTCCTTCGTTGCCTTTCGTACCAGGGCCGAGTCTTCCTTTCAGAATCAGACCCTTGGCCCCAGTAGGCTTCGACCCTGCTGGGCTCCTACGCTTTGTTGAGATCTCCTTGAGGCGCGCGTGGAACAGTACGCTAGACGGCAAGCCACCCATTGTTTGCCGTCCGCAAGCCGGCGCCTACGCCCCAACCGCCGGCGGGATCGGAATCCCGGCGGCGGTTGGGGCGTGAGGACCGTTGCCTTACGCGATCGGCCGCCTCCTTTGCTAGCATTACTGCTTCGCAGAAGGAGGCGACCGCCTGCCACTCCTCCTCGCTCCGGAGCATGGCCTGTACCAAGGCCTGGCGCGAGAGATGGCCGCCACCGATCGCCCCCACGAGGACACGGCGTTGCTCTGCCGTGTGCTCCACCGTGTCCTCCGGGCGGTCCACACAGTGGCGACACCCGGGCATTTCTTCCGCACGAATCCTGTGCAAGAACCTCCCGAACTTACATGTCCGGTGAGGACCCGCATCATGCGGAAGGTAAGGACGCCGTGAGGTCTTTCCAGCCACGCCTCAAAGAGGGGACTTACCGCCATAATTGTGGTGTGCCCAACCAGAACTCTATTAATTGACCATTGACCGATCAATTATCGATCACTAGGAATTATGGGATGGTGTTGGAATGACAAATTTATAAAAATAGCAGACAGACCCCAGGTTATTGGCTGACTGGTTAATAATTAATACACTTTTCGATTGGTCAATCACTATAAACACTTGATTAACTATTCACTCGTCACCAACAGTGATTAATCCCGAGAACGCCTGGAATATGGCTATTGGTCGATGAAACACCTGATGAAAAGATCACTTCTACTTTCCCTTAAAAGGAAACTTATGGTCATGTGCATCCTTCACACCCTCACCTACGGAGCGCAAACGTGGTCATTAACGAAACGTCAAAAGTCCCCACTCAGGGTCTGCCAGCGAGCAATGGAATGAAGTATTCTCAGGGCCAAAAGAACAGATCGCTTAATTAACAGTATACTTCGTTCCAAAACACAAATCGCAGACGTGGGTAACTCAGCCACATTGCCGCATGTTGCAACGAAGGCAACCACTGAATGGATTCCGAACAGCAGGAGCCGGCAACGCGGTAGGCTCATAAGGAGATGGCGTGACGATTTGGACTCCTACAGTCCTACCTAAAGGACTGGCCAAAAGTGGCTAGTGGGTCACAAAGAGCTAATAATAAATAAATAAAACTTTGGTCTACGGAGGCCTCAAAATATTCCTTGGAATTTGAAGTAATAATAATATAATAATAATAATATTCCTCAACTTTCACACAACGCCATCTAGTCCCAAACTAAGCAGAGCTTGTGGTTTGAGTACTGGACAACTGATAAACATACTTATAAATTTCTAAATACATACTACTCTGTCAAGATAGTACCGGGAAAAGATCAATAATACACAAAATGTTTGTTCATCATCATCATCATTTCAGCCGAAAGACGTCCACTGCTGGACATAGGCCTCCCCCAAGCGTCGCCACAGTGAACGGTCCTGTGCGTCTCGCATCCATGAATGTTGGGTCAGAATTGACTCGTTCTAGCTTCTAGCATGTCCTCAGCGACTCTCATGCGATTGAGTTTTTGGAGAAAATTTAGGTCTTTTGGGACTAACCGAGCGGTAACAGTTTCATACCCAAATGATTAGTTAAAATGGTACGGATCGACTCGTGAGATACAGAAAGTTCGGCGGCTATCTCTCTCAAAGTTGAATGAGGATTTTCAGTCACTATTTCCTTCACTTTTGCGATGTTAACTTCAGTTGAAGACGTTGATGGCCTACCAGAGCGAGGCAAATCTTCCATCACATCTCGACCGCTTTTGAACACTTTATACCACTCATAAGCACGTGTTTTTGATAAAGTAGATTCACCGTAAGCCTTCGTTAACATTTTCAGTGACTCCGAACACGAAATCCATTGGCGATGCAAAATTTAAGACAAACTCTTTGTTCGATGTTTTTGTCCATTATGGAATTCGCAATACACACTAGATATGATATAACTAAAAACAGCACTGTCTATATACATATAATAAAACAGTAAAATTATTTTGCGATGGTATTAATTGGCGCAAAAACTACTGAACCGATCCTGTTCAAATTTTGCATACATAATCCTTATAGGTCAGGGCAACTTATAGGCTATAAATTATCACGCTATTTGCTATGGGGGGTGAGCAATAATCCAAAATGTCGATATTGAACGACATTTGCCACGAGTTCGATCCCCAACTACAGTTAAAAATTTTCTCATTATTTTATCTTTTTTGTAATAAAATAACTTTTACCATTTTTTCAAAATAAAATTGACATTTCTATACGATATCTTCTAAATATTTTGTAAAAACTAATCAAAACACATAATAAAATCAAAGCGGCGAGTTAAATCACGTACTATGTTGTAAATATGGCACCACACGCAATTCAGATACTCGCAACGCCATCTAAAGACTGAAAGTAGAAATAATGATGACAATGATAGTTGATCTTCATATTTGATAGATGGCATTGTGTATTTTATGTAATTTTCTGAGTGGCGGAAGAATGACCATCGCCCAAATTTGCAGACAGTTCTATTGTTTAAAATTGGACGAAAACCGTTATGGTTAAACTGGAGTTAGACGGAGGCATTTGTAATCCTACTGCTTTTTTCCCCCCGTGGTTGTAACAAGCTAATTGACTGTGATTATTCAAGGGATACCAACCAAAGGCGATAAAAGTAAATACTTATATGTACTTAATTATTGACTTTAAAATAACACGGCCAAATTTTCGGAAGGGGTAGCATGGCACATTGCGTTGGAAGGCCCCCAGGTGGACCGATGACCTGGTGAGGGTCACGGGAATCCGATGGATGCGAGACGCACAAGACCGGTAATTATAGCGACACTTGGGGAGGCCTATGTCCAACAGTGGACGTCTTTCGGCTGAAATGATAATGATAATGATGGCACCTTTTTTTTCTTTTTTTAAGGGTGGAAGTCATCCAATGACTTCTCCCGCTCTGGTTGGAGCGGGAAGGCGTGTCAAACTTTTACTGACTAAAACCACACCTGTGTCCTTCAGTTACCCTTTGCGACATCTCTTTGCGCGTGGATCACTACGCGCTGATGACGACTGGGCTCGGTCTGGTCAATTACCTGACGGCCGGACGGCCGGACGGCTGGCTACCCATTGCTCGATGTCCGCAAGCCCGCGTCTACCGTGGCTAGTCGTCGGGGTCGGAATCTCGGCTCGGTGTGAGGACGTTCGTTCCCTCACGCGTGCGGCCTCCTCCTTCGCTAGCATTACGGCTTTGCAGAAGAAGGCGACCGCCTGCCATTCCTCCTCACTTTGGACCATAGCCCGAACCAAGGCCCAGCGCGAGAGGTGACTGACGCCAATTGCCTCCACGAGGACAAGCCGGTGCCCCGCCCTTGCGGGGCACACGTCTGTATGCTCCACTGTGTCCTCCGGGATGATGGCACCTTGCGGCCTAATAATGGCGTGTTTTATTATTAGCAGTCACTGCTTCATATAAAACGGGATCGAAAGTGGTTTGCGTAGTTCGACAACGTATGATGTATCTCAGATTCCTTGCAGCCTTACGTCGACATCCGTACGTTACCTCCTTGCAGTGAGTGGTGACCAACACTGGTACGACCCTCTGAGGGAGGCCAGTCTCAGGGATAACACTAATCGGCTGCTACATTTGTTAACCGGAATTTCATTGTTTTATAGACACACAAGCTCAGGACCGTTGAGGGTATTTCACGCGGTTTCTGTTCCGGATTCGGTTGGAAGTACCCTGATATTACCATTTTGCGAATCGCCCGGAGGACCCGGTGTAGCATGTGGTGGAGGTCTATCCCGCTTGGGTGAACCGCCGTCTTCATAGAGGCAATCGGCGTCAGTGACCTCTCGGTTTGGCCATCAATATGCGAGTTCAAACCATAAACAAATCATCCATTCCCGATACTTTTCTGACTGAATGTACATATTATTTATAATATTAACTCAATATTTGATTTTTCCGGGGAAGGGACCGCAGACCTAAGTACCTATATGGTTTTAATTTCAACTCGATACCTCCACGCGTTCCAGACAGATAAACAAAGAGACAGACTGACAGACGGACAACAAAGTGATCCTATAAGGGTTCCGGTTTTTCCTTTGTACGGAACCCTAAAAATGTATGAAATCTCACCCGCCTCCCTTCTGCCTAAGAATCTATCCATATGGTTGATGGTTGTAGATGACCACTGTTATTAAGTAGTGGTGATTGATATGTTTGTTGCAGAGCGAGCATGTCGGGCATGTTGGAGCTGGCGGCGGCGCGCCACGCGGGCGCTCACGACCCGCACGACCCGTGCGCCTCGCACGATCACGCCATGGTGGTCAGTATGCGCCAGTGCCGCACCCACAAGCAGCCAGAGATACTTGTCACTTCACAAGACTTCGTCCCAGCTGAAACGCTAGCAAGTGGCAGAGGGCGGGTGGTTTGCCTAAATATGCGACTTGCCTGATTTGAATATAATTTGTAGATTATGTCGGTTCCATATTCAAATCACATTATTGACCAGCGTGTTATATCAGCCCCCCTAGCCAAGTTAAAATCGTATCGTTCGTGCCGAACGCCTCGAGTAGGCCACGCCTCCGATTCCTTTGTTCTGACGTCATCTCAATGCTCAGTCACGTGGTCAACTTGGCGTGGGGGGCTGGTTATTATCTAATTAAATTTAGTAGAATGTCATTGTCCGGCTATAGCGGGCCGCAGCGAGGGCACGCCTCCTGCCTAGCGCCTGGTACCTAATTATGACGTAATTTAGGTTGGGTTTATGTAACATATAATTTGAAATTTTCGACCTTTCGCGCCATAGGCCTTTGTACAGGCCATGGTCCGGAGCGAGGAGGAATGGCTAGCGGACGCCTCCTTTTGCGAAACAGTAATGCTAGCGAAGGAGGCGGCCGCATGCGTGAAGGAAATTCATTTTTGTTAAGGCGATCCTATTAGCCGATGACCTTGAGCATTTGTCTACCCCTCTTCCCCTATATTATTACACTTGAACGATAAATCTACGTTAATACTGGAGCGTTTTGACGAGAAAAATGACGTACGTCCACCCGTCCAAGGGCTAGTGTGACCTATGATTTGATATTTTGACGTCTAGTCCGGTCAATCTAGACCAAAAAATGAGAGTGAAGGTACATAAAATCCCAAAAAGGTGAAAATCAGTAAAATTGTTCAAAACATAATTATAAATAATATTTAAAAGTTCCCCATTATTCCCGTGTAATAAAAAAATTTGTACAAAATTGAATACCATGAATGAAAAGTATTGCATGTATTTTTTTTTTTTAATTTTTTGATGCCCTTTTAAGATATACTATATACAAGTTGAAAAACGGCAAAAGTTTGACGATTTTTTGTGTGTATTTTATAGTAAAATTTATTGATTTAGATGTAGGTTTTTATTTTATTTAGAATCTCCCTTATTAGACCGTATTACCTGAACCTTCTAAATATTGTGGTAAGATCATGTTATATAATGTTGAGTTCCTTTGTGTATTTCCTAAAGTAAAAAAAATATTTGTGCAGTTTCACTCGTGCGTGTGCGCGGAGATCCTGTTTAAAGGCTGGAACACTAGCAACGAGCTGCAGCTGTTTGGCTCGGCGCTGGCCATCTTCGTGGCGGCCGTGCTGTACGAGGGCTTCAAGTACTGGCGCGAGACGCTGGCAAAGCCCACGAGTGCGCTCTCCGATTCGCAGCAGGGCATCGCCAAGCACGAGCTCGGCGCGGGCGCGGGGCGCTCGCTCAGGTGAGTCGTGCCACCTACGCCCGTCTGCGTGTCGAGTGTCGCCCGTGCTAACCCACCTTTCCGATCCCAGGGCGCTGCTGTGCTCGGGCGCGCACTTCGTGCAGACGGCGCTGCACGCGCTGCAGTCGACGCTGAGCTATCTGCTGATGCTGGTGTTCATGACGTACAACGTGTGGTTGTGCCTGGCCGTGGTGCTAGGCCTCACGCTCGGTTACTTCCTGTTCGGCTGGCGGCGCGGCGCGCTCAATGACCCCAACGAGCACTGTCAATGACGCAGTGACGCATCTCGCATCATGCGCTCTGAGTCCCCGAGCAGTGCGTGGCGTCACACCGGGCCGCCATGTGGCTTACTCGGTTACGATACTCACTAATATTATAATTATATACATATTTAAATAACACTTGACATATAAACAAACGTCTTCTCCTTATCCCTTCCCTCATTCTTCTTCTTATATAGGTACTTACTTAAGCAGTCATATTTAGATCCATCAGTCGTCGCGTGGGGGAAGCGGAGGCCTATTTTTTATATTATGTACCTGCTTAATTTTATTTCCTAGTTTTATGTCGGGAGGTCTCCATTAATTTAAAATTTGTTTTTATTTAACATTTTTAAACGTTTCAAAACATGTGTTACTAGTAGAAACACATGTTGGTATAATGCATAACATATGACTATTATGACAAAAGTTTACAATGGCCAGATTTATTCCCTTTCATTTCTTTTTCATCGTCAAGTTTCAACCATTGTATTGTATTGAGACCATTTAAATCTCCTCAAACACACGTCTCGTGTTTGAGGAGACGGGTGCTGTAACCGTAAGCTAGTGAAGAGTATGGTATCCTGCAGATTCTATGATAGGTCATGCTGCAGCGTCAGGTCAAGGTTACCATGTTGTTGCAGTATCATCTATTACTTATTCTGTGGTATCTCGATCGATTAGACTAATATGGACGTTGCGCAACGACATTCCTTCATTAACTAGAAAAGATCTGATGAAATCAATGATGATCTTGAAAATATCATATAATACATATAAAATATCATATCAATACCATCAGGTGAGATAGTGGTCAAACGTGAGGCTATCTATAATAAAAAAAATAACAAAAAGTGGGCTAAATGTTATGGACTCTTACTGAGTCCAAATAAATCTGAAGCACTTGTTATTGGTGGCAGATACATTATTAGATCACCAGCCACTCCCGCCATTAATGTAAAAAACTTTTTACAAAAAAAATAATAACCGACTTCAATAAAAAAAACAATAAAAGGATCAAAATAACTTTAATTTCGGAAGTCGGTGTTTCTCGGTATTGTTTGTTTCTTATTTAACACCGACTTCCGAAATTAAAGTTATTTTGATCCTTTTAGTGTTTTTTTTATTGAAGTCGGTTATTTTTTTTTGTAAAAAGTTTTTATTTCACACTTTTTAGTTGCGATACACTTATAAACAGAGTGCCTATTTCTCATGACAATTCCAATTAACCCAAATACTGCTAGGTTACATTGTTTTATTATAAAGTTCCTGTGTCTACCTTCCTCCTTCCGGCTCCATCATCAGATCAGTTCGATAGTACCTTATAGCCAAAGAGCATCTCACGACAATTCTAATAAGCCCAAACACGGCTAGGATACATTGATTAATTACGGAGTTCCTGTGCCTACCTTCCGGCTCCATCATCAGATCAGTTCCATAGTACCTTATAGCCAAAGTGCATCTCATGACAATTCTAATAAGTCCAAACACGGCTAGGTTACATTGATTAATTACGGAGTTCCAGTGCCTACCTTCCGGCTCCATCATCATCATCAGATCACTTCGATGATACCATTTTCAACGTAACTATTCAGAATCATTCATTTATTTGTATTGTCATAGTCGCTTATCTATATCTTCATTGTGATATCTATTTGAGTATGAAGTTCCGTTGACCATTTCTGGTCTTCTTCATCAGTTCCACTTCATCAAATGTTACTTTTTGACTGTAAATGCTTATGTTCTTGATGAAAATACTAAAATTACCATAGGGTTGCCTATAATTTTTGAGGAGTTCCCTCAATTCCTCATGGATTCCATCATCAGAACTGGATTTTGAAAAAAATGGGACCAATCTGAAAGCATACCCTATAAAGGAAAAAAAAAAATTTGCAAATCGGTCCATAAACGACGCAGTTCTGAGGTAACAAACATAAAAAAAAAAAAATGATAAAAAAAAATACAACCGAATTGATAACCTCCTCCTTTTTTTTGAAGTCGGTTAATGATTCGGTATCATCGGTGCCCATATTATAATGCAAAAGTGCTAAATCCTTGGCGTCTATATGGACTCTAACCTCTCATGCGAGGTTTATATTGCTGATTTGAGTAAGAGGATACGGTTTTCAGTCTCTTAAACGTCTCCAGGAATTCTTGCCGTTTCATACTAAGATTGCTCTTGCTCAATCTCTTTTTCTACCGCTCATAGATTATACAGATGTCAGTTTTCTAGATGCTACGGAGGTACTTTTAAACAAACTACACCGACTGCAGAATTTATGCATCCACTTTGTTTTTGGCCTCCGCAAATACGATCACGAATCTGAGTTTCGGACCAGATTTAAGTGGCTGCCAATTCAGCGTCGTGCGCGAGAAAACTAGGGCCATATTCTTTCCCTTCTCTACATATACCAAGGTAGGTAAGTATATTATCTTGCAAAATCCCAATACTAGGAACGCTATAAAGACCTCGTCCCGAGGGGTGAACCCTATCGCACTACTACTTCTCTTGTCGTTCGTGCTTCGCGTCAGACTTCCAACCGTTATGAAGGGTCCTTTTCTGTAACTGCAGTGCACCTCTGGAACTCTCTCCCTAATTCCCTTCACGACAGCCCTTCTCTGGATGTTATAAAAGGAAAATTAAAGAGCTCTTCCTTTCACCATAGACATAATATTAGAATATATTGGTATTTATTAGTATGTATATACACTTCTCATCAGAAAAATCGAAACACTTCCGTTTTTATGGTTTCTGTCCTAATTTAACACAAAAGAGTTTTCATTCGCCATCCTCTTTTCTGATGAGTGTAAAATTATGCTGTATGGTAACGACGGAAGGTCTACAGAAGAGATGGAGAAAACTATGCACAATGCTGCATTGAAGAAAAGGTCAGCTATGGTGGCGGTTCGTGGACGGTTTGGGGAGGAATCAGCGCCGACCGTAAGACAGAGCTTGTCTTTGTGTCTGGGCCACGTCTGCCTGCACTAAACAGTCATCAGTATCGATCAGTGTCTTGAGCCTCACGTGATGCCCTATGCACATTTTACTGGCAACGGTTTCATATTCATGCACGACAATGCTAGGGCTGACACAGCGAGCGTCGTACGAGATTATATTACCGAAGTCGGTATTTACATAATGGAATGGCCAGCAAGAAGCCCGGACATGAATCCGATTGAACATCTATGGGATGAATTAAAGAGACGAATTGGTGCAAGACATCCTGACCCAGGAACACTTAGCCATCTGCAAAATGCAATCCATGAGGAATGGAATGGAATGCCACAACATTTGATCGCGACTCCCATCCGTACGATGAAGAACCGTATGGATGGAAGCAGTAATAAGAGCTCGGGGAGGGAATACAAGTTATTAAATAAACGATTCTTAGCTTTTATTTCATTTACGTGTTTTTTTTATCAATTTCCTTCATACTCCATACAGGGTAAAAATTACTTGTTAAACAAAAAGAAACTTTTTACAAGAAAAAAAAATAAACCAACTTCACTAAAAAAAAAAACACTAAAAGGATCAAAATAACTTTAATTTCGGAAGTCGGTGTTTCTCGGAATTGTTAGTTTCTTATTTAATTACGGAGTTCCAGTGTCTATCTTCCAGCTCCATCATCATCATCAGATCACTTTGATGCTACCATTTTCAACATAACTATTCAGAACCATTTATTTATATGCATTGTCATAGTTACATAACTATCTTCATTGTGATATCTATGAAGAGGTGAAGTTCCTTTGGCCATTTCTAGCCTTTTGCATCAGTTTCACTTCATCAAATGTTACTTTTTGACTGTAAATGCTTAAGTTCTCGATGAAAATACTAAAATCATTATATAGTTGCCTAGAATATTTGAGGAGTTCCCTCGATTCCTTATGGATCCCATCATCAGAACTGGATTTTGAAAAAAATTGGACCAATCGGAAAGCATCTCCTATTAGGGAAAAAAAAATGTTGCAAGTCGGTCCATAAACGACAGAGTTCTGAGGTAACAAACTTAGAATCAAGTTATTTACCACAACCGCTATTTCCCTGCATTTTAAATCTGTAATATCTTTGAAAATATTCTTATAAATGACACGCTGTAAAGGGCTATCACCGACTTCCAAAATTAAAGTTATTTTGATACTTTTTGTTTTTTTAGTGAAGTTGGTAATTTTTTTTTTTTGTAGAATGTGTTATATTTCACACTTTTTAGTTGCGATACATATAAAAACAGAGTGCCTATTTCTCATGACAATTCCAATTAACCCAAACACTGCTAGGTTAGATTGTTTTATTATGAAGTTCCTGTGTCTACCTTCCACCTTCCGGTTCCATCATCAGATCAGTTCGATAGTACCTTATAGCCAAAGTGCATCTCATGACAATTCTAATGATAACTGATATTTATTTTGCAAATAGGTTTAAAAAAACACTTCTACACGTAAATTTTTTTTTCGTCATTTTAAACTAGATGAGCCCGATGTTTCCTAGCTGACTACCCTGAGAAGAAACACCGAAACAAACTCAGAGGTCAAGGTCTCTTTTAAAGTCCATACAGTAAATATTTAATGGTCAAATCACATGAGAACCATGCAGATTTCTCTGAGATGGACTTTTGAAGAAAAAACCGTACAGATTTGAGTGGACCTGTCTAGTCAGTGAAAGCATTCGTCAGTATTCGCAAAGCTCAACTCAGGACTACTAAGAAGCTCAACGACTTGACGAACAATGCCAAGGAAAGGACATTTGGGTAGGCTGCAGAAAATACTCAAATTGCCAGACACGTTAAAATTATTGAAAAGGAAAAAAAAACAATCAACATAGTCCTCACGTTCACAATAATAAAAGGAAATAAATAGTTTACAAAATGTAATACTTAGTAAAGTAAATATTTACATAATGTTAAAAATTAATTAAAACACTCGGGGGGGACTGCCGCGGTAAAGCTATTGCATAGCATTTTGTATCAACTTATGCAATTATAATTATTTATTTATTTTATTTATGCAGTATTTCTTTTTCTTTGATATTAATTCAAGTTACACTTTTTGAGCGTGGTGACCGATAAGAAAACAAATTTTTTTCTTTCTTGTTTACTTCATAAATTGCTACAAGTGTGTTCAGTTGTTATCATATAACATTACTATAATCTATTATAATACAAAAAGAATATTTTGTTTGACCGAGATTTGAACTCGAGGCACGATGATAACATAGGTAGAACGCTGTACCAATGCGCCACACAGGTCGTTAACGACTTTTCTAAAATAGGTGTTCGGTCTCTGTCGGCCTTCAAGTCACACCTCCGTGCCCGTCGGAGTGGGGAGCGTGAGGTTTTTTTCGTTACGGAATTTCTGGATTCGGTCCCCGCGCTCAAGGCCCTCTATAGAACCTATGCAATAGCTTAAAAAAAAATGTCAAATTTGTTACGATGCCATGATGCTGGCTCAGCACACTTGCAAACAAGCGCGAAGCATCAAATTCCACGAGTAGCGCTTCCCACGGTAACGACGATTCCCTGGGCTTTTCCCATCCTAACATCGGTGGGAACAGACACTCGCGCTAATCGCGTATTTATTTATTTTTATTTATTTTATTCAGGTTAACCAACAACTGTTTACACCAGTATACTAGCAACTTAGTAATTATAGCTGGATACAATTGCGGGCGCAACAATTAATTATAGGTTAACACCGCTAGCACAAAAAACAGTGGTAAAATAATTAAATTATTAGATTACACAATATTCTTAATGTAAATGTGAATATAATGCGACTATGAAAATTAAATTAAATTAATATTAAAATAAATTAATAAATTACTAAACATGGTAGAAATTAAATAATAATTGAAATAAGATTACAAATTTCACTTAAATAAAATAAATTACACTAACAATTTAAAAAGAAACTAAAAACAACAACTATCTGAAAAATACTGAACTGTGGTAATAAACTTTAAAATATCTAAATCCTTAACAAACACAAGACAATCATTAAACAAAAAAAATATATATATAAATAATCTCTTCCCGAGGGTGTCGTAAGAGGCGACTAAGGGACATACCAGAGAATGGGCAGCAGCATCCTCTGTGCATTACAACAACCAAACTGCGATCGCCAACCCGTCTGCCAAGCGTGGCGATTATGGCAACCCCCCCCCAACATGAAAAACAGAAGGAAAAAATGGCCCCTAGTGCCCGGCAGCCCGTCTACCCTTGACTCCGGTAGCGGTCAAGGCCACGACGAGGCAAGGGGTGCGAAGAATCTCCGGATGAGATTTGGCTACCCATCTATTAAACGACTCGACCTGGCAACTTTCAACACGCGTACACTGAGGACTGACGAGAAGATCACCGAACTGGAGGAGGAATTGAGCAGGTTGCGATGGAGTATTGTGGGATTGTCTGAAGTCCGAAGACAGGGGGAGGATACGATAATTCTCAAATCCGGTAACCTGCTCTATTTCCGGGAGGGTGACCAGCAGTCCCAGGGTGGTGTCGGGTTTTTCGTCCACAAGTCCCTTGTGAACAATGTCGTGAGGATCGAGAGTGTGTCGACCAGGGTGGCGTACCTTATACTCAGAATATCATCAAGATATTCGCTGAAGGTCATACAGGTCTACGCCCCGACCTCGACACATCCCGACGACGAAGTAGAATCCATGTATGAGGATATATCAAGAGCCATGCATGGTTCTAAGACTCACTTCACCGTGGTCATGGGGGACTTTAACGCGAAACTGGGCAAACGAGACGGTGACGAGCTGCGAGTGGGGCAATTTGGATTTGGACGTCGGAATCACCGGGGACACCTACTGGCTAGCTTTATGGAGAAGGAGGGCCTCTATATGATGAATTCCTTCTTCAAAAAGCGTGAGCATAGAAGGTGGACCTGGCAAAGTCCTGACGGTGCAACTAGAAATGAGATTGACTTCATCCTGTCGACGAAAAAGCAAATATTCAATGATGTCTCTGTGATCAACGCGGTGAAAACTGGAAGTGATCACCGCGTCGTAAGAGGCACATTGAATATTAACATTAAGCTTGAAAGGTCTCGACTGATGAAGTCTACGCTCCGTCCAGCACAGATCCAGATCCAAAACCCCGAGAGCTTTCAGCTCGAACTCCACAATCGTTTCGAGTGCCTAGGAAGCTCCGTCGATGAATATAACGATGGGTTCGTGGAAACTGTCCATACGGTCGGGTCTAAGTTTTTCAAGACTCACCGTACAAATAAAAACAAGAAGCTCTCCGATCCGACCCTCGAGCTAATGAAGAAGAGGCGTGAGATGATTCTGCAGTCTTCAGACGATGCGTGCATATACCGGCAGCTCAATAGACAAATCTCGAAGTCCCTGAAACGTGACCTTCGCCGCTTTAATACCGCAAGGATTAAGGATGCGATTGAGCGGAATAAGGGCTCTAAAGTATTTGCACGAGATCTGTCTATTGGGCAAAGCCAGCTCACGAAACTGAAGACCGACGATGGCAGAGTCATATCCGCCAAATCGGAGCTTCTGGGAGAGATCGAGGCTTTTTATGGACAGTTATACACGTCTACCGCTAAACCCGCTGTAAATCTAGTAAACGACCCAAGAGCTAGATTGACTCGACACTATACCGAAGATATCCCGGACGTCAGCCTGTACGAGATTAGGATGGCTCTGAAGCAGCTGAAAAACAACAAGGCGTCGGGTGAGGACGGAATTACGGCCGAACTCCTGAAGGCGGGTGGAAAACCGGTCCTTAAGGCCCTTCAGAAGCTATTTGATTCCGTCATACTCGAGGGGAAAACGCCACAGGCGTGGAGCAGAGGCGTGGTGGTACTCTTCTTTAGGAAGGGCGATAATGCCCTGCTTAAGAATTATAGGCCCATCTCGCTTCTGAGCCATGTCTACAAGCTGTTTTCCAGAGTCATCACGAATCGTCTCGCGCGCAGGTTCGACGACTTCCAGCCTCCCGAACAAGCCGGATTTCGAAAAGGCTTCAGCACCGTGGACCACATACATACGCTGCGGCAGGTTATACAGAAGACTGAGGAGTATAACCAGCCTCTCTGCTTAGCGTTTGTGGACTACGAGAAAGCCTTTGATTCGATTGAAACTTGGGCTGTACTGCAGTCTCTCCAACGGTGCCAAATTGACTATCGGTATATCGAAGTGCTGAAGTGTTTGTACAAAAACGCCACTATGTCAGTCCGACTACAAGACCAGACCTCGAAACCTATCCTCTTGCAGCGAGGTGTGAGGCAGGGAGACGTTATTTCTCCGAAACTGTTCACGGCAGCAATGGAGGATGTCTTCAAGGTTTTGGAATGGAGAGGGCTAGGCATTAATGTCAATGGCGAGTACATCACTCACCTTCGGTTTGCCGACGACATAGTAGTCATGGCTGAGACTACGGAGGAGCTCAGTACAATGCTTGGTGACCTCAGTAGAGCTTCCGAAAGAGTGGGACTTAAAATAAACATGGACAAAACCAAAGTCATGGTAAACAGCCATGTAGCACCCACTCCTATCAAGGTCGGGGACTCTACACTCGAAGTTGTAGACGACTACGTTTACCTGGGACAGACGGTCCAGTTGGGAAGGTCTAACTTCGAGAAAGAGATCAATCGTCGAATCCGACTCGGCTGGGCAGCGTTCGGGAAGCTGCGCGGTGTCTTCTCGTCCAATATACCACAGTGTCTCAAGACGAAAGTCTATGACCAGTGCGTGTTGCCAGTGATGACATATGGCTCCGAAACGTGGTCGCTTACAATGGGCCTCATTAGAAGGCTTAAAGTCACCCAAAGGGCAATGGAGAGGGCTATGCTCGGAGTTTCCTTGCGTGATCGAATCAGGAATGAGGATATCCGCAGGAGAACCAAGGTTGCCGACATAGCACGAAGAATCGCCAAACTAAAGTGGCAATGGGCAGGGCACATTGCTCGCAGAACAGATGGCCGTTGGGGCCGAAAAGTTCTGGAATGGCGACCACGTACCGGAAGACGTAGCGTTGGAAGGCCTCCTACAAGGTGGACCGATGACTTGGTAACGGTTGCGGGGGTCCGATGGATGCGAGACGCACAGGACCGTTCGCTGTGGCGACGCTTGGGGGAGGCCTATGTCCAGCAGTGGACGTCTTTCGGCTGAAATGATGATGATGATATAAATAACAGAAATAAACAACCGAAATACAGAATTATTCTACCAAATTATACAATTAATAATATTAACTAATAATAGATTCTAGATTTTACAATAGATTATAAATATATATATATATAGCGTATAGTTTTATATACTTTTATTATACTGCAAGCTTCGTTCGAAGATATACTTAATTTACAATGCAGCTCTCCGGATGCACAGGCGAACCAAACGCAGCTTTTCAGAGCCTAAAAGCAAAAACAAAACGCACCGAATCCTGCGAGTATCTGACAGCTATGTCAAATGTCATTCCATACGTTTGCGTGGCAACCAATACGTTTACGTTGTGTTTTATTTGCTTTTTTACCAATTTAGGTAATTAAATAAGAGCATAGTGCTTAAGTATATAATTTGTAATGAAGTATGCCAGAACGAAAAGATATGAAATACTATCTTCATATGATGAAAAGTTTGAAAAAAGGTTGAACCGACGATAACATAGTACGTCACCTGTCCTATCTCTATTTAATTCTTTGATTCCAGGTGAAGTAATAGATTTATCTATTATATTATTCAGTGAAGTAAGAGTTTCACGTACTTAACCCAAATAATTGTATGCATTGACACGATCAAACTTCTCAGGGTGTTTACGAGATGAACACACGAGCTTGTTTCCTTGTTCCATAACTTTGGTGTATCCCAAAAGGCTTTGCCATGGTACATTATACAGTGTAAGACTGTAAATCAAATGGGTTTCGAATTATGGTACCTACTGACGCGGGTTGTGCACGTGATGCATTGACGCGTTCAGCTGACTCGGGATGTTTACGAGATAAACATATGAGTTTGTTTTTTGCCCCTCACCTTTGGGGTAACATGTACACGGGTGATGTACGAGATGCATTGACGTGATCCGCTTACTCGTGGCACGCTCGTGGTGTTTACGAGATGAATGCACAATGGTGTTACCTTTTGATAAAACCCGAAAGGCTTTGCCTAGGTACACTTTATTACCATAACAGGGTCAATAGTTTTAGGTTTTTTTTTTTTTTCTTTTTTCCTCTTTCTATTCTACCGCAGACATGATGGTCCACGCCACATTGTTATTTGTTTATTGAAGTTTAACAATTGCATTCAGTCGTACCCTCATCTTAACATTTACCTTTAAAACTAAGTTTAAAAACTACGCGAGTCCACCTCAGACTTTTTTTTTTCTTTTTTTTTAATTTTTTTTTTCTTTTTGACATCTTTTATATCATCATCATCATCATCATCTTCCTGCCCTTGTCCCGTGTTATTTGGGGTCGGCGCAACACGTTTTTTTCTTCCATTCTGCCCATGCCATCTTTTATATATATATATACTAGCTGAGCCGGCAAACGTTGTTCTGCCATATAAATAAAAAAAAAAAAAAAAAAAAAAATAGATGTTGGCCGATTCTCAGACCTACTCAATATGCTCACAAAATTTCATGAGAATCGGTCGAGCCGTTTCGGAGGAGTTCAAGTTCGAACACCGTGACACGAGAATTTTATATATTAGAAGATATATATATATATTTTTTATTTTTATTTATTTAGTTGTAAGTGGTTACGCGCGCTTAAGATAACTCAAATAAATTTGCACAAGATTACCGACGATGGATTCGTGAACCGCCTATGTGCTGAATTTCCTGAGGTATTTACGGATAAGCTAGGGCCTTGTGCGTAAGCGAGCTATCCGACTACAGCTGACAGACAATGAGCCTGTGTATGTTCGTGCGCGACCGGTACCCTTGGCGCTGCGAGCGCGTGTTGAGCGTGAACTTCCGCGACTGGAGTCTGACGGTTCGATATACCGTGTGGACTATTCCGACTACGGAACGCCAATTGTGCCGGTTGTAAAAAAAAATGGAGATATACGCTTATGTGGAGACTATAAAATTACAATTAACCCAAAGCTCAAGCGTGACTATTATCCATTGCCGCGTATTGATGAGTTATTTGCTAAATTAAGTGGAGGAAACAAATTTACTAAAATTGATCTCACACACGCTTACGAACAGTGTTTCTTGACGGAAGAATCACAACCCTATACAGCCATAACAACTCACCTCGTAACATATGCCTAACGTCGTACGCCATACGGTCTAGCTTGCATACCCGAAAAATTCCAAAAAATAATGGAAGAAACATTGCGGGGCATACCGGGTTGTGTTGTTTTCCTAGATGATATTTGTACAACAGGGGCTGATGATAAAGAACACCTCAGTAATTTGCGAGCTGTGCTCGAGAGGTTGCGCGCGGCGGGTTTAACAGTTAAATTAAGTAAGTGTAGTTTCCTACAAGATAGTGTTAATTATCTAGGTTACATAATAGATAAGAAGGGTTTACGGCCAGACAAAGCTAAATTGAATTTAAATATAAATAATAAATAACACAATTAAAAAGTTTCCTGGGGATGCTAAATTATTATGGTAAATTAATTAGTAATATGAGCACATTATTGTACCCATTACACAATTTAATAAAAAAAGATACACACTGGAAATGGGATACAAGATGTGAACAGGCGTTTAAAGAAGCTAAGCGAGTTCTCTTGGGCGAGCGAGTGTTAGCGCATTAAGAGGAGGGGCGAGTACGAGAGGCCTCTCGTACTCGCGGTGGACAGTAGTGCGTATGGGTTGGGTGCAGTGCTGGCTCACCGCTATTCCGATGGCAGCGAGCGCCCGGTCAGCTATGTGTCTCGCACACTCAACGCGGCCGAGCCACGGTAATATTATCTATACAGTATTGTAACTCGGCCGTATCTTTGAAATAAATGCCTACAGCCGTGCGGTACGTAAACATGCGATAGGGCTGCCCGCACTATGGCTGCCCGCCTCCAGCATTTTAATTACATTTGCCTACTTTGCGTTTCCATTTAGTTTTGTGATTGTAATTAATTTTTTTTATATAAACAAATAAAATACTTTGTGAATTGAATAGGAAGTGTTCAATATTTGCGACCGAAAAATATTTGCGCCTCGACTGAGACGTACCTACGAAATGCTTTATTATTAAATTTTAAAGTACAAAAATCCGCATTCTAAAGCTTAATTAAAAATTGTTTTGGGAAACATGGACAAGGTGGAGAAAAAGGAATATCTTTTACTTGGTTATAGATACCTGCAGCTACTTTACAATTTATATGTTTGGTTTTAAATGAAGCAATATTTATGTGAATGAAAAACAGCACAATATATCCTACTCGTCATATTAAATATATAAATATGTACTTGAACTTATTTTTATTGAAAATATCGCGCGGCACAGACGCGACTGTCTGCATCCCGAGCGCACCTCGAGATCGAGGCGCGTAGGTATAGCTCGCGTTTCGTCCGTTTGTATGAAGTTGGAATACTGTATAGATAATATTACCGTGGCCGAGCGGAATTACAGCCAACTTGATAAAGAGGCGCTCGCTATATTATTCGGTGTAACAAAGCACCATCAGTACTTGTTTGGTAGAAACTTTATATTACGCACAGATCATCAACCTTTGACGCACATATTTGATGCTAAGGGTGGCATTCCACAAACGGCGGCTAGCCGGCTACAGCGGTGGGCGGCGCGCCTGGCTGCATACGATTTCACAGTGGAATTCGTACGCTCGGCTGACAATGGGCCAGCAGATGCTTTATCAAGACTACCGCTACCTCAAGAGGGTCGCTTAGTGGATGCAGTTACCTACATCAACCTCATAGAGGAATCATTCCCTGTTAGTTTTAAGGATATTGCTAAGGAGACTGAAAAAGATAAATTGTTATGCAAGGTGACAGGTTATGTAACTTTTGGTTGGCCGTTGACAGTGAGCGATACTGAAAAACCGTATTTCGTTAGAAAACAATATTTAGGTATAGAATTAGGTTGCCTAATTTATAAATATAGGGTCGTTATACCGAATGCATTGCAAAAACAGATTTTAGATGAAATTCATGAAGGGCATTTAGGAATTAATAAAATGAAGAATTTGTCTAGGAATTATGTTTACTGGCCCGGTCTAGACAGGGATATAGAGGAGGTATGTCGCGCTTGCACGGCGTGCCGCGCAGTCCGCGACGCGCCGCCGCATGCGCCGCTGCACCCTTGGGAGTTTCCGCTGCATCCGTGGCAGCGAGTACATGCTGACTTTGCGGATTGCGGGGGAAAACGGTATTTAATCATCGTAGACGCAAATTCGAAGTGGATTGAAGCGATTTCTATGAGTAGAACGGACGCGCAGGCAACTATCGCGACAATGAGAACCATTTTTGCTCGGCTTGGTTTGCCATCATTACTGGTCACTGACAACGGTCCTCCATTTTTCTCACAGGATTTTAAGATATTTTGTGAAAAAAATTGTATAAAACATGTTACCACAGCACCTTACAGACCGCAGGGAAATGGGGCTGCAGAAAACGCGGTAAAAACCGTTAAGAAAGCGATCAAACGTGCTTTGTACGAGGGCGAGGACGTCGCCACGGCACTCAGTAAATTTTTGTTCCAATATCAAAACTGCCAACACGCAACTACTGGCGTGTCCCCTGCGGTGGCATTGCAGGGGCGCAGGTTGCGCGGGCGCTTAGACGCGCTGCGACCCGACGTGGCGACTGTAGTGCGCGCCGCGCAGGAGCGGCAAGTGGCCGCTGCAGGCGGCACGCTGCGGGCGCTGGCACCGGGCGACACGGTGATCACCCGTGACTATACCGCAAGGGGGGAAAAGTGGTCGTCAGGAACAATAGTCGATCAGACGGGGCCGGTCTCGTACAAAGTGGACGTAGGACGTGGAGTCGGTTGGCGTAGACATGTCGATCAAATTATACCTGTTAATAATAAGAATCGCTATTCATTATCTCGTACCAGTATAGTTTCCGAGAATAAAGACTTAACCCCAGAGCGGGAAATCCCTTCGGTCCGTGAGGAAACTGAGGATACATTCGAAGACGCGTCTGACGGTATTGGAGAGAAGTCGCAGATAACTAGGTCTGAAGTGGCACCACGGCCCTCCGGCCGGAGACACCACCACCACCGTCAGGTGCGTCTGCCCGCGCCCTGCGAGCTTATAATCGGGCTCGACCAACTAAATAAAATGCTTTGTTTCTTTTGATTGTTATATTAATTATATTACGTACCTATACTCTAGCTTAAGGGGGAAAAATGTAGCGATGGTTACTTTATTATGTCTATGATATTTGTATGGTGGCGGGTAGATTCCTAAACTTATGAAATATATCAGTGTACCGCTAACTCTTGCCTTTCATTGACACTGCAGTAAGTTAGTAATTTATATAACATACCTAATAACTATACAAATAACTTTTACTTATATTACAATAGACAAAACTATAGACATATCACACCTTCACTCCAACACCGCCGCCAAACGACACTCCTCAAACAACCGTTCCCAACGCCATCTGTTTGCTGAGCGCTAGCTTTACAGATTTTGTCACAAACAGTTTCCCCGAAGAATCCCGCCCAGCAGCAATACCGTCGTATTGGACTAAAGGTGCAACGGTTGTGCAAGGTATTAAACTTATTTCTATAGTAAAATTGTTAAGCACAGTTATCACACACAGTTAAACACAGTTATCTTGTCACATATTTTTATGACTATAGATTTAGGGTTGGTAGGTAGAGTTTGGGTATTGGGCTCTTGTTGATCAGCCGCCAAGAGTCTTCACTAACTCCATCAGAGCTTCCACGACTGCAGTGTCTCGATGCTTCATGGCCGTCTTAAGGTTGTATTCGACGACCACTTTAGAAGGCGCATCCATCGCTTTCCGGGCGAAACGGCCCGTGGCATCGTCGGCGTCGTCGGTGTAGTACACACAGCTGACCGTGTGTCTCGACACTGCAACAACTGCATGGGAGATGCTGTCGTGGATCTGGAGCCTCCTTGACTTGGTGTTTATTGTAATAACGCTGTCGCAGGTCAACCCCTGAGCTGCGTAGATGGTGAGGATGCGCGACCCTTCGCCAGACCCATAGCCCTGGTCGGCAAGAAAGGCTCTCTCTTCCTGCGTATGGACCAAGAATAAGGTGTTCTGGGCGGTTATCGGTATGCGCGCTCTCGTGAACCTTTCTACTTTCAGAGAGTGGACCCGAGACAGCGATGTCTTGGAGGAGTATATACCGGGGTATATCTCACTCATGGTCAGTGCTATGTCCATTGGGTTCCGATGTGTACAGAGTAACTCCTGGGTGATGCCAGCCACCAAGTTTGGACGTGTGTACCTTAACTCAAAAAGGTTCTCTCTGTCCAAAAATGGTAGCTGATTCACGTCTCCGATGAGAACGACCTCGCTCGCTCCAGACAACTTCACTGCCATGACTATTGCCCTAAAGTGGTTCATGAGGGCTTCGTCAACCATAAGGCGACGGCATTTCTCCTCTGGTCTGAACCCGTTGGCTAAAATTGAGGCCATAGTGCGCACCTTTGCCTTGATACGATCTCCTAATCGGTGCGCTAGTTTCTCTCTGAGATCCTTAGCAGCTTCGGTTGTTGTGGTCACTACGATATCGCTCTCCCCGTCAAAATTTTTCACCATCCAGGTTGTCTTGCCGCACCCTGGGACTCCGTTTACCCACTTGATACTGGGTACCGCCCAATGCGCTTCCGAAGCCGGGGAAACGGAGGCTCACGAAATGGATTGCGCCATTTCGAGGATCCTGTCGTCCAGCATAATTTTGGTACACTTGGCGGTAACCACTATCGGGTCGTCTTCGGGTGTGTGGAATGTTACTTTCCCTGAGCGCTCCGTTTCCACCTCGTCCAGAGTCACAAAGCTGCTCTTCGCGCTATAGGCTGCCCTGTACGACCCCGTCATTTCACCAGCAATGACCTGGGATTTGTTTGACGTTGTCATACACGGCTGCCTCTGCCTCCCCGAGTAAGACCCTTAACAGACCCTCATTTTTCCAATGAAAGGTCTGCAGAATCTTTCTACATGTCGCAGGTTTACCTCTCTGGTTGCCCTCACGACTGATACATACTCGAGGAATGCGCTCTGTACGTGGTCTATGATACCCGACTTTACAGCGAGGGTCGGAAGGCTGACTTGCCCTTTGTCGGCTCTGGTCGGTTTGGGTTTTGGTTCTGGTGTTTCCCTGGGTTTCGGTTTGAAAAACCTCATGACCGCTGACTCTTGCCGCTCTTGCCGCTCTTCTCCTTCTGTGAATAGTTTTAAGTTAGGTTAGGTTACCGGTGGCGCGAGGAGATGAGGACGCGGGGTGGTGAACCGATGCAGCGCGAGATCGAGCTGCGTCGGTCTCAGCTCCGCGAGGTCATGGTGGCGGAATGGCGGGACAGGCTTCTGCGCCCTACCGCCGGCCTCGCCACGGTCGATGCGATCCGACCAGTGCTCGTCGAATGGCTCGGGAGGAAACACGGCTCCCTATCGTTTAGGGTGACGCAGGTGCTCTCGGGGCATGGCTGCTTCGGGAAGTACTTGTGTCGCATAAACAGGGAGCCGGACGCTCGGTGCCATCACTGCACCGACTGTCGGGAGGACACGGCGCAACACACACTGGCAGAGTGTGCCGCATGGGAGGAGCAGCGCCGTGCCCTTGTATCTGAAGTGGGCCCCCGACCTGTCGCTGCCGGCCGTCGTTCGTTCGATGTTCGGGGGCGCCGAGTCGTGGGATGCGGTGATCTCCTTCTGTGAAGCCGTAATTTCGCAGAAGGAGGCTGCGGAGAGGGAGAGGGAGGCCGTGGCCACTCTCCCGTGCCGCAGCAGGCGAACCGGGCGTCGGCGGAGGGCAGACAACGCCCTCTTCCAGCCCCCATAAAGAGGTCCGGAGGGACGGCGGACTCGAGGTCGTCCGCCGTCCCCCATCCAGCAAGACCCGAGGCGGCGGCGCGTAGTGTTCCACGCGCGCCCCTATTGAACGACGCAGGGGGAGGACACATCACACTCCCCCTAGCTTGAGGTGGCCCGCGTAGGCGGGCCGGCACTAGCCGAGGATCATGGATGGCGTATCAGCTCCCACGATCCCCGGTCCAAGTGTGAGAGGGAACACCGAGGTGGTTTTTAGTCAGTAAGAGTCTGACAGACCCCTTCGCCTGCCCCAGGCGAAGGACATCCATGAGGATTTTCCACCCCGGCAACAAAAAAAAAAAAAGGTTAGGTTAGGTTTTTTTTTTCCAATTCTATTCTACCGCAGACATGGTAGTCCGCGCTGTTGTTTGAATGTTTTTATTATTTGATTACGATATTTGTATTTGCTGTTGTGGTGCTCCCGTGTCGGACACACATTTTCCTTACTTCTAATTATTACTAATAATATTATTATTTTGTACTTGTCTAGTCTACTCCCATAAACATTTCTATATTCAAAGTGCAAACTTTTCAAGTTGGATTTTTTTTTGAAGTTATACTTCTTTTGGCGCGATACAGAAAAATGATGAGAGTGAATTTTTACGATGCGCGAGTTAAGTGTGATGACCCCAACTCTATTCGCTTCGTCAGCAAATCCCCCTCCACGCACAATAGCATTTAAGTAGTTATAAGAATATTGTCAAATTAGCAATAAGTAAATATAAATACATGTGTAATTATTAGAATGATCATTATTATCTTGATACTGTTACTCTGCTTGACTAAAATAAAGTTTTTTTTAAACTAATCAAGTGTCGACCACTTAATTGGCGCAGCCGGTAGGATCTCTGTAGTCAGTTTGCGACGTATAAAACTCTACGAGCAGCTGGACGTCTGTTTCTACAGTTCAACAGGGATCTCCGAACAAACAAATTCATTGAGTACCAGACACATCGGCGGGAGCAGTATTCAATAATAGTCACAAGGAGGAGATGGGAGTAACTACGGGACTGTGAGTAAAACTTCTTCACTATCCTTTCTATTTTCCTTTATCGTTTTCCTCTTTGTTTTAATTGTATGTGTTGTGTTATTGAGGGTTGAGCAATACCGCGATAACATTCTTTTATTTTATTACGATATAACTAGCGTGATAATATTAATTTTAGTTAGATATTTAGTGTATTTTTCTCTCTCTTTTCGTGCTTTGTTCTTTCAAATGGATCAAATCATGCAGGTCCCGTCAACAATGGCAAACATTATTCCAGAATTTAGTGGCGATTCTAGACAGCTTCCACTTTTTATAAAGAAATGTGAATATATAATAAATACATTTCAAGGTGGAAAAGCCCAAAATGAATATCTATTCCACGTTCTTACTAGTAAGTTAACAGGGGAAGCCGCGAACTTAGTGGGGGAACGAGATAGTATTGGTACTTGGTTAGAGTTGAAAACATTATTGGCTCAACATTTTGGTGACCCTAGAACCGAAGATTGCTTAGTATTGGAGTTAGAGTCTATGAAAATAAATTCTAATGAAAGTTATTTAGATTTTTGTCATAGGATTCAAAACTTGCGTAGTATCTTGATTGCGAAAATAATTGAAACAGTAGACGATGCGAATTTACGTCAGGCCAAACAACATATCTATACTAATTCGTCATTGAATGTTTTTCTATATAATTTACCTCCTTATTTAGTTAGATTAGTACGGTTGAGAAATGTGACCACCTTAGAAGATGCCCTAAAGGTAGTGTTGGAAGAACAAAACTTTCAGGCAGTTTACGAATCTAAAAGTAATAGAAACAAAAATAATTTGAAACCCCAAGGGAAAATTGCTAACAACAATGGAAATTCTCAGCGTACTCCCAACCCACAAAAACAATCTAGTACTCCACCACAAAATAGTTTGACAGAAAATACAAATTATCAAAATAACTTAAACCAATCTAGAAATTCCTTTAGAAACCAAAATAACACTCATAACCAGCCGCCACAACAAAGTAGGTCAACGCCTTGGCCAAGTCAGCAGGCCAACGCGACGCGAACAACGCCTGAGCATAATACAACATCAGCAAACTCGGGTTCAAACACCGACGTTACCATGCGAACTGCAAGTTCTAGACGCGTAAATTATACTAATAATGACTCATTTATGACATACGATAATAACGAAGAAAATGATTTTGATTACGAATCACAACCAAGCACATCATATGAGCCCGAACAAGTTGAAAATTTTTACCTAAGGGCCTCGTACAGAGAGAAAAAATAATTTTAAATTGTACTAATTACCGTTCTTTGCCTCACATTATAATTCCAGAGCTAAATAATGCAGTTTTTATGTTAGACTCTGGCAGTTCTAGATCATTTATAGGTCAGCGTGTCGCTTACCACTATTTTAAAAATAATATTTATAGAGAGCCTTTCGAAGTAGTCAGTACCCATGGTGTTAGTATGCATACGGAAGTTGTTTTAACCCCCTTGCCTAAAATATTTAAAAGCCCCGAAAGTCATAAGTTTTATGTTTACGACGTTGACAATAACTATGACGGTTTATTAGGCAGTAATTTATTAAAGCAATTGGATGCAAAAATTGATTACCAAACATTAACTTTGTGTACAAGGAATACTGACATACCTTTTGTTTATCCTTCGGCACTGAAAGATACTTACATTTTACCGCCACGTAGTGAGTTAAGGGTAAAACTTCCTGTAAACTTAACTAATGGCGAGGCTATTTTAGATTTTAAAGAATTAACTAAGGGGATTCGGATGCCCTGTGCATTAGTCAACTGTGTAAATGGTTATGCGTATACAGTCATACAGAACTGTAAGGACATAGAAATGACCCTCAAGGTCACTAGCCCGTTTCAGGTAGAACCTTACAACCATCGCGAGATCTTAGTTAATCAATTAAACGACACAGACAGAATGGATGAGTTATTATCAAACAACTTAAAGAAAATAAGGCTAGACCATATGAATGAGGAAGAAAGAACGATGATTCAGAAAATTTGTGAAGAATATAAGGATATTTTCTATTGTGAGGACATACCGCTGTCATTCACTAACGAAGTTAAACATAAAATTAGAACGGTAAACGAAGACCCTATAAATATTAAAGCATATAGGTTGCCGCCCGCTCAAACAGACGAGATTAGGCGTCAAGTAGATAAAATGCTAAAGGACGATGTAATCCGAGAATCAAACTCTCCTTGGAGTGCACCAGTCCACCTTGTTCCAAAGAAGTTAGATGCCTCCGGACAGAAGTGGAGGATGGTCGTAGATTATCGACGTTTGAATGAGATAACCATAGACGATAAATACCCTTTGCCAAACATCAATGATCTTTTTGATAAATTAGGAAAGAGTATGTACTTCTCTACCTTAGACCTTGCATCTGGCTACCATCAATTACAAGTTCAGGAAGACGACAGGCAGAAAACCGCGTTTACAACACCATTCGGCTTATACGAATTCAACAGAATGCCGTTCGGTTTGAAAACAGCGCCAGCCACCTTCCAACGTGCAATGGATAACGTTCTCAGAGGTCTACAAGGCTTGCATTGCCTCGTATATCTTGATGACGTCATCATATTTTCTACCAGTTTGCAAGAACACATAGATAAATTACGAGCTATTTTCGAGCGCTTCAGAAAAACTAACTTAAAAGTTCAGCTCGATAAATCCGAGTTTTTACGAAAGGAAGTCATGTACTTAGGGCATACAATCACTAAGGATGGTCTTAAGCCTAACAATGACAAAATAGAGGCTATCCTGAAATATCCGTTACCCAAAACAGTGACAGAAATTAAGAGTTTCCTAGGGTTAATAGGCTATTATAGGAAGTTTATCAAAGACTTTTCTAAGATAACCGCACCCCTCACAGCATGCCTGAAAAAAGGAAAAGGCATCGTGATAAATGACGAATATAGGAAAAGTTTTGAAATCTGCAAAGAGTTGCTGACACATGCACCTTTGTTACAATTCCCTGATTTCACAAAACCGTTCATTCTCACAACTGACGCTTCCAATTTCGCTGTAGGTGCAGTACTTTCTCAAGGCACTATAGGATCAGATAAACCTATTGCATATGCTAGCAGAAAACTTAGTGATACAGAGTCCAGATATAGTACGATAGAGAAGGAGTTATTGGCCATAATATGGGCAGTCAAACATTTCAGACCCTATTTATATGGCAGAAAGTTTATAATATATACCGACCACAGACCTTTAGCATGGTTAAATTCATTAAAAGAACCTAACAGTAAACTAACCCGATGGCGTTTACGTTTAGAAGACTATAATTTCGACATACACTACAAGAAAGGCAAACAAAATACAAACGCAGATGCCTTATCGAGAATTAAAATTAATGTAACGAAAGATGACTCAGAATCACTGATAGTTAACTTAGATGAAAAGGAAACTAGATTGCAACAGCATTTGAAAGATATTACTGACGAAATCGTAAAACTAAGCGTTAAAGAACCGGAAATAGAGACAATAGAATTATCGGATTCCGAAAGCGACGCTGCCACAGCACATTCAATATCAAATAGGGAACATGAAGGTATTCCTATCCTAAATGAGGCGGTTGATACAAAAAATAGGCAAATTCACGTTTTCACCTGGCACAGGGATGATATCTGTGTCAAAGATATTTCAAACGACAAACAAAAAATTTTAGAAGTCCACCTGCCTTCTAAAAACAGCGAAAACTTAGTCAAAAATTTCCTTAAAGAATATATAGATTACAAAAATAAGTACTTCATTTACTTTGAAGACCATGAGCATAGAAAAACATTTGCTAAAGTAATTACGTCACTTTACAAAAAGGGAACCCAAAACTTTGTCGAATGTACTGAAAGAGTGGTGAACGTTACAGATGAAAGTGACCAGAAAGAATTAGTTACCAAATATCATCATGGAAAGACTTGTCATAGAGGTATTAGAGAGACTATAAAGAAATTAAAAAGAACATATTGGTGGAGCAATATGAATGAAACAGTGACAGCTATTATTAACGCATGTGAGGAATGTAAGAAAGCGAAGTATGACAGAAAACCTCTGAAACCATTAATACAATTAACTCAAACCCCAGACAGCCCACTTCAAGAAGTTTTTATAGATCTATTATATATAGAAAAAAATCAATATTTAACGGTAGTAGACTCATTCAGCAAGTTAGGTCAAGCAATACACATTCCCAATAAAAGTACACCCGAGGTAGTGAGAGCTCTAATAAAATACTTTAGTATGTATGGAATACCCAAAAAAATAAGTAGTGACCAAGGTACCGAGTTTAATAACGAATTGCTCAAGGAAATGCTAAGTTTATACAAAATTGAACAACACATAGGGACACCTAACAACCCTAATTCAATGGCAATAGTGGAAAGATTTCATTCCACAATTATCGAAATATATAGGTTAGCAAAATACGATCAATCTAGTTTAGATGCAACCTCTGTTATGACGTATGCGATCATGGGTTATAACAATACTATACATAGCGCGACAAATTTTACACCTCATGAAGTAGTTTTTGGACACACAGAATCAGGAAATGTCTTTGATATTGACAGGGACAAACATCTACTGCAAAAAATATTACAGGATCATCGTAAACGATTGAAAATCCTTTATGAACATTTAAGTGATCAAATGATCGGACATAAAAGCTTAGTTAGGGTCAAGAAAGGAGGTGAGGACCCACCAAAAATAGTGGACGGTGACACGATTTTTATGAAAAATACTAGGACTAGGAAAGCAAAAGAGTTACCGCGATACGAAAAAGCTGTTGTCACTGGAAAACCCGAACGTAACATAGTACCAGTTAAGCTTAAAAATAGAAACACTAAAGTAGCATTAAAAAATGTCAAACGCCCTTCACAGATGGTGGTTGATACTTCTCGCCCTAGCGGATCAAGGGACGACCTTGAATATCCAGAGGATGGACCAGAATCCGGGAATAGCTCCGATTCGGATTGGGACGGCTCTGATGAGGACTAATCATTGGGATATTATTAAAACTATAGATTTAAATTCATTATATATCCAATTAGAAAATAATATAGAAGAATATAATAAGTTAAAAATCATAAGTCACAGTAATAGTGAAATACATAGGGAACTTTTAGGGTTGACAATACAAATAGAATCATTTATAGAACTGACAAAAGATAGGTTAAAGCAGATTCTACCTTCTAGCAGAACTAAAAGAGGAATCTTAAACCCACTAGGGTCTCTCATAAAGGTAATAACAGGAAATTTGGATAGCGAAGATGCTAGGAAATATAATTTAGAGATTAGTAATCTAGGAAATAGAGAACATTCAATAGAACGAAAAGTATCATTGATGCAGAAGGCTTTTGATAAATTTCTCAATGTTTCTGATGACATTAACTTTAATACTAAGCATTTGAACTTCAAAATAAAACAATTCCAAACACTTATTCAAAATCAAACCAAGTACTCTAACCTTTTAACCGTAATGAATAGTATGAACCAAGTTTTAAATAATTGTCGTACTATTTACTCTATTATTTATGAATTGGAAACTGCTATTACTTTCAGTAAAATGCATATATTACACCCATCAATAGTAAATACCACAGAATTATTCAATATTCTTAATGTCATAAGAAAACATCATAACTTAATTTATCCATTAACATTAGATAATTTAGTAAAATTAGAGGGAAACATAGAAATTAAGGGATATATAGATAATAGTAAAATTATATTTATATTAGAAGTTCCACTTATAGACAAAAACACATACAATTATTATAAAGTTATTCCTATCCCAATCTACAACCAGATAACCCAAAAACCTAATATCATAATACCCCAATATCCTTACCTAATAGTGAACAAGTCGAAATACAGATCCGTAGTCAATGGCTGTAATGAAATAGAAGACCTGACATACCTCTGTTCTGATGACAACGTGGTACAGTACGCGGAGGAAACATGTATCCAGCAACTCATGCTAGTACAACATAACTTCAGTAATTGCCAGCAACACCAGGTGCAGATTGAAGAAACTAAGGTGCAGCCCATATCTAACACCCACTGGTTGATATACACAGAAAAGGAAATAGCTGCAACGGAACACTGCGAAGATGAGACCCGTAGACACAATCTACGAGGCACATACATATTAGTGCCAAGTCAGCAATGTACGTTACAGATTGCCGATATAACAATCACAACACCCATGAATACCAGCTCAGTCTCCTTCAGACTGCCACCAGTACAGATGCCAGAATTACGCAGAGATGTCACCCCGTCAGCCAAGCAGATGGACCTCAGAGGAATAGATCTAGGCGACATCAAGGAACTGCTGAACCAGGCAAAATATAGTGATAGTGTCAGTGATGGTGAAACGATTATAGTCAGTGATAAAATCAGTGTATGGACCATAAGCATTTACGCCATTATAATTGTATTCGTCATAGGACTTTTGTTTCAAAAACGAGATCTTTTGACTCAGCGATTAAGACGAAATTCTCTAAAGACTACAGAGTTGCCTTTAGATAATTTCTCTCTTAGGGAGGGAGGAGTTAAGTGTGATGACCCCAACTCTATTCGCTTCGTCAGCAAATCCCCCTCCACGCACAATAGCATTTAAGTAGTTATAAGAATATTGTCAAATTAGCAATAAGTAAATATAAATACATGTGTAATTATTAGAATGATCATTATTATCTTGATACTGTTACTCTGCTTGACTAAAATAAAGTTTTTTTTAAACTAATCAAGTGTCGACCACTTAATTCGCGCGCACACCGACACCAAAATTCTACATCGTGAAGTTAGTTCTAGGTGGTGATACTAATAATTTATTAAGTTAATAAAACCTTTTTTTTATCTAAATAAAATCTTTTTGATTAATTTTAATATTTATCGTTAATCACTAAGTACTGCATTTTAGTTATTTTTTTTCCATACGCCAAAGAAGTATAACTTTTAACGCGTGTACATAAGTACACACACTCTTTTTTTTTTACTATTGTTCAAATTATGCATAATAAAAGTAATCTAAAGCTTATGTCTAGGTGAGTCCATCTATATATATATGTATATTTTTGAAGTTATACTTCTTTTGGCGCGATAGAGAAAAATGATGAGAGTGAATTTTTACGATGCGCTCGCACACTATTCTAGTATTTTTATATTTAGAACACGTGTTTCGTAAGAGTACAATTAAACAGTGTGAATAAATAAATATTATTTTGGTGTTTTTATTAAATCAATTTCATATACGACGGTGATACTAATAATTTATTAAGTTAATAAAACCTTTTTTATTTAAATAAAATGTTTTTGATTAATTTTAATATTTAACGAAGGTAGTTCACCCATTTGGGATACCTCGTCATCAGAATCCAAGTTCGACATGGTGTAGGTACGAAATAATAGTCTCAACACTAATTACAATCGTCTATTAATTGTTCACTCCCAATTACAAAGTAACAAAATCTTAAATAATCAAAGCGGTGGGAATAGATTAAAACTACGGAAACGCGGTAAGTTCGGTACAGGCTGGCAGAACGACCGCTCGCCCTCGTGTCCAACTCCAAAGTGAAGTCTCTCAAATCCAATGCGTTCAATGTCAAAACGAATGACAGCTGACAGTTGTCAAACATGCCACGCCCCGTACCGACCTCACCCAAGCACACTGCTTGACGTTTCCGACAAACGATAATAGATGGCGTTGTACTAAATAAACGTTAATCAATAGCGATTCTAATAATTGTGCCTCTTTGTTGATTCTGCGACACAGCCATCTTGACAATTTACACGTCCTCGTGTGAAGCATCTGAAACAAGAATTTATGGAAAGTAAAACATCCTTTGCTCGGCCTTCCTGACCAAGATGTCGTAAGATAAAGTCACGCGATTCAACAACACAATTTTATTCTGATTCACATAGTCTCATCAAATCTTCTTAACATTGAAATCATCACTCTTTAATAAACATCAATTTTCAAACCAATTCATAGAACATTCTGACCAAATCCAGTATGCAATGCTCTGTTCGGTACCCAACCTCGTCACTCACAACACATTGCCTCCATCCGGCAATCCAACGGGACCTCCATCCGGTACCCAACCTCAACACATCACATTACCTCCATCCGGTACCCAACCTCAACACATCACATTGCCTCCATCCGGCAATCCAACGGGACCTCCATCCGGTACCCAACCTCAACACATCACATTACCTCCATCCGGCAATCCAACGGGACCTCCATCCGGTACCCGACCTCAACACATCACATTGCCTCCATCCGGCAAACCAACGGGACCTCCATCCGGTACCCAACCTCAACACATCACATTACCTCCATCCGGCAATCCAACGGGACCTCCATCCGGTACCCAACCTCAACACATCACATTACCTCCATCCGGCAATCCAACGGGACCTCCATCCGGTACCCGACCTCAACACATCACATTACCTCCATCCGGCAATCCAACGGGACCTCCATCCGGTACCCAACCTCAACACATCACATTACCTCCATCCGGCAATCCAACGGGACCTCCATCCGGTACCCAACCTCAACACATCACATTGCCTCCATCCGGCAAACCAACGGGACCTCCATCCGGCAATCCAACGGGACCTCCATCCGGTACCCAACCTCAACACATCACATTACCTCCATCCGGCAATCCAACGGGACCTCCATCCGGTACCCAACCTCAACACATCACATTACCTCCATCCGGCAATCCAACGGGACCTCCATCCGGTACCCGACCTCAACACATCACATTACCTCCATCCGGCAATCCAACGGGACCTCCATCCGGTACCCGACCTCAACACATCACATTGCCTCCATCCGGCAATCCAACGGGACCTCCATCCGGTACCCGACCTCAACACATCACATTACCTCCATCCGGCAATCCAACGGGACCTCCATCCGGTACCCGACCTCAACACATCACATTACCTCCATCCGGCAATCCAACGGGACCTCCATCCGGTACCCAACCTCAACACATCACATTACCTCCATCCGGCAATCCAACGGGACCTTCATCCGGTACCCAACCTCAACACATCACATTGCCTCCATCCGGCAAACCAACGGGACCTCCATCCGGCAATCCAACGGGACCTCCATCCGGTACCCAACCTCAACACATCACATTACCTCCATCCGGCAATCCAACGGGACCTCCATCCGGTACCCAACCTCAACACATCACATTACCTCCATCCGGCAATCCAACGGGACCTCCATCCGGTACCCGACCTCAACACATCACATTACCTCCATCCGGCGATCCAACGGGACCTCCATCCGGTACCCGACCTCAACACATCACATTGCCTCCATCCGGCAATCCAACGGGACCTCCATCCGGTACCCGACCTCAACACATCACATTACCTCCATCCGGCAATCCAACGGGACCTCCATCCGGTACCCGACCTCAATACATCACATTGCCTCCATCCGGCAATCCAAAGCATCCTGCCACGAGCGACTACTTGTTTCTATTGCAGTAAGCATGTTTTTCAATGTGCTCATGACGCGCTCCACCTGGCCATTGGCCCTCGAACTACCTGTCGCTATTAGGTGGAGCTTAATGTTAACAGAGTCACAATTGTCCTTGAAGTCTTTACTGGCGAAGCACCTACTTTGGTCGGCGATTACACGGTTGGGCGCATCAAATAGTGAAACACTAGATTTTAAAGCCTTAATACTATTAGCTGTGTCAATGTTAATCGTATGGTGAAGTAATACGTACTTGGTGAAGGCGTCTATAAGCACAAACACATATTCCTTACGGTCATTCTTGCCGCTTAGTTTTCCCAGTGTGCCAGGGTATAGCTACCTTTGGAATTGGATGCATTTCTGCCTGTACCTTGCCAGAGTGTGACTTAGAAATTTTGCACGTGGCACAGCTATCTACAAACTTTCGTACAAACCTAGTCATCTTGTCGAACCAGTAAAGTTCGTAAACCTTTTCTAAGGTCTTCTCCCATCCCAAATGGAGTAAAACTTCGTGTACATTGTTAACGATGGACCACTGAAACGTTCTAGGAATTATTGGCAGGCATAGAGTCTTACCACGTCGCTGAATTTTCCGATGCAAAACACTTGACCGAAGCTCGTAGGTCTTAGCCACATCATGAGGAAGTTTTCCATCCTTCAAGTCAGACACGAGTTTTGCAAGCTCCCCATCCTTCTGCTGTTCTGCAATCAGCCAGTTGTCATTCAGTTCGGCTAAATTAATTTGTTTACTGCTTACCTTCTCGAAAGGAGCGCTCTCTGCGTCATCTGGTAATGGATTTCTTGAAAAGAAATCTGCATGAGACATTCGCTTACTGCTACGATGAACAATGTTGAAGTCAAAGGTTTGCAAGAAGGCCCACCACCTGTGAACACGTGGCGTTAAGTCTGTTTTCTTACGGGTGGACTGCAATGAACTGCAATCAGTTACCACGTCGAATTTACGACCATGTAGATAATGTCGGAAATGTTTTACTGCGTTGACAACAGCAAGAGTCTCCAACTCGTACGAGTGATACTTAGACTCTGCAGCAGTTGTGCGCTTGCTGAAATAGGCAATAGCATGTGACTTACCTTCACATAACTGAATAAGAACAGCTCCATATCCAATAGCACTCGCATCCGTATGCAACTCCGTCTTTAGTGCTGGATCATAAATCGATAACACTGGCTGACTAGTTAGAATAGAAATTACCTGTTGTCTTATGGTCTCATACTCGGATTTCCATTCGATTCGACCATTACCAGAAGTCAAAGCATATAGCGGAGCCATAATCTGAGAAAACTTTGCTATAAACTGACGAAAATAAGACGCTAAACCAATAAATTGGCGCAATTGCGTCACAGTCTGGGGTGGCGGTAACAAAGTCAAACTAACCTTGCGAGGATTACACCGTATCTGCCCTTGACTGACTTCAAACCCAAGGTACTCTACTTTCTGTTTTAGGAAAGCACACTTTTTATAATTAAGAGAAAATCCTTTCTCTGAAAGGACCCTAAGTACTATCTGAAGTCGCTCAAGTGCCTCGTCAGCGTTTTCTGCAACGATGAGCACGTCATCCATGTATACTACAACGTAAGTAAAAAAATCGCCTCGCGTGCTTGTTGGGAGCAGACGTGTTTCGCGTATTATTGCAAAAATATTAAATCCTAACACATCTACCGCAATCAAAACCAAACCTTAAGATCACAGTGTTAAAGTAATTTTCCTTCTGGTGGTACATCGCACAGCGCCGGCGAGTACGCAACACGCTCACCTCAGGAGTAGAGAGAGAAAACTATTGGCATTGCACTCGCACCCGCGCGGTCTGGCAACGCAATGAGCCGACAGAAAACACCGCCTAGTGGCATGTTAACAAGCGGAAGCGAGGGCGGTAGCGGATCAGTACCGAACATTGTCACCAAATGTGTCTACATTTGGTGACAATGAATACCAAACCAACATCTGTCAGAGAAAACGAAAAGAGCGCACTGAAGAAATAGACTACAAATCAGACTTTGCTAACTTTCGCACAGACATTATGAAGTTCCTGGAGGAATTTGGAAGAACTCAAAAAGAAAACCTGAACCTCATACGAGAAGAAATCTATGAGATTAAACAAGAAATTAAATCGATAAAATCAAACTCAGAAAACTTTAAACAACAATTTGATGATATAAATACCGAAATTAAAACTATTAAAACGAACAACGCTATAACTACAGACAAACTTAAACGTATGGAAAGTGAAATTCTTCAAATAAAAAACCAACCAAATATCGAAAGTACGTCTGATAAATCGCCCTTCCTACATCACGAAAACCTCATCCTAGAACTCAAAGATCGAAGTGAACGCGAGAAAAATATCATAATTGTGGGTATAACGGAAAAAAGTGACAAGAACTATAACGCACGACAAAAGTACGATTACGAAGAAGTAAACAATGTACTAACCATACTGTATGAGGACTGTCCGAAGCCACTTAAAACCACAAGATTGGGAAAATATATCACAAACATGAACCAGCCCATCAAAGTATGTTTTACCAAAACAGAAACACCTAAATACCTGTTCCGGGCAAAAAGTAAACTACCCGAGAATATACAAATATACTCGGATCTAACCCCAACTCAAAAGCAATATTTACAATCTATAAAAGGAGAACTTAAAAAACGTATAGAAGATGGAGAAAAAGACCTAATTATTAAATACCTAAAAGGAAAACCTACAATTATTACTAACCAAAAAAACTCGAAGGAGGTTCACAACACAATGGAAAATACACAGATAAACTAAGCCATCAAATCATCCAAAAATATGAAAATATACCCTTACACCCATCATCACTCAGATTTTTTTATGCTAATTTACGAAGTATTCGCAATACTGGTAAGCTCGATGAAATCAAATGTATTATCAGGGCGATACCAAAAACTACCCACTTATTAGTATTCACGGAGACTTGGATTACTTCTGAAGCCGATGCAAAATTATATCAGTTGCCGAACTACAAGCATGTTTACAACTACAGGAAAACACGAAAAGGTGGGGGGGGGGGTATCAATTTATATACACGATTCAATAGAATACGACGTAACGGAAGAATTGTGCGAAAATGGAAACCACTACTTGCGGGTACATATAAAAAAACTATCACTAAACATCGGAGTTATTTATAAACCAGGTGACTCAAAGAATAACGATTTCTTAACGACGTATTCCGCACAGATGGAGCAGAGAAGAAGAGCAATTGTATTTGGCGACTTTAACATTGATCTCCTCAACGCGGACAATCACGTTAATAAATACCTGAACGAAATCAAAGGAAACGGATATCAAATACTGAACAAAGTAAATAGCCTATACTGTACACGTGAAACCTCGACTACAAAATCTATACTGGATCATGTTTGCACAAACATAACTAACCACTCATTTAATTTTTCCATAATCGAGTCCTGCTTGTCTGACCATAAACAAATATATTTAGAAATAGGCAGTCTAAAGTCACAAAAAAATAAAAAAAATCCAATACAAAGCAATAAATTATGAAAAATTATACAGCGACGCACTAACAGATAAGTACATAAATGAAGAAAAGGATTACAACCACCTTGAGCGGTTTATCACAAAACATGTAAATAACAACAAAACCGACAAAACAAAAATCCTGAATCCACCTCAAAACGACTGGATAAACAAAACTATTACTGATTCGATGAACTTACGTAACAACCTATGGCAACAGACAAAATCTTACCCAAAAGACGGAAACATACAGAAAACCTTTTCCAAACAACGAGACGCAGTAAAAAACCTAATCAAGACACACAAGAAAAAATACTATTACAATCTATTCTACAACAAAACAATCAACCGAAAAAGATGTGGGAACTTATAAATAACTTAGCACTAAATAAAATCAAAGAAAGCAGTGCTCCTCCGAAACTAATGTCGAGCTCGGGACCTATAACTGAAGGTAACGCAATATGTAATTTATTTAACTCTTTATTTTTCAACAATAGGCCAGGAATTAGCTAACAATATACCCGTTTTATATCACGCGAACGCTGGCAACACTCTCATGTACGAACACACCCATTCACACGACGTAACTCTGAGTAAACTCACTCCTTGCACTGAGGACGAAATTTGTAAAATAATTGACGGTCTGGATAGTAATACAAGGATAGATGGTATCAGTACCAAGGTGATAAAATGCCTCAAAAATATAATTGTTCCGAAATTAACGAACTGCATAAACGAATGTCTGATGCGCGGCATTTTTCCGAACACGCTTAAGGTTGCCAAAGTTAGCCCTATTTTTAAATCGGGCAGTATGACTGATCCAGGTAACTACAGACCAGTGTCGGTATTACCTGTATTGTCAAAAGTTTTTGAGCGTGTTTTGTACAGCCGTCTAAATGCATACCTCCTTCAGAAAGAGTTCCTAATCGACGAACAATATGGCTTTCGTTCGAAATCTAGCACCCTTACAGCTACAGTAGACTTGGTAACCAAAATCAAAACACACATAGATCAAAAGGAATTTGTATTGAGGGTATTTATTGATTTAAAAAAGGCATTCGACACCGTATGCCACCACAAAGTTATCCAGAAATTAAACAACATAGGAGTCACAGATAAAGCCCTAGAAATGTTTACATCTTATTTACAAAATAGACAACAAGTAGTTAAAATAGAAAAATGCACTAGTTCCATAAAAAACGTACCATACGGCTGTCCACAAGGCTCAATGTTAAGTCCCTTACTTTTCTTAATCTATATAAATAATATAAACAAAATAGGGTTAACGGGTCACCTAACTTTATACGCGGACGATACATGCCTCTTCTATTTTGATAAATCTACCCATACTATTATAACAAATGCTCAAAAAGATCTAGGAATACTCAATGAGTGGCTTAAACACAATTTACTTACAATAAATACGTCCAAAACAACATACATGATTTTCACCGCAAAAAACAAACCATTACCAGACTTCCCGCCTCTTACTATAAACAATGACATAATAAAAAGATCGAGCCACGAAAAATATCTCGGTCTGAGGGTAGACGACAAACTCACATGGAAGCTGCACATCGAACATGTAAAATCAAAATTAACGTCATTACTAGCATTGTCACTACGCAAAATCTCAAATTGTATTCCAAAGAAAGTACGTACTATAATTTATAACTCATTAGTAAAATCACATCTCGAGTACCTTATTGAAATATGGGGATCTGCCGTGCTATTCTGTAAATGGTAAATCATTTCGAAACTCATTTCACAAATCATCTCGAATGTCACACTCAGCGAATTGTATTTCAGAATACCAAATCCTATAGACGTAGATAAATGTCAAAATACTCAACCGTTTTAGTTCCTCTCACTTTGATCATCACTCGGTGGCGCCAGTGTCGAATTCACTCCATTTCAGAATACGAAACTTTAATTTCACCATGATTTCACTGCGGATTCAGAAGTGATTTCGCAAATAAACTTTTCAGAATAGCAAGGCTGCCGCAAAAACTATCCTAATGCCTTTACAACGAACCCAGAACAAAATTATAAAAACATTATACCACTATCACTACCTTACTCCAACTAAAACACTATTTGAAAAAACAAAATTATTAAATTTCAAACAACTATACACATACGGTACCTGCAACTAATAAAAAAAATCACCACAAACAGCGTACAATCAAAGCTAAAATTACATAAAAAAAAACAATATCACACAACCTAAGAAATAAAAATAAATTACAACGAAGACAAGCTCGGACAAACTACGGTAAAAAAACCATATTGTTCGAAGGAGCACAGCTGTTTAACGACCTACCAAATGACGTAAAAGATTGTGATAATATTAACAGATTTAAACTAAAACTGAGAAATTACGTTTATGTGTGTGTTTGTGTTTGTGTAATTGTGCTTGTGTTTTTTTTTTGTACAACGTAAACAAAATGTTTACGTTGTTTGTGCCATACCGCATAGGTATTAAATGTCAGCAATCACACACTTCCCATAGCTATAGGTATATTTGTTTTGTATAACTTCACCAACACGCATCAGAGGCAAAATGTATTTATTTAGATATAAACAATTACTTTGAATCTCATTGTAAGTGAACCTATGTATTGTTCATATGAGAATAAATTCTTTAAACCGTATTAACCAAATCCCCAAGCGTATGAATGAGAGCTCGCTGAAACACTGAGGGGGCGTTTCGAAGTCCGAATGGCATGGTCAAATATTCAAATTGCCCGTCAGGCGTCACAAAAGCTGTTCACTCTATACATTCAGTTGAAATGCGGATTTGGTGAAATCCTGAGGCCAAATCTAAAATCGTAAAGAAATGACCTCCATGCAACCTAGCTATTTGGTCAGAGATAAGTGGAAATGGAAAACGGTCAGGTACTGTATTATCATTCAGTTCGCGGTAGTTCACACACATCCTATCTGTACCATCCTTTTTTTTAACGAGGAGAATAGGACTAGCAAACGGTGATGAACTACAGCGAATTATATTGGCCTTGAGCAGTTCATCAATTTTACTGCGTACAACCTGTCATTCCTCGGGGCTCAACCTATAAGTGTTAGAAATGGATTATGTTTATAGGATATTGAATATAGACTGAACATTATTTATTATGAACTATGTTATTTTAATTTTTACACTGTAATTTATTTATTTTACTTTTATTAAATCAAATTATTAAAACCTAATGTTATAAATCTGTATTAAAATCGGATGTGCGCGCACGCAATACTCTAGTACTTGTTTTGATTACGTAGTGATCGGCAGTGGGGAGACCGAACAGATATAAGGTTGCGCACGCGCTCACTCGAGTCAGTTAAGCCCTGGCTGGAGGCTTTGATTCTCGAATCGAGGCCGCCACAGGCAAGACCGGTTAAGCAGCCGACAACCTCCTAGGTTGACCTGCGAGAGGCCACACACAAAAAAAAAAAAAAAATCACTCGAGTCAGTGTACCGGCTCAAACCAGTGCTCTCGTCCCGCCTCCCGGCGCGCGTCAAACTGGGCATATACAAGGCGTATATTCGCCCAGTGCTGACGTACGCCGCTCCAGCATGGTTCGCCCTCACTAGTGAGTCGAGCCGAGAAAGACTCCGCGCGCAACAACATCTTGCGTTGCGTAGAGTCGTCGACGCTCCTCGCTATGTGAGGAACGACATCATTGAACGCGACCTCGGGATTGAGAGCCTGGATGAGTTTGTGCGCCGCCTCGCGAAGGGGATGTTCGCGCGTGCCGGCGCCTCAGCTTGGCCTCACGTCAAGCACCTGGCGCCCTGGCATACGCGCCCCCCTGACGCGAGACGACTCCCCCGCGACCTGATCGCGGGCAGCGAGTCCCCCCCCCCGGACTGACGCCTGAGTAGGCCGTACCAGTCTACACGCGGCCTACTCAAACAACATGACTCTACATTTCACTCGCACCCCGACAAACGTCGTGTGCTAAGTTAATATAGGCACGACGCGAGTCGACCACACATTCGCCACTACACACGCGCTAGACTCACGCACCGAATAGATAGCGCAAGCTAACTATTCGGTGCACGTGCACTGAGCGATGTAACACAATACAATGCCGCTCACACACACACATAAAACGTCCCTGCGGTCTGAACCGTAACCGGCTCGCTCTGGAAGCGGGTTAGACGGGGGTCACATATCCTACTGTAGGTCCGTAACAAGTCGGCATACTCGTCGCAGGTCGTCTCCCGCCGGGCTTCCCCTAGGGGTCTCACCTGGCGGGGACTGACCGCCGGTATGTCGTGAAGAGTCGGCGCTGTGTGCAGCAGCGTCGTGACGTGCCTACAGTACACACATACAAGCATAAACACATAGAGCCATCTGCTCTACAACCGCCGAGCCTAGTTAGGCACCATGACGACGGGTCCGTTGTTACGGGCCCCGGCTGGACTCTGCGGCCAGAGGGCGAAGCCCTGACACCGCTTGCCACGCCCCCTGACGGGGACGTAGCGAAAGCCACGACTCGAGTCAGTTGAGTACTGGAAAGCTAAGGCAATACTTCGAAGTACGGTGAATGTGTATGTATGAGAATATTTACATTTATTTTCTGTGTAAGGATATTTATAGTGAGTGTAATTGGAGTTATCTGAGCAATATACAGATTTAAAAACTGAAGTGAAGTGTTTAACTATTTTAAAACCCTGATATTTATTATAAGGGCGTCGATTAACAGTCTTATGAGGGTCTATAAGGCGAATTTTCATGGGTTCAGTGTCTGCAGGGGATGTAGGTACACCGGAAATAAAATTATTTTTGAAAAATAGCAAAATATTTAACAGTTCAGTTTTTCTTTCAGGGGGGATGTCTGTGTCTATTTTATCAAAGTCAAATATACAGTCAACATTCACGTCACATGTCTGAACAGTCCGTATTTTCTCAAATCGTATCTTATCTGACGACATATGAACTACTAGATCAATTGATAAAACTTCGCGTCCAATCATGATTTCATGTCGCAAAAAATTGTCAGGTAAAACGTGAAAAAGAATTTCAAAAATAATTCCGTCGAACTCAACAGTAGTCAAAATTTGTACAGTCGACCTTACAGAAGTCTGTCCAATACCAGTCAATGTTACATTTCCATAAATTCGTCTACCACTAAATTTACAAGATACAGATTCTTTAACAAGCGAACATTCCGCACCAGAGTCATAATAAAAATCAAATTGCTCACCAGAATGCCGTAAGAAACCAGCAGGTGCGTCCACAAGGCACACATCAACTCGCTTCTCCCTGGCAGGATCAACCGCCGTGCTGCTGCATGCCTCCTTGGCGTTCCTCTTAGGACAGCTGGATGCGTAGTGTCCTTGTTCACGACAATTGAAACAAGTGATCCAGTCGGCTTTCCCTGGTACCTGGTTACTCCTGCCACTGCTAGATGCCGTCGATCTCGATTGCTCTTCATGTGCCTTTAGGTCTCTCTTCAGGCGACACTGCACCGATCTGTGTCCTGGTTTCCCACAGTTGAAACATTTGGGCCCAGCGTTGGGCCAATTCGGGCGGTTCCTCTTCGCGTCAGGACCTTCATGTTCATTACCACCAGATGGGGCGCTTCTCTTCAGAAACGAAACGGCCTTCAGTTCCCGGTGTAAATCGTTGCGGGTTTTGATGTCCGTAGTAAAGGACAATCGCTGGACTCGCGTATCATTCTTCGCGATATGAGCTAGCACCGTCGCGACAGCAATCTGCTCTGTCGTAAGGCCGTTCCATTTTGACATGATGGTTGTCATGAGGGTAGCTGCATATGCGGCCAGACACTCATTCTCCTTAGGTTTATTTCCATGCAGATTGATTAGAAAGGAAGCGGTAGTCTCTGGACAATCGTACCTGGCTATAAACAGTTCCTTAAAATCGCTCCATTTCATCCCAGGGTAAGATATGGACGACAGCCATGATGAAGCTTCTCCCTTGAGTGCGCGGCTCAAGGCAATCATCAACGATGCACCATGACTATTCGGATCGATCACACACATGTTCGCTGTTGCCAGCCATGCACGAGGGTCAACATTCCGTTTTTCAGGGTCTAAATCCGGTAGGCGAACATCCACAATCCCAGAAGGTGTTTTCATTGCTTGCACGATAGCCATAAAGTTTTTGTTTTGCTGCTCTAACAGAAAACGCCATTTTTCCATCTCTGTGTCACCTTCAAACACGTGCGTATTGTCTTTACACTTTTCTTGGTTAGCACTTTCACTTACACCACGTGGGGCGTTCGAGTTGCATCCCACTTCTGATAACGAAGGTAGTTCACCCATTTGGGATACCTCGTCATCAGAATCCAAGTTCGACATGGTGTAGGTACGAAATAATAGTCTCAACACTAATTACAATCGTCTATTTGTTCACTCCCAATTACAAAGTAACAAAATCTTAAATAATCAAGGCGATGGAAATAGATTAAAACTACGTGTGATGAATCATAAACTTCAAGCTTCAATTATATAAATATTTTATTCACTTTGATCAACACAATTTCATATTTATCACTTTATTAACAATCATTTTCAAATACACGGATTGGTAGGACATGTTCACTGTTCAACAACTCAGAGCAGACTGACTGTCCAGAATGACAGTTACAAACTCAATGTTTCCCCACCACAAACTTTCACAAACATTCGGTCCGACCAATCAGAGCAAAGTTAACAGTACGTAATATCAATTGACTAACTAATATACATTAGGGTTTATCAATAATTAACTGCAAGTAATTATTTCATTTTAACAATTATAATATATTTATACAAAACTAATACATAAACTCTAATACCATAAATCATTACTTAATGTCTACAACAAGTGCCTTATGTTCATGTAACTACTAGCGCCATCTATCGCTTATAGATGGAAGTTGAACGATTTATGAATATTTTCTTTAAAAATCATTACATTCGGCCATCCGACATCGTGCGATCTCCTGACGCACGATTACAATTTCAATGATAGACTACATTCATATAAATTATGATACTTCATTCAGTTCGACAAGAAAATGAGTTTTACATTCAAATTCATTACATTCGGCTAAGTATTGATTTTAGGTTTGCTTCCGGATCATTAGTTTGTCGTCACGTCATATGTTTAGAACATTCATCACTAGAAGAATAGTGTTGTAAGGTTTTTTGTCAAAAGCTTTTCTACATGTCTGGGATCATAAAACTTACCATATATAATATATTCCAGTAATTTTATCCTTAAAACTTTTATTTTTGAATGGATCTATAGATTTTAAAATGAGGTTAATGTAATTTTACCTTCTTATTTGCAATCAGATCTACTAATCTTAATCAGATCACTTATGCTGTAGGTAGTAGCAGGGATTTTACTGGTAACGTAAGTATTCTTTTGCTTGTCTAACTTGGATATTGGAGCTCACCTCATCTCTTAAGCTTTGTAACGTGTTTCGTACTTCGTAATGTCGTCGTAGTCTATCGTTTAAAGTATCCTAGTAGCTTTGTGGCAGTCTTTCTAGTGAATGAATTACCAGAATTAACAAGACTCCATTGAATTTTCCAAGATAGGCATATGTTTCATTGGTGTTCGTTATAAACGTTGAAGTAATTTTATTTTGCTAGGGCATTTAAAATAGTGGTAGTCATTTTATCCAAAATGAAGGGGTGGTTATATATTGTAAAAACAACATTAGCGTATCGGTAGAGGAACCTAATATTTCTGATTGTAACAGTCTAATGGTCAAGATTAATCAAAGTACAGCGATGCTAGCAATTTACCGACCTGCAGGGTACAAAAATCTTAGTAACTTTTTCTCATCTCTCGAACTTTTTCTAAATACAAATTCTAATGTAAAAAACTTTATTTTAATAGGGGACCTTAATGTAGACATAGTGGAGACTAACACAGACTCAAATTCTGCTCATTACCTTAATCTGTTAGCATCACATGGCATGTTGCCGGCTTATACTATCCCCACTCATAATAAAACATGTCTTGATCACATTATTTTGAAAACGCGACTTCAAGCTTCTTGTTATGTAGCTGAAACCTCCATCACTGATCATGATGCGGTAATCCTAATCTTGAATTTTAATATGCCTAAAAACAAAACATATAAAATAGTTAAAAGTTTAAGTTACGAAAAGGTTGACGTGGAAATTAAGGATATTAACTTTAATAAATTATATTCAATGACAGATGTTAATCTTGCAGTTCAGTACTTCGTTGACACAATTAATAGAATTATAGTATCTAATACTCAAATTATCAAAACTTCAAACCGAAAGAGAATCTCAAAGCCTTGGATAACACCTGGACTATTGCGTTGTATGAGGACACGGGACAAGTTGCACCAAAAAGCCAAACGGAATCCTAACGATCAAGTTACAGTCACATCCTATAAAAGATATCGAAATTTCTGCAACGACTTGTTGAAAAAAATTAAAAGAGACCACGACAAAATGAAACTTCAGATTGCGGCTAAAACTGATAACAAAAAATTATGGAACACAATAAAAGACATTACTCACACTAAAAACACGAAAAACGAAGCCTCTCAGCTAATCAACACCCTGGATCCAATTTCCTCCATTAATTTCATTAATGACTTTTTTGTGAACATCGGTAAAAACATCGCTGATCGCTGTAGTTCTGGTAGCACTACTTCAACGGCTTCGCATAAACTATACCCGCACTCGATGGTTTTTCTACCCACCGACTTAGAAGAGGTTGAAAATATAATTTTAAGTCTGAGGTCTGATTGCGCTGTTGGCTACGACAACATCTCTTCCTACTTTTTGAAGAGATATAAGCAAGTCCTTATTTCTCCAATCGTTTTTATCTGTAACCTTGCCATTGAGTCCGGGAAATTTCCGGATGCATGGAAGATAGCAGAGATTCGCCCAATCTTCAAAAATGGAGACGGAGCCAGTGTCAACAATTATAGACCTATTTCCATCCTACCAGCTTTGTCTAAGCTACTGGAGCGGATCATGAAGGAGCGCCTGGTTGGCTACCTCGAAGGAAACTCGCTGCTATCAGCTTCACAGTACGGTTTCCGGTCTGGTATGTCAACCAGCGACGCTGTTCATGATTTAACCAAGTTTGTTTCTGAAAAACTAGATGTTAACAAAAAGGTAATAGTAATCTTCATGGACCTCGCCAAAGCCTTTGACACGGTCTCCGTCCCACTGTTGGTGAAAAAATTAGAGAGCTTTGGTATAAGGAATGAGCAACTAAAGCTTTTTTCGGACTATCTCACTAACCGATTCCAGAGGGTTAAAATAGATATGTGGACTAGTTCTGATCTTCCTGTCATCCACGGCGTCCCACAGGGCAGTATTCTTGGTCCCCCTTTATTCCTAACTTTTATAAATGACCTCGTTGAGCTGAATATGCCTAGCGGTAAGATCATAACTTTCGCTGATGACACAGCTCTGTTGTTTGAGGCTGACACATGGCCTGAGGTTTACAGTTATGCACAGACTGGACTAAACCTGGTTCTATCTTGGTTGGCTACCAATAAACTTGCTCTCAATGTTGACAAAACAAAGTATATTTCCTTTTGTATAAAAAACCTAATTATTCCCTGAATAGCCTCAAAATAACTGCCCACTCATCCTTGTGCTTGCAGACTCAAGGTTCTCCTCCTTGCTCATGTCCCAATCTACAACACACAGATTCTATAAAGTACCTAGGCGTCATATTAGACAATACTTTGAGTTTCCACCCGCACATAGATTCTCTTGCCAATAGAATTAGAAAACTGATCTTTGTATTTAAAAACCTCCGTTATGTTGCGGACTCAGGAATATTGAAAGCGGTATATTTTGCACTGTGCCAATCGCTAATCTCTTACTGTATAACAATATGGGGTGGCGCGACCAAAACGGTTATGCTTCGAATCGAACGAGCGCAAAGAGCCGTATTAAAAGTAAGTAATTTTCTGCCGTTCTTATTTCCTACCAAAGAACTTTACGAGCGTACTGAAGTTTTAACTGTACGTCAACTCTTCATTTTAAATACGATCCTACGCAAGCACTCTCAACTTACCTATAATCCTACCTTATTTGAAGGTAAGCGACGTAAACATGCAGTCTGTTCCACAGTTCGGTTTCATACAACTTTTGCCCGTCGACATTTTGGTTTTCTCGGAAACTATTTATATAATAAAATTAACGAGATCCTAACAATTTATGCCCTACCAAAAAAACTTTGCAAAAAAAAACTCTCTGCCTGGTTACAAAAGTTAGATTACGATGCCACTGAGCAGTTGCTCATTGTTCCCTCGTAACTTCATAAGACGTATGTAATTATTTTATGTATAACTATGCACCCTACACGCACTCGCTCACACTCACACCATCACACTGCAAGCACTTTTCATGACATCTAATATCTACACTTCACTTTTTATTTTGTTGTATATGTAAAGGTAAAATTATTTTTGTCTGTATTCTTGCAAAATTGTTAACTATCTATTCTATTTCTGTATGGTTTCCGCACTTAGTCCTATGTGGACCATTGTACGTGTACAAAATTGTTAACTATGTTTAAATCTTTTTTTTATTTTATTTTAGTCATTTGTTTAATATAACTAACAGTAACTAATTGCATAAATATATAACTAAGCATCGGCATTTTGGGGTGAGAGCCTGGTGATCCGTCACACAGGGTATCCTAGTATGGACTCCAGACTCTCACAAAGTTATATGTTGCATTATTATCCATTTTATGAAACTTTTGTATATATACTTTGTGTAGAGTGAAAAATAAACTATTATTATTATTATTATTTTTACAGCGTTAAGAACAAGGTCAATACCATGACTATCGTAAAAGCTCTTTAGAGTAGATAAAGTATCTAAAAGAAAGCCACGATTGCACTATTATTCGAGATAGTAAACCAATGTAAATATATTTTATAACCAACACTATCAGTCGAAACAATTGGTCAACTTTCTGTAAGTATAAGGTAATTGACCAGCTTTTTGTCCGAGAGTATAGTCTTCGTTATTTACGCACACTGAATTCACGACAACATAATTATACATACTTTGTCATTAGGTTTTTCATCTGGTCCAGCCTTAAGAACTTTGAATCTAGGTCTAATCTTTATAATGTTGATAATCAATTCTCAGTCTCAATACTATAAACAGAAATAGAGGATTCGTCTTAGTGTCTGTAGACAGCATGGTATTACGGCTTAAGGTATCGACATACGCGTCCCAGATCTTACACTCTCAATGGTTAACTAAACTCATGAATGTATAGCCACCATATTGCTATACGTTGTGTGGCGTCTTATTTAGTCTGGGTTCATTACATTCACTATTTGAAACCATAATATAAAACAAAACTTAAGCGTTTTGAATAAAAGTGACTCTTCAGCTGGAGAGCCCATGGGCTTAATTGTACTAATATTTCCCCTAAATCTAAGGCCCCAGCATCTGTGTGCAAATTCGTATCAAGTTAAGGTTATAATAATGATGTTTGAATCGCACTGTTTATCAAACTTTATTTTAATTTGGAACATTTAAATTGACCCGCCACTCTAGTGTATGCATTTTAAATCTATTTTCCTCTTAACCGAATTATAACAATATAATATCTAGCTCAAATTAAATCTTTTGTTGTCATCATTAACTTGGGGACCGACTCCGATTTCAGTCTTGACGATGGTCATGTAATATTATTATTTATCACCTACTTGTAAAATAAATATCATTTAATTGATGTATATCTTTTGCGGTGATGCCTGTGCATAGATTTGTTGATGATATAGTCAGAAAGATTTGACACGATAAAGAAACACACGATAAATACTCTGATATAAGATCCGTCTATACAAATATTTCCAGAATGATGTGAATCTATAGCTGAATTTGGTTGCGCAAGGTAAGTTTTAGAAAATTAAATCAATTTTACTGTTGAACAGTACAAGGTTCTTGTGAAAGGATAACGTACCTTTACAAATTGCAATGGATGGTAACTCAAAATCTTCCCAATCTTTAGACGAGTCTGCATAAACTTTTGACTGACAACTAATACTTCTATATCGGATTCACGCAAAAGACTACATCGCTGTTAAAATCTATATAATACCCAATAAAATTGATCATTTTATTTCTACTTGTTTGTAAAGCGTTTGATTGTCATCAATATCCGTACATAAGCACTGATTTGTCATAAAAATATTCACATAAGTTTCACCTTAAGTCGTACCAGCTAACATTTCTGCTTGAAACTGACCATAATTCTGCTCATTAGAAAAACTATTGTTAGTTTAGTTTACCACTTCGTCACTAAATACTACACTTTGGTAGGGTTACGTAACATTTCTATTTTCTTTTGGTAAGCCTAGCAAGTTTTTTGAGACAAACTGTATAGTCAGTTTCTGATCCTATTTGCATACAAATCAATTACAAATACTCTTTCTAATCCAACTTAAATACTCTCAAAATTTACTGGAGTGATCGAACTCCCGTATCACATTATTCTAATGTTTTATGTTCAAACTTCGATACTTGTAACGTTTTTCTCTTTGGAAAATCATTTAACCAACATGAGGTACCTCATTGCTTCTTGCGTCGTGGTGGTGTAGTCGACGAAGAGGTTGAATTATAACTTCTTCACTTCCTTCCAGATCGTCTCTTTGCATCATTCCTCTTCGAGTCTGTTTTGTTCGAAACATGAACTATCCGTTTGCTCTATAAGACTGATGGTTTTTCTTCTGTAGTCCTGACGCAATCGGACTCCAAGGCCTCAAAAATAAAAGAAATCAGTGGTTAAAACATTTACATGAATTATAACTTGTACCATTCATTTAGAACTCGCTTTTTTTTTCACAAATAAAATCTCAATATAAAAATCTTCTTTCAATTCATTTTATCTATACTTATAATATCTTCATAAGCTATAACAGAATGTTCAATTAAAAGAAACTTATCCAATAAACAGGTCAAAATGATATGAAGCAATAATAAAAAAATGAATATGGAAATAAACTTAATAAATTATTCAATTCATTAACATCATTATTAAGCCAACATAGTCACACTGAAATCACTTAAGTAGGTAAATTCATACGTTACTTACGCTCTTCATGATAATTTCGTCTGCATTGGGCACACTTAACCCGAATCTTTATTGGCTCACTTGGCCTAGTCCAATGTTACATGTGGCCAACTCTAATGGGACACTTGGCCTCAAATGGCGCACTTGGCCTCAAATGGCACACTTGGCCTCAAATGGCACACTTGGCCTCAAATGGCACACTTGGCCTCAAATGGCACACTTGGCTTCAAATGGCACACTTGGCCTCAAATGGCACACTTGGCCTCAAATGGCACACTTGGCCTCAAATGGCACACTTGGCCTCAAATGGCACACTTGGCCTCAAATGGCACACTTGGCCTCAAATGGCACACTTGGCCTCAAATGGCACACTTGGTCTCAAATGGCACATAGCATAATAGCATAATCAGCCTTTTAATGTTCCCACTGCTGGGACTCAGGCCTCCTCTCTAGGAGAGGGAATGGGCCGTAATCCACCACGCGGGCCCAGTGCGGGTTGGTGGATGTCACATGTCTTCGAATGTTTGATTCTAGGACTTGCCGGTTTCCTCACGATGTTTTCCTTCACCGTTTTGAGAGCAGTTGTGATGAAATAAATTACACAAAGTAATGCGCCTGGCTGGGTTTTGAACCCGCGACCTACAACTCGTAAGTCGGGGCCGTTACCACTCGGCCACCACTGCTCAAATGGCACACTTGGTCTCAAATGGCACACTTGGCCTCAAATGGCACACTTGGCCTCAAATGGCACACTTGGCCTCAAATGGCACACTTGGCCTCAAATGGCACACATGGCCTCAAATGGCACACATGGCCTCAAATGGCACACATGGCCTCAAATGGCACACATGGCCTCAAATGGCACACATGGCCTCAAATGGCACACATGGCCTCAAATGGCACATATGGACTTATCTAACGGCACACTTGGCCTCATTAAGGCTCGCGTGTCTTCTTCAAAGGCTCGTTTTGGCCTCGTCAAGGCACGTTTTGGCCTCGTCAAGGCACGCTCGGTCTCATCAAGGCACGCTCGGCCTCACCAAAGGCACGCTCGGCCTCACCAAAGGCACGCTCGGCCTCGCCAAAGGCACGCTCGGCCTCGCCAAAGGCACGCTCGGCCTCACCAAAGGCACGCTCGCCCTCACCAAAGGTACGCTCGGCCTCACCAAAGGCACACTTGGACTCATCAAAGGCAGTCACACATGGGCTGGTGCTGCAAAATGCCATCTAGCAGCTTTGGACTCAGTGGAAAGGCGTGCGAAGAGGCTAATTGGGGATCCAGATTTGGTTAAGTCCAATCTACAAAGCCTCGAGCACAGGCGCAGGGTAGCCAGCCTATTGGTATTTTACAGGTTGCATTGATTGATTGCATGACTTGACTTGACTTGATTCCGCCATCTCCTTTCTACCATCGGACAACCCGACGTACGGGGAGTATCCATCCTTACGTTGTTGAAACTTCAACGGTCCGGACTAAGCGTTTCGCTTCGTCGTTTATACCGCGTACATCGAAGGACTGGAAAACAATTTGCCTGCTGCGGTCTTCCCGTCCAAATTTAGGTGTCTTCAAGGCTAGAGTGAATAGGCTCTTAATAAACTAGTGCGCCTCACCATCAACGATTGCATCGCTGCTCACCATCAGATGGGATCGCAGTCAAGCACTGGTTTATATGAATTAAAAGACACACATACAGTAGACTGTATATTAGTTAAGTTAGCGGGCGGACGTCTTTATCATTGTGCGTGTTAATTTATTATTGGTGTCACTGAATGGCTACGAAATGCAACGGCTGCGATGCCGTTATTTATGATATTTCTTACATGGAGTGTTCTCAAGAAAATTGCAAGAAAATATACCATTTGAAATGTCTAGCGTTGACAACGGAGAAGTTTGAAGCATTTACGCAGGAGTACAAAGAGACTTGGGTATGCCCAGAGTGTGTACGCACTATTCCTAAGAGAGGCAATGCAGATACACCTGTAAGAGGTAACTTTATGATGAATAAAACTTTCACACCCGGCGCGAACGACGGCTACGTAAACACTGAGCGCGGCGCTCGTCGCAACCCGGATGAGTCGATCATGGAGTGCGAGAATAAACTGTTACTAGAGGAAGTACGGGAGCTTCGTTTGATAATGACTGCACGGTTGGATGAACAAATTAACCAGTATGTAAAGCTACAAAATAGATTTATTGAAACCGAAAATGAATTAAAAAACTTAAAAAATATTATGGAGGTAGTCCAGGAGAAGGCCAAAAAAGTAGATGTTTTGGAATACCAGATCAAAATGTTACTTCAGAAAAACGAACTGCTACTTAAAAGTACTATGAAGAAAAGTTTAGCACAGGATAATACAGAGTTATTACAGCCAAATTCGGCAAAATCGCCGCTAAAAACATCGTTTGTGGATGTAGTGAAACAAAATAAGAAGCGGGTAGTTAGCAAAACCGATTCACCAAAGTGTGGGGCCACAAAATCGACGAATGAGGTTACAGACTTGGAAGAACCAGTACTAGTACATAATACAGAAAACGAAGTCAACAAGAATTTTTTAAATAAGGAAAATGAAGGAAAAGTAAAAACTGATAAAAATGAGAACTGGACAGTAGTAAATAGGAGAAAAAACAGATTTTCTAACGACGAAGTGAAGAAAGGAGGAAGTATTATTATTAATGAAATTCAAGGTATAGAAAAAAAGAAATTCTTACATGTGTGGCGTTTGCAGAAAAATACTAAAGAAGAAGATTTGGAAAAATATTTAAGTAATGTTTGTGGATCGGAATTTCCACTAAAAGTTGAAAGAGTTAAGCACAGGACAGAACGGGACTATGCCTCCTTTATTATCGGCGTGCCAGCGAGTAAATATGACAAGTTATGTCAACCAGACATTTGGCCAGTAAATGTGGAGTTTTGCGAATGGGTGTGGTTTCGTAGACCACCCAATAAAAAACCCGAAGAAGTCTCTGGTTGATATTTATTACCAGAACGTGAGAGGATTACGAACAAAGGTGGAGGAGTTTTATATAGGAGTGTCTTCAGCTAACGTAGATTTACTAGCTATAACAGAAACAGGACTAAATGAATCCATTTGCGATGCGGAAATCATACCGCCTGGGTACACAATATTACGGTGTGACAGAGCGGATGGGCGAAAACAAGGCGGCGCATGTTTAGTGGCCACACCGCGACTCGACGTGCGAAGAATACCGGTTCCATGCGACGTAAACATTGACGATCGAGTATTTGAATTAGTGAGCGCTACAGTTTATTTAGGTAATAGGTTTTTGTTTCTTATTTGTGTGGCTTATATACCTCCAAATAGTAGTGAAAATGAATATTTATGTTTATTCAAAATTATAGAACAATTTTGTAACAATTACAACGAAGTAGTCGTGTTGGGAGATTTTAACTTATATTCGTGTTCCACGAGTGTAAATTCATATTACAATTTTTTTGTAACCTATTGTGGATTCACTCAGAGTAATGAAATATTAAATTGCAATAACCGTTGTCTAGATCTCGTGTTGACCACCTACGTGGAGGGGGAGGGCGTGTGTGTGCGCGCGGCTGAGGAGCCACTAGTCGCGGTGGATGCCTATCATCCGCCGTTACAGGTGTCGGTCAGCTCGAGTGGACGTCGGTGTACTGACGTGGGACCGGCGGCATATGACCCATGTACATCAGACGTAAACACACAGAACGGTTGGAATTTTAACAAAGCTGATTTTACATTACTGTACTCAAAAATTGCTGCAATTGACTGGACTCCTTTATACAACCACTTGCAATTAGAAATGTGTTTAGACTATTTTTATGAAACCTTAAATAACATTATAGATAGCTGTGTACCCAGAAAAAAGCAAAGTCGTATACGCTCTAGATACATTTATCCTGAGTGGTATACGAGTGAGATAATTTGCGACATAAGACGAAAAGCCACTCTTCATAAACTGTATAAGGCTACCGGTTTAGCAGTAGATTACGAAGCGTTTGCTCAGTGTAGAACCCAAGTCAAAAGGAAGCTAGAAATAGCAGAAAAACTCTATAGACAGCGAATACAAAATCATTTGGCAAGGGACCCGAAATCTTTTTGGAATTATGTTAATTCCAAAAGGGGCAGTAGGAATAAGGTAAAAATTTTAAAGGATGGACAGGCTCGGACGGATTCCCAAGCAGCTGATGATTTTGCTAAGTTTTTCCATTCTGTCTACAGCAAAGAGAAGCCTAAGTTAGATGTGGACAGGGCTATAGCGGAGGCGGGAAGAGGTAACGGAGCAGCACGGATTCATCTCGACAAGGTAAACATAGATGACGTAATGGGTGCGCTTCGGCAACTTAAGCCGAAAACCTCATCGGGGCCTGATGGTCTCCCAGCGTTTGTATTTAGGGATTGCCGTATGGTACTGGCGGGACCGCTATTGCATATTTTCAACATTTGCCTTGCATCTGCAGAGTATCCAGAGAGGTGGAAGATGACCCGGGTCATACCGGTACCGAAGGGAGGTTCGGGTACGAAAGTGGAGGAATACAGACCAGTTGCTGTACTGTCAACGCCGGCAAAGTTACTCGAATCCGTTGTTCAAAAAAATATACACCTTCAAGTGCGCTCGCAACTTACAGATGCACAACACGGATTTCGACCTGCAAGAAGCACCACTACAAATCTTCTCAGCTACGTAGCAGAAGTTGTGCCGACAGTAGACAGTGGAGGGCAGACCGACGCTGCTTACTTCGACTTTAAAAAGGCCTTCGACCTAGTCGATAATGACGTGTTGCTGAAGAAGTTGGCAGCCATCGGGTTCACTCCTCATCTGCTTAACTTCTTTGCAAACTATATGAGAGACAGGCAGCAGTATGTGGATTATGCAGGGTACCGAACGCAACCATATTTTACAAGATCTGGCGTAAGCCAGGGAAGTAATTTGGGCCCTTTGGAATTTATATTGATGATAAACGACCTGCCGGATGTCATACAAGAGGCCAAGTGTCTGTTGTTCGCGGACGACCTTAAGTTATCTCTCGCTGTTAGAAATACGGAAGATTGTGAAGTATTGCAGAGAGATATAGACAGGGTCGTTAGTTGGAGCAAACAGAATCGGTTGCAGTTCAACGTGTCGAAGTGCGTGACTATCTCCTTTTCACGGGCACGCGCACCTATTCAGTATAAGTACACTGTGGATGGAAATGAGTTGACAAGGGTAACGGCTGTGAGGGATTTGGGAGTTAATTTTATTACTGAGCTGACGTTTCGTGATCACATTCTCAAAATTTGTAAAAAAGCATACAGGAACTTGGGCTTGGTTCTTCGAATGGCTAGAGGCTTTACCAGTATAAAAGCTATTACAGCGTTATACAATTCTTTAGTTAGAAGCCAACTAGAATGTAACGCAGTTATCTGGGCCCCACATGAGACTAAATATAGCCTCATGTTGGAGCGGGTGCAAAATAAGTTCATTAGATTTATTTACATGAAGCTGTACGGGGTTTATCCTTTTTATCCGCTAATGTATCCTACCCTGTTTGTCCTAGGTATGGTCGGATATAATGAACTGAGGGTCAGGAGGGAACTCACACTCGTTACCTATATCTTTACGGTAATTAGGGGGGGGATACATAATGCGGATATTTTGGCAAGGGTAGGTTTGTGTGTGCCGGACGGGTACGCGACACGTCGGCGACGGCCGCGTCTGCTGGCGGTGCCGCGCGCGCGCACTAAGTTATTGAGCGAGGCGCCTCTCACGCGCGCGTTGCGCACGCTCAACCTCATAGCAGACGACGTGGATTTATTTTATTGTGCTCTGAGTGAATTCACTAAGATAGCTCTTTTTAAAATTTGTTACAGAATCTAGTTTGTAAGTTAGAAATAAGAAACCTCAATATCGATTTGGACTAGTCTGTAAGGATATTGTTGGGAATAAAAATAAATAAATAAATAAAAAAAAAAAGGCATACTCGGCCTCATCAAAGCACTGAAATCAAATCAAAGCATTTATTTCAAATAAAACATTTACACACTCCAGACACTCTTGTATTGCCAAGGCAGTCAGTCAGTCAGCAAATTGACGGTAATTGCATATTCCTAAGTGTAGATCTCTATGTGCAAGGAAATCCATTTCCACCCTAAATCCACAAACACGGTTTCGTATTTTTTTTTTCGCTTCTAAATTCAAATTCATTTATTGTTTTTGTGGCGGAAATTCAGTTTATAAAATTATTATTGTAACATACCCATTAGCGGTACAACATTAAAATTTACAATTATATGTCAAAAGGAAAAGAAAATTATCATAGCACACAAAGTAATCCAAGGCAACATAATGACAATTACCGCTATGGAAAATAGGTTAATTATACATAGCAATTGTCTTTTGTCGTAATTTAGCATTATGCATGATCAATTAAAACAAATAAAGAAAAAAACAACCCAATTTAAAATATAGGAACTAAAATGAACCACTAGTAGTGAAAGTGTCAGCGATGTCCAGTTTTAACTGTCAGCGTTCGTTTACGAACATATAAGTACCACTCAGTTCACACATTTGAAGGGAACCGAATGATTCAACCCACGCGCCACCATCAGTATGAAAATTGAGTGAGTATAACACTTGTCTAAAATAACATTAGCACTCTTGGAAAAAATATCTCGATCTCATTTAGCTTTAATTTAGGCACACATAACCTAACATTCCTGTTATCACTGCACATATTTGTAGGCTTTTTGTAGGCATGTACCACTTCTGAAATGTGATGAATCATAAACTTCAAGCTTCAATTATATAAATATTTTATTCACTTTGATCAACACAATTTCATATTTATCACTTTATTAACAATCATTTTCAAATACACGGATTGGTAGGACATGTTCACTGTTCAACAACTCAGAGCAGACTGACTGTCCAGAATGACAGTTACAAACTCAATGTTTCCCCACCACAAACTTTCACAAACATTCGGTCCGACCAATCAGAGCAAAGTTAACAGTACGTAATATCAATTGACTAACTAATATACATTAGGGTTTATCAATAATTAACTGCAAGTAATTATTTCATTTTAACAATTATAATATATTTATACAAAACTAATACATAAACTCTAATACCATAAATCATTACTTAATGTCTACAACAAGTGCCTTATGTTCATGTAACTACTAGCGCCATCTATCGCTTATAGATGGAAGTTGAACGATTTATGAATATTTTCTTTAAAAATCATTACATACGGAAACGCGGTAAGTTCGGTACAGGCTGGCAGAACGACCGCTCGCCCTCGTGTCCAACTCCAAAGTGAAGTCTCTCAAATCCAATGCGTTCAATGTCAAAACGAATGACAGCTGACAGTTGTCAAACATGCCACGCCCCGTACCGACCTCACCCAAGCACACTGCTTGACGTTTCCGACAAACGATAATAGATGGCGTTGTACTAAATAAACGTTAATCAATAGCGATTCTAATAATTGTGCCTCTTTGTTGATTCTGCGACATATTTATCGTTAATCACTACTGCATTTTAGTTATTTTTTTCCATACGCCAAAGAAGTATAACTTCTAATGCTTGTACATAAGTACACACACTCTTTTTTTTTCTTTTTCTTTTGTTTTTTTTTTCTCTTATTTTTATTTTACGCATGTATTTATATATTTTATTTTTTCTCTTTTCTTTTTTTTTTTCTTTCTTTTTTATTTTTCACACAGGCATTACAATTGTTCTAAATTATATCTAATATTCCTATTCTAAAACTTATTGTACACATCGTTTTTGCATGTGGCTTCTTATGCTATTTAAGTTATATAAGTTACAGGTAGGACCTCATGGCAGCGCGAGCCGACCAGTTCCGATCGATGGCATCCGTTTACGGACATGACGAACGCATCTGCGTCGTTTAGCTCAACCGTATCTTAGGGAACTCTGCGACCACACGCGCAGAGCCACCATCGACGGGACCTCTACGTGAGTTTGTCAGACTCGTGCTGCCATGAAGTTTTACATTTCTATTTATCTTTGCAGGGTTTACAGACACAGTTATGGTCTAGGCGGGGACAGGAATCCAAATAGGAGTTGGAATGGGGTTTTGTTAATGGTTTTTATTGGGGTTTTCTGACCAGGGATTTCGCCAGCCCAAGCAGAGCATCTACAACGGCTGAGTCTCGATGTTGCATGGCCGTCTTTAAATTGTAATCGACGACCGTTTTAGTCGACGCATCCATTGCTCTCTTTACAAGGCGGCCCGTTGCGTCATCGGTGTCGTCGGAGTAATAGACACAGCTGACAGTATGTCTTGACACCGCCACCACCGCGTGGGAGATGCTGTCGTGGACTTGGAGCCTCCTGGATTTGGTAGTTAACGTGCGCGACCCTTCACCGGACCCGTATCCCTGGCTGATAAGAGAAGTTTTCTCATCTTGCGTGTGAATCAGGAATAGGGTATCTCGGGCAGTGCCCGAAATTTGCGCTCCTGTGTAACCTTTCACTTGCAGGGAGTGAACCCGCGATAGCGACGACTTGGAGGAGTATATACCGGAGTATATCTCACTCAGTGTGAACGCCACATCCATTGGGTTGCGATCACAGATATAGATGTAGATCTATATCTGTGGTTGCGATGTGTGCAAAGTAGCTCCTGGGTGATGCCAGCCACCAGGTTTGGACGGGTATACCTTAATTCGAATAGGTTTTCTTTGTCCAAAAATGGGAGCTGGTTATGTCTCCGACGAGGACAAGCTCACTTGCTCCAGACAGCTCTACTGCCATAACTATGGCCCCAAAGTGGTTCATAAGAGCCTCATCTACCGTAAGACGGTAGCATTTCTGGTGGTTCTTGAACCCGTTTACTAAGATTGAAGCCATAGTGCGCACCTTTGACTTTACTCGATCTCCTAAACGGTGCGCAAGCTTTTCTCTTAGATCTTTTGCAGCAGCAGCCGTCGTGGTGGCTACGACGTCCTTCTCCTCGTCGAAGTGCTTTACCACCCAGGTGGTTTTACCACAACCCGGCACTCCATTTACCCACCTGATATTGGTTATCGCCCAACATTCCGGCGATGCTGACGTGTCCGAAGTTCCCGCAATGGACCGTGCCATTTCGAGAATCTTATCGTCTAGCATAACTTTGGTACATTTGGCGGTAACCACTATCGGGTCGTCTTCCAGTGTTTTAAATTTTATTTTGCCTGAGCGCTCCGTTTCCTCCACGTCCATGGCAACAAAACCACACTTCGCGCTGTAGGCTGCCATGTACGACCCCATCATTTCCCCTTTGATGACTTGAGAATGAGTGTTGTCGTACACCGCTGCCTCTGCCTCCTCGAGCAGTACCTTCAGTAGGCCCTCTGTTTCTCTTTGGAAGGTCAGATGGATCTTTTTGCATGTCATGAGATTGACCTCTCTAGTCGCTCTCACAACTGCAACGTACTCGAGGAAAGCACTCTTGTTGTGATCTATAGTGCCTGAGTTTACTGCGAGGGTCGGCGGGCTGACATGCCCTTTGTCGGCTCTTGTTGGTGTAGGCTTCTGTGGTGTTGGTTCTTTTTCTTTTCTTTTGAAGAACCTCTCCACTGCCATTTCCTGCCTTTGCGATGGCGATGCGCGGCTTGTGCTTGGGAGCAGTGCACTGAGAAAAGTGCCAATGGCTTTTAGGCGACTTTTCTTTTTGGCCCGATCCTCCGGGCTAGTTGTTTTATTCTGCTCCTTTGCAGCTTTCTCGGCGGCCGCCTTCTGCTGAACCCTTTCTGATCCGCTTTGGATGGTCGGGCTTGTTACGGGGGTAGTCGAGGTGGCTGTTGGGTGTCTCGGGGCTTTAAGGAAACTTAGAGTTTCCCCTCTGTCCTCATAGACGACTAGCTCGTGATGTTCTGAAGCTTTTAAACATCCGTAGCAGTCTGCGACGTTTCCTCTCTCCCTTCCGACCATCATCGCATCAACACTTATGGTACGGGCCGTGACTGCCGCGTATTCCCCTGCCTCTCTGATCTTTTGAAGCAGCGTGCTTGCCTGAGCGAATGAAGTCTCCTCTCTCCACTCTAATAGTGCGATCGTCTTTTTTTTCGATCGCAAAAGACGGCATCGGTGCGTGGCCACTTCTACTTGAGGCAGTGAAGCATATTTGCTGCCTGTTATAGTTATTTTGGAGGTGCTTCTATTGATCAAGGCGGCAAGACCTGGTGATATGGGAATACGGGTTTTAGGTCGGCTTGAGCCTATACAAAAACTAATGCCCAACTTTTCCTCTTCCCTGTTCATAAACAGGGCGACACCTCGCAGTCTGATGCCTGGTAATCCGTCTCCTCCACATGCCAGAAATTGTGTTATGGGCATGCATGTGGTCTGTGTTGTCTGTGTGAGTGCTGTGTGTGTCATGTTTTGCATCGTTGCTGTTTGTGTGGTGGTTGCAGTGATTGTTTGTGTGGTGGTTGAAGTTTTCATAGACTGTTTGAATGTTTTCAAAGACATTTCTGATTGGAAGACCGTGTTGTGAGACTCTAGGCCAAAAGTTTTAAACTCAAACTCTTTTCCGTTTTCCCACCAAGTTAGGGCAGCTCCAACTTTTCCCTCTATCTTGCTGCCATCGGTGTATATTTGGGGACCAATTACTTGATGGGTTTCCAGAGTTTCAGGAGTCCAATCCTCCAGACGTACGTACTCTGTTGTTGTGAGTAGCGCTGGGTGGGGGCATTGGGAGTGATTCACTATGTACTCCAGCTCACGACCTGGCGGTATGAATTCTCGGGAATATCCCTTTCTGACCTTGAAGAGAGTTGCGGCCTCGATTATCCGTAGATCTAGGGGGAGTTGGCCTGACAGGATAAGTGCCGATGTGAGGGATACCGTGCGGTATACTTTGCAGATCTTCTGCGCAAAACCTCTCTGCAGTGAATCAAACTGATTTCTTGTCATCAGTTTCCCAGCTGCGGGAGCCCATGCACTCGCTGCATACATCACGATGGGCTCTATCACCGACACGTATATTGTCCTTATGATCTCTCTGTTGAGACCCCAAGTCACCTTTCCTGCGCATGCCAACTGTTTATAGATGTCTACAGCCTTTTTACAGGTCGCAGACACGTGCGCATTGAAGGTTAGCTTAGAGTCTATCGTAAGGCCTAGTATCTTGACCTCTTGGACTAGGTTCAGCGGCGTGCCCGACATATGTAGTACCGGAACATCGTATTTAAGCTTTTTCGTTAACACCATCGCATTGGTTTTATGCTCGGCGAAACGTAGCTTGTTTTTGACGCCCCATTCCGATACTATGCGTAAGGTGTCGTTGGCCGATTGCTGCAGAGGACCGGTTGTGAAGTCTGAGAAAACAAGGACAACGTCGTCCGCGAAGGCTTGGCAATATACCCCCACACCAGCCATCTCGTGAAGGAGTGGGTCTAGGACTAGGTTCCAAAAGGGCGGTCCAGTAATGGATCCCTGGACGCATCCTTTCGTGGTACCCTTCTCGCTAATCGCTCTGGCATAGTTGACCCTGACATTGCGGTCCTCCAAATATGAGGTGACGAGAGCGTAGAGATTTTCGGGGCAGTTCCTATCCACCATCTGTTTTTTAAGTGCTGGCCACCACGCATTGTCAAAGGCCCCCTCTATGTCCAATGATATCAAAAGCACGATCTTTTTGGCTTTGATTTCAGTTCTTAAGTGTTCCACTAGAGCATAGAGGGCGTCTCGGTCCCGCGCTGTGGCATGAAACCGTACTGGTTTGTGTTTAGTGTTGGGAGAAGGTGCCACTGGAGTCTACCTACTAGGAGTTTCTCAACGATTTTCCCCAGGACCGAGAGTAAACCTATTGGCCTGTATGACTTTGGGTTGGTGTAGTCATCTATTCCAGGCTTGCGTAATATGCACACATGGGCGACCTTCCACTGTTTCGGGAAGTATGACAGCGTCAGACATCGGTTGGCTATCGCTATAAACACCTTCCTGTCACAGTTTATTGCCGCTGTGCATATGTCCGCTGTTAATCCGTCGGGACCGGGTGCTTTTTTCGGATTTTGATTTCGAAGAACCATTTCCAGCTCCGCGATCGTAAAAAGAGGATCGTCAGCGGACAGTCCTTGAGGGCTCCTTTCTTCTGCTAGCCTCCTCAGACTTATGTGGTAAGGTTGTTCGGCTTCTGTTGAGTCGTCAGGGTAGAAGGTTTTTGCCAGAAGATCCGCGGATTGCCCTGGACTGAGTGTTTCACCTGCGGTATTCCTCAAGAGCGCGTCGTCCTGTCTTCTGACTGTCTTCCTTAGTACCCTATAGATGCCGTCCCACTAGGTTAGGTTAGGTTAGGTTTTTTTTTTTTTGTTATTAGCAGGGTGGAAAATCCTCATGGACGCCGCGACTGTCCCACTAATAGGACAGTCGCGGCAGTGCCGGACTCTTACCGGCTAAAAACCACTCCTGCTCGTCCTATATAACCACTGGAATGGGGAGACCAGTGCTGATGCTCTATCTTATTTCATTTATATTACAGATTATTAAAGGGCCCTGTCCTTAAGCTATTTCTACATACTACTTTTTTTTTTTTTTTATTATTGATAGGCTCGCGTTTGACCACCATCTCACCTGATGGTAAGCGATGATGTGGCCGACGATGGAGCACGCTTGCCTAGAAGTAACCTATTCACTCTTGACTTAAAGACCCCTAGGTTGTAGCTATCAGGGAACACAGACTCGGGCAGGGAATTCCACTCCTTAGCTGTACGCATTATGAATGTGTTCCCAAAACGCTTTGTACGTATGGGTGGGATGTCCACCATGTACCGATGGCGCAACGCCGTACGTCTAGTGGTCCGATGATGGAACGGACTTGGTGGATGTAAATTGTGCAATTTCAACGCACACTCCCCGAAGTGTAATCGATAGAAAACCGACAGGCCAGCAACTCGGCGTCGATGCTCAAGGCTTTGGAGTTTTGAATCGACAAGTGCATCATCACCGATGATTCTCTTGGCTCGCTTCTCAATCGACTCCAGAGCATCAAGCTGGTATTTGGCAGACCCATCCCAAAGATGAGAGCAGTATTCCATACACGATCGAACTTGCGCTTGATAAAGTTTGAGCAGCTGTTCCGGCGTGAAGTACTGTCTCACCTTGGCTAAGATCCCCAATTTTTTGGCAGCCTGTTGAGCTTTAGCCTCGATGAAAGAGCCGAAATTGAGGGTAGATGACAACGTTACCCCAAGAAGCTCAAGGTCACTGGTTATCGGCACGGTTACACCCCGGAATGATGGAGCCGTCGGCCAGTATGTTGGTTCTCCGTGCGAGATACATTCGAGATTGAGATCCAGAGTGGCTTTATATAGCTGTCTGCCTCTTGGGTTAATCAGCCTTGATCCCCAGAACGTGTGTTTAGAATTCCAGTCTCCACCGCAAAGAAATATTGGGCCCAGTTTGTTGAAAAATGACTTGAATTCTTTAGCCTCAATTTTGTGACGAGGTGGACAATAGACTGCAGAGAGAGTCGTGTCAGTACTTTTGTGATGTATTTTAATCAAAGTTGCTTGTATTTTCTCCATTTGGTAGGGTTCAAGGGAGTAGTGCTTAATGTGATTTTTCACTATTACCGCAGTTCCACCATGAGAGTTTCCAGAAGGGTGATCAGTCCTATAAATAGTGTAATTATGGAATTCCACGTGTGTTCTGGGTGTGAGCCTTGTTTCAGATATCAAGGCAACATCGATATTCTCTGTATTCATGAATAACTCGAGTTCTCTCCGTCTTTCGGTCAGCCCATTGGCATTCCAGGTGATAATACGAACATTTAGGCCCTCTGCGCTGTGAGACGTGTGATTAGTTTGATCATTTGATCAATCATGCTGTCCATCATGTCTTTCATTATTGCTTGAAATCTATCGAACATTGTGTCCATTAAGCATGTTATATTCTGTTGGCTTGCGTGTAAGGCAGGATCGTGCGATTGAGTAACTGGGTCGTTGCGTTTGTTTTTCAGTACATTAGCATAACTGAGTCCTGAGAGATGCGTTGATTTAGCGTTTTCATTGGTGCTTTGTTGTGGTTGTGTAGTTGTATGTATTTGTTTAGACTGCTGGGAGGTAGGTTTAAGTTTAAGTATTTTTTCCTTATACTGCTTATACTTTATGCAACCCTTGTAGCTCGCCGGGTGTTTGCCTTGACAATTTGCGCACACTGCTTCTGTCTCCGGAGTTTTGGTACATGTATTTGTGGGGTGATCATTTCCACATTTAACACATCGAAAAGGTCTAAAGCATTGGTTTTTGCTGTGCCCAAATCTTTGACATCTCTTACATTGCAACACTTCTTTTTTCTTATATGGTGCTTCAATTGTAACTTTGACGTGACTAATGTATTTTATGTTGAAAATATCCTTGTTGTTGGGTCGCGGCTCTAGGTCTATGAAGTAAAGAGGTAGTTTTTCTTTAGTTGTTCTATGCAATACGTTAACTATTTGACGTATCGCATGTCCTTTGGCTTGCAGTTCTTCTTTGATAATATCAGTATTTTCTGTCGCGTGTAAGCCTCTAATGACTACTCTGTACCTACGCTCATTCACTTTTAAGTTTGTAAGTATAGTGATTGATGTTATTTTTAATTAGGTTATCCCTTATCGTTTTGTAGGATTCGATGTCGACAGGCATTAACTTTATAATATGTCCTGATCTTAGTGTAGTCATGGAAAACTTGTCTAAATCCACAACTTTTACTATAAGTTCCCGTAGAGGTGTTATGTCGACTACGCCAGTTACCGGCGCCAGCAAAGCCGACTTGAATCTGGTCAGGGACCAGTTCAAGAAAAACGGAGGGCTCAAGGTCCAGGAGTCAAAGCCCCAAAACCCCTTAGTCTGTGTAAAGGGGGTGCTGTCCAGCTACAGTGATGGCGAGATCGTCGATCTCCTATTAGCGCAGAACAAGCATCTTCTGCAAGACGTCGCTGTGGGTGAACAGACGGCCAGGGTGCGATACAGGAAGCGCGCGAGAAATCCCCATGAGTGCCACCCGGTGTTGGAAATCTCATAAAAAATGTGGCTTAAGTAGGGTATTATTGGGCATTCTATGCCACTGTCGGCAAGTAGCTCGGCTAGTGCGCCTCGCTATCCGACAGTGGCATAGAATGCCCAATAATGAACGATCGACTCGACTGTGTAGTATATTACTATACTCACCTGGAGATCATGTGAGTTATACCACTGGCCGCCAGTAGCCGGGCGAGTTCACCGTGCTGCGGACGATGGTATGACATGCGTTTCGTTGTTAGAAACGACTTGATGATTTTGATATGCGCTTCATATGGTGGAAACGACTTGTTGGGTTTTGTAATGAGCTTCAGCATGGAAACGACTTGTTGAGTTTTGTAATGCGCTTCAGCTTGGAAACGGCTTGATGAATTTGGCACGTATTTTAGTATTAGAAACGACTGGTGTTACTGGACTCATACAAAGATCATGCGAGTTATACGACTGGCTGCCAGTAGCTAGGCAAGTTTGCTTGGCATCGGACAGTAATGATAACCATCAACATGATCAATGATTAAGATTTAACTTAGTCATTTTGACATGCGTTTCATGGTTAGAAACGACTTGTTGGTTTTTGTAATGCGCTTCAATGATGGAAACGACTTAGTGATTTGGTCATGCATTTCAGTATTAGAAACGACTTGTTGGGTTTTGTAATGCGCTTCAGCATGGAAACGACTTAGTGATTTGGTCATGCATTTCAGTATTAGAAACGACTTGATGATTTTTGTAATGCGCTTCGTGGGTTGAAACGACTTGGTGTTTTTGAAATGCGTTTCAGTATTAGAAACGACTTGTTCACTCACTGCTTTGAAGGGGATCTGCATAATAAACAAGATACATTTTATATTTGGTTTATTTGTCGTAAAACATTGGTTTTTCTGGAAATAATGTATCTACCGAACGCACGAGCTCTTGTAGTTTTCGCAACTGAGACGAATCCGAGTCGGTCTGGAACTTGAGTCGCACAAGCGCCTTCTTCCACAGCTCCTGGGAGTCGGTGTGGCGCGCGTCGTCGCCTTGTACACCTTGCAGACGACTCTCCGTTGATGCTCGCTGCTCGCCGCTCGCAGCCGTTGGCGACTCGGTTAACGAAGAATGATGATAGACATGTACTCGATGAATCGTCTTTTGGCAAGGTATCAGACCCGTAGTTGCTACTGATACCGAATACATCATTATCAGTAGGTACTGGTTTTTTTTTCTGAAACAACAACGAAAACTTCTATTAGTTCATCATACACTTACAGGGTACATTTACCGTTTAGATACGCACAGGAATAAAAATACACACTTAGTCAATATGCCTGCAGAACATGAGAGACGTACAAATAAAAATATATCAGGCACTTATAAAGTCATATCTGTCAGCAGACTTGTAACATTACACGAATAACTGATGATTTTTAACTGGTATGGCGAACTAAATTATTGAATAGTTTGTTTACCTCGTACGAATTAAACTCGTTGATGGTGGGTGCAACTTGCGTTTCTTATTGTTGTCTGCAGACGGCTTGCGGCTGGGTTTCGTTTTCTGGTCGGGGATCGGAGCTAGTTGAAAGTACTCGCACTCAGAATCAAACCTGAAATAAAGATACAACAAAATAATAGTCAAACATAATTATTACTATCACCTGCATCGGGTCAGATCTCTGAGCTATGAACCGAGCGGGAATGTTTTATACTTACATTTTCCAATTATCTCCAATCGATATGGCAGGCTGATGAAATGAGGAGGGCTGACTGCGACTAGACCCAACCAGTCGTAAGAGGTCAACGCCGAGTATCAGGCGGCGGTTTAATTAACCTGAATAAGATCAAACCGATGGCGATAGGAAATGATCACCATCACCCGCTACTCTATGGTACACACGTGCCACAGAATCGGGGGCATTGACTTCATTGCCCGTGCCGTGAGGTAGAAAGCCTCAATAATAATTCACCTCAATCCTACGGTGGGAGACGCGCCAAAAGGATGAATGGCTGGGGGTCCCAGTCGCTAGCGCCAACCTTGGTGAACCAGGCGAACACCATCGTATATAGCCTTCTCTCAGGAATGGCGTCACCCTGAGAGCGACCACTATATCGTCCATACTCGTGGGAATCAAATGCAGAAAAACGAAAATAAACCCCAAAAAACCTATACACAACAACTTCTCCACAAAGGAATCTTCGAAGCAAGACCAAGGTCCTCCTCCTTTAGTGGCTTCCCGAGCAATAATAGGCAATCTGAAGATGTGGATATACGCAGTAACACAATCAACTTCCAACAAAACCAAGTACAAAATGTTCCTAACACCTCCACAATCTCTCCGGCAGGTCAGAAAAACAACCAGGAAATCCAACAAAAGCATGATCAAACAAGTAACGAATGGCAGCGAGATAGAGTACCAAATAAAAAACGAAAACTACTTGACAGCCCCACAGAATGTTTAAATAAACAGTTAAACACAAGCCAATACAAAGTTCCTGTTCATAACCAATTTGACATCTTAAGCGACGAAAACACTGAACCTCTAAGCGAAAATAAAGAATATATCCCAAAACCTGAACCAATTTTCGTAACTGGCGTAGTCGACATAACACCTCTACGGGAACTTATAGTAAAAGTTGTGGATTTAGACAAGTTTTCCATGACTACACTAAGATCAGGACATATTATAAAGTTAATGCCTGTCGACATCGAATCCTACAAAACGATAAGGGATAACCTAATTAAAAATAACATCAATCACTATACTTACAAACTTAAAAGTGAATGAGCGTAGGTACAGAGTAGTCATTAGAGGCTTACACGCGACAGAAAATACTGATATTATCAAAGAAGAACTGCAAGCCAAAGGACATGCGATACGTCAAATAGTTAACGTATTGCATAGAACAACTAAAGAAAAACTACCTCTTTACTTCATAGACCTAGAGCCGCGACCCAACAACAAGGATATTTTCAACATAAAATACATTAGTCACGTCAAAGTTACAATTGAAGCACCATATAAGAAAAAAGAAGTGTTGCAATGTAAGAGATGTCAAAGATTTGGGCACAGCAAAAACCAATGCTTTAGACCTTTTCGATGTGTTAAATGTGGAAATGATCACCCCACAAATACATGTACCAAAACTCCGGAGACAGAAGCAGTGTGCGCAAATTGTCAAGGCAAACACCTGGCGAGCTACAAGGGTTGCATAAAGTATAAGCAGTATAAGGAAAAAATACTTAAACTTAAACCTACCTCCCAGCAGTCTAAACAAATACATACAACTACACAACCACAACAAAGCACCAATGAAAACGCTAAATCAACGCATCTCTCAGGACTCAGTTATGCTAATGTACTGAAAAACAAACGCAACGACCCAGTTACTCAATCGCACGATCCTGCCTTACACGCAAGCCAACAGAATATAACATGCTTAATGGACACAATGTTCGATAGATTTCAAGCAATAATGAAAGACATGATGGACAGCATGATTGATCAAATGATCAAACTAATCACACGTCTCACAGCGCAGAGGGCCTAAATGTTCGTATTATCACCTGGAATGCCAATGGGCTGACCGAAAGACGGAGAGAACTCGAGTTATTCATGAATACAGAGAATATCGATGTTGCCTTGATATCTGAAACAAGGCTCACACCCAGAACACACGTGGAATTCCATAATTACACTATTTATAGGACTGATCACCCTTCTGGAAACTCTCATGGTGGAACTGCGGTAATAGTGAAAAATCACATTAAGCACTACTCCCTTGAACCCTACCAAATGGAGAAAATACAAGCAACTTTGATTAAAATACATCACAAAAGTACTGACACGACTCTCTCTGCAGTCTATTGTCCACCTCGTCACAAAATTGAGGCTAAAGAATTCAAGTCATTTTTCAACAAACTGGGCCCAATATTTCTTTGCGGTGGAGACTGGAATTCTAAACACACGTTCTGGGGATCAAGGCTGATTAACCCAAGAGGCAGACAGCTATATAAAGCCACTCTGGATCTCAATCTCGAATGTATCTCGCACGGAGAACCAACATACTGGCCGACGGATCACAATAAAATACCAGATTTGCTAGACTTCTATGTTTCAAAGAACCTTGGGCGCAACTATTTAAAGATCGAAAAATGTGAAGATCTATCCTCAGATCACACGCCAGTCATCTTAAATTTATACAGAAAGGCTATTTTCTCTAAGCCAGTTTACAATATCTACAATAAATATACAAACTGGGCACAATATAGAGAAATCATACATAGTAATATAGACCTAAATGTTAGATTAAAGATAAACGATGATATTGAAACCTGCATCGAAAAATTTAACGCCAGTATACATTTGGCTGCCACAATCTCCACTCCCACTAATAAAAAAGCAAAAATTCAACAAAAGGAATTCCCAAGAAAAATAATCGAAAAGGTTAGTGAACGACGCAAACTAAGAAGAGAATGGCATAAAACTAGATATCCTTCTGATAAAACTAAATTAAACAAGGCAACGAAAGAACTAAAAGACATGATAATGGAACACGAAAACCGAAGTTTACAAAGTCACCTGTCTCATCTCACAGCACACAAGGATACAAATTATTCATTGTGGCGTGCAACCAAGAACCTCAAGCGACCAAAAGACCACATCCCACCACTTAGATACCAGGACAGAAGCTGGGCTAGGACTGATGTAGAAAAAGCAACAGCATTTGCCGAACACCTAGAAAACGTTTTCACACCACTACCTAGTTCCGACCCCGATAAAGATTACGACATTGTCAATTATCTACAGTCGCCTAATCAGTTATGTATTCCACATAAAGCAGTAAGTCCTAGAGAAATTCACAAAGAGATAAAAACTCTAACACCCAATAAAGCTCCGGGGTACGACCTACTGGATTCCGTCCTGCTAAGCAATCTTCCAAAGAGTGGCATAATGTTCCTTGTCATTATTTTCAATGCATGCTTAAGACTCTCTCTCTCTCACTTTCCATCTCAATGGAAACTTGCACAAGTAGTCATGATTCTCAAACCTGGAAAGCCGCCAGAAGAAGTTTCGTCATACAGACCAATTAGTCTCCTTCCACTGCTTGGGAAATTGTTTGAAAAAGTTATTCTAAATAGGATGCAACCATACCTGAATAATATTCTCCCTGGGCACCAATTTGGGTTCAGAAAAAAGCATGGAACAATTGAGCAGGTTCACAGGTTGATAGATACAATCGGATACACACTGGAGAATAAGAAATATTGCTCGGCTGTATTTCTGGATATAAGTCAGGCCTTTGATAGAGTCTGGCATGACGGCCTTCTGTACAAGATCAAAAAACACTTGCCTCACTCCTTCTACTTCTTACTGAAAAGCTACCTTGATAAAAGATGCTATGAGGTTAAACTAAACGACACTACATCGGATTTGTTTGAGATCAAATCAGGGGTACCCCAGGGAAGCATTCTGGGGCCCGTATTATACCTCATCTTCACTGCTGACATCCCCATCGATGACAAAACATTTATTGCTACATACGCCGATGACACTGCAATAATGTCAGTAAATGCCAACCCAGTAATTGCATCAGCAAACCTCCAAAAACACGTAACTGATGTTGAAAAATGGCTGAAGACATGGAGAATAAGAGCAAATCAAAGTAAATCGGTCCACGTTACTTTCACCTTAAGAAAAGGCGACTGTCCCCCGATTACATTGAACGGCGAACTAATTCCTCATGATGCTACTGCGAAATACCTTGGCATGCACTTGGATAGGAGAATGACATGGCAGAAACATATCTGGAGCAAGAGAAAAGCATTAGACGCTAAGCTTCGATCTATGTATTGGCTAATTGGTAAAAAATCCCAGTTAAACAACGAAAGTAAAATGGCAGTTTACAAAACCATTTTAAAGCCAGTTTGGACATACGGAATAGAGCTTTGGGGTACAGCATGCAATAGCAACATAGAAATCTTGGAAAGATTTCAGACTAAAGCTATGAGATCCATGTTCAACATACCAAAATGCATCCATAACAAATATATTTTGCACGACCTGGGCCTCAATACTGTGAAACAAGAAATCGCTGCGCGTAGCCTAAACTACCAACAAAAATTAACAACACATGTTAATGCTCTAGCTGCTAGACTAACGGGTCCTGGAAGTATAATTTACTCAAGACTGAGAAGGAACAGCGTTCCAAATCTTATAAACCGATTCTCCAAAGAATAGTGAGAGTGGTCAATGAACGACTCCCTGTGCTCCTCGAAACAAATGCTCTGACATGACTCAAACAACAGAATAGCTAAATGTCTATGACAGATTGCTGTGCTAAGCAGGATACAGTAAAAAAAAAAAAAACTAATCCTGTGTTACCAGCATCTCGAGATGCAATTAATAATTTTAATCTATCCACCAGTTCATTTGGATCGTTCCAATATACAAAATCAACCTTTTTCTTCCACATTTTTGTTAAGGGTAGTCCTTTTCCCTTCGATTGAGGGGTCTGAATAGTACTTTGTAGTTTGAAAATAGGCTTAATAACTTGCATATACTTTTGACCTTTATTACTTTTTATTGGTTTATCCGGCTCATAGTCTCGTCGATGTGCATTTGTATCAAGTAGCATTGACTTATAATGCTGCATGTCACTCTCTGTAACCATGTTTAAATCTACGGTCTTCTTCAATAACAACTGTTTCAAACCAGACGTATTTCGGTATTTGCGTCCAGCTACAGTGATATATTCATCGCCGATCGTTATACGAGCAGAGCCTAACATCAATTTCCCGTTCTCTACTCTGACACCGAATGGAATATCTGACAGTGCTTCTGAGGATACAGACCAGGATGACGTGTCACGACCTGGGTTGTTTTCAACTAATGATTTATATGAAGAGTCACTTTCGATATCAGATTCATATTCATCTGAATTGTCTTTTTTATCATTGGCTTCTTGATTCTGCAAAGTTTTATCAATAAACGGAAGTTCTTCATTTTTTGTAGGACACAGTGAAGAAGTCTGCTTACTGGCTTTAGCAATCTGGTTGAGTGGTCCTGTTACAGGCTTGAAAACTGATTCCAGTGTTTGCTGATTGTTAATGTCAACATCTCTCATTTTACGTACTTTTTTCTTAACAGCTTCGGCTGCAACTACTATTTGTCTTTTTAACGATTTTTCCATTGCAGAAAAACAAGCCGATAGTGATTGATTAAGCGATGATTGAAGAATAATAATATCACGAAGGTAACGGACTTAAATAACTATATTCTTAATCAAAGACTACAAAGGTATCAAATTTGTTTCTGTAACATTCCTTATTTTTTAAACAATCTTTATTAATTACTACATAATTGAAGGGCTCATTCCATATTTTTGAACACATTTCACGAAATTCAATCCACGTCATATCAGTGTTGACATGTTCTTCATAAATATGACGTAAATTAATGTCATCTTGTTTAAAAATTATGATTAAGTTCGCGTTGTCTTTTACTAACTGCTTAGGGATTTTACTATAAGTTTGATTTAGATAAAAACAATCGATGAACTTATGTCTTCCCATTGCGAAATAATCACGCATGCTATCTTGATTTTCGCAAGCAACATCATCAAATATTATCACAGAGTTAGGTTTCGCGTCTTGAACTCTTAGCACTTCCTCATTTCCATGATATTTCTGAAGTGAAATACCTGGTACTCGTTGTAAAACTTTTTCTAAAAAAATGTATTTGGGTTGGTACAGAGTTTTCGAATGGTTAGGTTAGGTTAGGTTAGGTTAGGTTAGGTTAGGTTAGGTTAGGTTAGGTTAGGTTTTTTTTTTTTTTTTTTTCGGCAGGAATGGGAAAATCCTCATGGACGCCCAAACTGACTCGCTGTCGAGCCAGTCTGGGCAGTGTCAGACTCTTACTGACTAAAAACCACACTCCTGCCACGCGAGTTGTCCTCTGACTTTATCAGAGACCTTTCTTCTGCGATTTACATATATTTTTTCCTAATATTACATATACTTAAAGTACGAGTCTTAATGACTTTTAGCTTATTTATTTAATTTCTATAAAATTGTACATTTCATCTGCGGAGCACAGAGACTGAGAGACCCCTAGTACCGACATACACAGAAAAAGCCAATACTTATATATATAATATATTTATATCCTTTTTTTTTTTTCATTTTCATTTTCCTTCCTTCTTTTTTTTTCCTTTCTTTCTTCCTTTCCTTATTTTTTTTTTTTTCTTATGTTTAATTAAGATACTTATATTATATACTTATTGTACCTATATTAAAGTATCTTACTTTACTTACGCCTTATTCCTATTTATAACTATAGATCCTATATCTCTACAATATTGTAAGAAAATCTTTCTTTTCTTTCCTCTCATTATAATTGGCAAATTTTCCGGTATCAGTCTTGAGTCCAGTTTTTGCTCCACCTCATACCGAGCCTTTACCGTAATTGGGCACTCAAGCAAAACATGGAGGATGGTTTCGTCTTTATCCGGCTCACAGGCGCACGCTGCACTCTCCCTACACCTAAATCGCTTCAGGTATGAAGAGAACCCACCGTGCCCCGTTAGAATTTGTGTGGTTATTCCCGTGTGGGTCATTTTTCGCACTATTTTGTACGCCGAAATCGCGTCAGTGAAAAACAGTTTTGTGCCAGAGGCTGTTGCCCCCGACTTATATCTCCCGTTCCATTCGTCCAGCGACCTCATACGGATTTGTCGCTTGACGAATGAAACGGGACACAGATCATAGTCCGGCTTCTTCTTCAACCCCAGGGCGGCTTCCTTGGCGAGTTGGTCGGCTCGCTCGTTTCCCTCCAAACCTACATGGGCCTTAATCCAGAACAAGGACACCCTCTTGTTCTGGAACTTACATTGGCGTAGGGTGTCTCTAGTTTCCACTGCCAGGGGATGAGTAGAACTTACATTGACCACCGACTGGAGAGCCGCCATAGAGTCGCTGTAGATGCCGAATGTACTCTCCCTATTTTTGAGCGCTTCACCAGCCGCTCTTTGCAGGGCCAGTAGCTCAGCCTGATAGACGGTGCAGTAAGACGGCAAAGCAAGTTTGAGGGCCTTTACTTCGGTGGCGCCATTCCATACTGATAGCGCCGCCCCGACCCTGCCCTCAATCTTGCTGCCGTCAGTGAAAATACGCACATTGAAGTTACTGTGGTTATTATATTGTTCCTCGTCCATCAGGCTGCCGAAGCCCAGATTAGTTTGCTCTACAGGGTGTGGGGCTTCTATCGCTGGAGCCATCCGCTCAATCTCCCTGTCCCCGAGCACGGGCTGGGACACCCCCCTCTTGACCTCATACAACGCAGCCGCTTCACGGATGCGGAGATCGAGTGGGAGTATCCCAGCCAGTAACAGAGCCGAGTTCAAGGACACTGTGCGGTAGGCTTTACACAGCTTCTGCGCGAAGCTTCTCTGGACCACGTTTAGTTGCTTTATGACCCCTATCTTTTTTGCGGCTGGTGCCCACGCGCTTGCGGCGTACAAGAGCGTTGGCTCGACTGCTGCTGTATATATAGTACGGATCACTTCCGGGCTTAGACCCCAGCTGATCCGTGCTGCCCTCGCCAACTGTTTGTACATAGCTATCGCCTTTTTACAGGTGACAGCTATGTGCTTATTAAATGTCAGCTTATCATCGATTGTGAGGCCCAGGATTTTCACATCTTGGGACATTCCAATGTCGACCCCTCCCATGCTCAAGCGTGGCGTATCATATTTCAGTTTTCTTGTCAACACCATCGCACACGTTTTGTGGGGCGCAAATTTTAGCTTATTTCTGACACCCCACGCTCGAACATGTTCGAGAGCGGCATTAGCCTGCCCCTCGATTTCTACTGCCGATTCGCCATCAAAAACCAAGACAACGTCATCGGCGAAAGCTTGGCAGTAGTAGCCTCTACTCTCAAGCTCCTTCAGGAGTGGGTCCAGCACCAAGTTCCAGAAGGTAGGACCTCCGATGGAACCCTGGACGCAACCCTTGCTAGTTGACCTTCTGCTCTCTACTCCGGCGTACCTCACATTGACCATCCTGTCACTGAGATAGCTGCTGACTACTCGTCTCAAATTTACTGGGCACTTTTCCTCAGCCAACCGTACTTTGATGGCGGGCCACCAAGCATTGTCGAAGGCTCCCTCTATATCCAATGACACAAGCGTGACGATCTTTTTTTGTGCCATTTTTGCGCGGATGTGCTGCACGAGAGTGTAGAGGGAGTCCTCGGTACTTTTTTGGGGCATAAAGCCGTATTGGCGAGTACTGATCCTAGGGAGCAAGTAGAATTTGAGTCGAGCAACCAGCATCTTCTCGTACACTTTCCCTAAGACAGGCAAGAGCCCAATCGGCCTGTAAGACTTCGGTACGGTGTACGAGTCTTTGCCTGGCTTCTTCAGCACAACCACCGTTGCTTCCTTCCAGGCCTTCGGAAAGTGGTGGTATGCCAGGCATTTGTTGTGCAGTGACAGGAAGAAACCAGGGTTACATCGCACGGCCTGAGAGCAGATGTCGGCAGTGAAGCCATCCGCTCCCGGGGCCTTTTTGGGATCGAACGACGCCATGGACCTATCAAGCTCACTTTGGGTAAACGGTGGGTCATGCTGTTCATCATGACTCCACTCATTTACCATTTCTGCCAGTTGTCGCGTTTGGCGATGGACCATGTCGTCGTCTTCCCCACGGTCCTCGGGGTAGAACGTCTCGGCCAACAGACTAGCTGAGTTTTCCGCGTCCAGTGTTTGTCTGAAGCGGCAGATCCTCCTCCCTTTTTGAAATCCTACCCATCACTCTATATATTCCTTGCCAGACCCCTTCTTTATCCTGTTTTGTGCAAAATTCTTTCCAGCTCTCCTCTATAGCCCTCCTTACAGCTGACTCATATTTTTCTTTTTCTTGCAGGTACAGTCCAACCACCATCTCTCTTCGGACCGGCGCTGCGTTCCTGACCCTGCGCTTCCTGGTGGCGACCAGCTTCTTCATCTTCGCGAGTTCCTCGGACCACCACGGCATGGTAAGTGTTTCTTTTATCTTTTTTATTGGAATTGCGTGTGTGCATGTGTCAGTTATGGCTTGATTGTAAGTGTTAATTGTATGTTCTATTTGTTCTATGTTATTTATGTTGGCGAGTGCTGTGACTGTTAGATTTTTGTCTGACATAATTTGAGACAGTTTCTCATGAAACTGTCTCCAATCAGCCTTTTCTGTGTTATATTTTCTCGTGGTGCGCTCTATATACATGTACCTTTTGATTTAATTAATTGAATGCCAAAGATGATACTGTTATGGTCGGAACTCGTAAGACCCTCCAATACTCGCCAGCCGTCCACCAGGCCCAGTATGTCCACCGAACAGGCTGTTACGTCCACGTGGCTACTGTACCTTATCCCGCCTCTTACGGTGTCAAAAGTTGGGATATTACCGGTATTGAGAATTTGCAGACCCATTTCGCCCAGTGCCCCGCTCACCTGCTCCCCTCTAATGTCCTCGCTGTTGCCACCCCACCAAGGACTCTTCGCGTTAACATCTCCTCCTATGACCAGCCTGCAAGAGTCCATTTCTCGCTCTATTCGTTCTAGATGCTCCAGGTATGGCTCTAACGGTTTGTCGGGTTCGCAGTAGAAGGACACCAGTGTGATCGTCCAAGCTCTGGTTCGGACTCCCACCACAACGATGTTGCTTGTGGTGAGTTGCGGGTACTGTAATATGTCCAGATCTTGGTCAAGGACCGCAATTGCCGCCTTTACAGTCCCTTCTCCTCCCTCAGAGCTCTGGAAGACCCTTACGCCTCGGTAGTCCTTCATTCTCCCCACCCCACCCACATAAGGCTCCTGAAGCAATGCTAAGGCGACTTTCCGTTTTTCCGCTTCTAGCAGTAGCTCGTTGGTGGCTAGCTGACTGCGTTGCAGGTTGGCCTGGAATATTTTATACTCAGGGGTAGCCGCAGGGACAACCTCAGCAATACGCTACCGACAGGCGCGCCAAAGCATCCCATTTAACGCGAATAGGGCACTCGCTGTCAAAAGCACTGTGGTCGGTCTTTGCCAATTTCGCCGACAGGCAGTTTCGGCAGTTCGGCAAACCAGCCGCCAGCCGCGAGGGGCAGTCCGCCTGCAGGTGGGGGTCACCACAGTGAACACAAAGGTCTGCGGGTTCTGTGCATAGCTTACGGCTGTGACCGTAGCGCAGACAGCGAGTGCACTGAATCAACGGTGACTGATCCAGTACACGGTTAGGTTTGGTTAGGTTAGGTTAGGTTAGGTTAGGTTAGGTTAGGTTAGGTTAGGTTAGGTTAGGTTAGGTTCGGATCTGGACGACAGTCAGTTCGGTTTTCGGCATGGGCGCTCCACTATCGACGCCATAATGCGGGTGAGAGTCCTGGCGGAGGAAGCGGTTTCCCGGGGCGGGGTGATGGTGGCGGTGTCCTTGGACATCTCCAACGCCTTTAACGCCCTGCCCTGGAGCTGTATCCGGGAGGCGCTAAGGTACCATAGGGTGCCCCGCTACCTCCGCCACATCATTGGGGCTTATTTGTCGGAAAGATGTGTCACCTACAGGGGACGTGACGGCGAGGGCCGTCGCGATATGTCGTGCGGTGTTCCACAGGGCTCGGTCCTGGGGCCACCCTTGTGGAACATCGGTTACGATTGGGTGCTGAGAGGCGAGCTCCAACCGGGTGTGAACCTGACGTGTTACGCAGACGACACGCTGGTCACGGCCCGTGGGAGCTCGTACAGGGAGGCAGCGTTGCTGGCGACGGCAGCGGTCTCACGGGTGGTGAGCCGCATACGACGCCTGGGCCTGGAGGTGGCTCTCAACAAGTCGGAGGCTATGGTCTTTCATGGCCCACGACGGGCGCCGCCGCCGGGATCACACATCGTGGTCGGGGGGGTCCAAATCGCTGTCGAGTCCACCATGAAGTACCTAGGATTGGTGCTCGACAGCCGGTGGGACTTTGGCCCTCACTTTCGGCGGCTGACGCCCAAGTTGATGGGCGCAGCAGGTGCGCTCGCAACGCTGCTTCCCAATCTAGGGGGCCCGAGCACTGCCTGTAGGCGGCTGTACTTGGGGATCGTGCAATCCATGGCCCTGTATGGGGCCCCGGTATGGGCTTCTGACCTGACGGCCGGCAGCATCGCAATCCTGCGAAGACCACAGAGGGCGATGGCCGTCAGGGCTATCAGGGGGTATCGTACGATCTCCTACGAGGCGGGTTGTGCACTGGCCGGATCTCCGCCCTGGGAACTGCAGGCGAGAGTCCTCGCCTCACTGTACCGGTGGCGCGAGGAGATGAGGACGCGGGGTGGTGAACCGATGCAGCGCGAGATCGAGCTGCGTCGGTCTCAGCTCCGCGAGGTCATGGTGGCGGAATGGCGGGACAGGCTTCTGCGCCCTACCGCCGGCCTCGCCACGGTCGATGCGATCCGACCAGTGCTCGACGAATGGCTCGGGAGGAAACACGGCTCCCTGTCGTTTAGGGCGACGCAGGTGCTCTCGGGGCATGGCTGCTTCGGGAAGTACTTGTGTCGCATAAACAGGGAGCCGGACGCTCGGTGCCATCACTGCACCGACTGTCGGGAGGACACGGCGCAACACACACTGGCAGAGTGTGGCGCATGGGAGGAGCAGCGCCGTGCCCTTGTATCTGAAGTGGGCCCCGACCTGTCGCTGCCGGCCGTCGTTCGTTCGATGGTCGGGGGCGCCGAGTCGTGGGATGCGGTGATCTCCTTCTGTGAAGCCGTAATTTCGCAGAAGGAGGCTGCGGAGAGGGAGAGGGAGGCCGTGGCCACTCTCCCGTGCCGCAGCAGGCGAACCGGGCGTCGGCGGAGGGCAGACAACGCCCTCTTCCAGCCCCCATAAAGAGGTCAGGAGGGACGGCGGACTCGGGGTCGTCCGCCGTCCCCCATCCAGCAAGACCCGAGGAGGCAGCGCGTAGTGTTCCACGCGCGCCCCTATTGGACGTCGCGAGGGGAGGACCTCCCCCCGGCCTGAGGTGGCCCGCCTAGGCGGGCCGGCACTAGCCGAGGATCATGGATGGCGTATCAGCTCCCACGATCCCCGGTCCAAGTGTGGGAGGGAACACCGAGGTGGTTTTTAGTCAGTAAGAGTCTGACAGACCCCTTCGCCGCCTGCCCCAGGCGAAGGACATCCATGAGGATTTTCCACCCCGGCAACAAAAAAAAAAAAAAAAAGGTTAGGTTAGGTTAGGTTAGGTTAGGTTAGGTTAGGTTAGGTTAGGTTAGGTTAGGTTAGGTTAGGTTAGGTTTTCTTTTTTTTTTTTTTTTTTCAATTCTATTCTACCGCAGACGTGGTAGTCCGCGCTGTTGTTTGAATGTTTTTATTATTTGATTAAAATATTTCTATTTGCTGTTGTTGTGCTCCCGTGTTGGACACACATTTTCCTTACTTCTATTTATTACTAATAATATTATTATTTTGTACTTGTCTAGTCTACTCCTATGAACATTTCTATATTACATACAAAAATATTCCAGTGCAAACTTTTCAAGTTTTTTTTTTTTTTTTTTTTACTATTGTTCAAATCAAATTATGCATAATAAAAAGTAATCTAAAGCTTATGTCTAGGTGAGTCCATCTATGTCTTTTTTTTTTTTCTTTTTATTTTGTTTTTTTTTTTCTCTTATTTTTATTTTAAGCATGTATTTACATTTTTTTTTTTTTTTTTTTTTTATTATTTCACACAGGCATTACAATTGTTCTTAATCATATTTAATATTCCTATTCTAAAACTTATTTTACACATCGTTTCTGCATGTGGCTTCTTATGCTATTTAAGAAATATAAATATGAGTTACAGGTAGGACCTCATGGCAGCGCCAGCCGACCAGTTCCGATCGACGGCATCCATTTACGGACATGACGAACGCAGGGAACTCTGCGACCAGACGCGCAGCGCCACCATCGGCGGGACCTCTACGTGAGTTTGTCAGACTCGTGCTGCCATGAGGTTTTACATTTCTATTTATCTTTGCAGGGTTTACAGACACAGTTATGGTCTAGGCGGGGACAAGAATCCGAATAGAAGTTGGAATGGGGTTTTGTTAGTGGTTTTTATTGGGGTTTTCTGACCAGGGATTTCGCTAGCCCAAGCAGAGCATCTACAACGGCTGAGTCTCGATGCTGCATGGCCGTCTTTAAATTGTAATCGACGACCGTTTTAGTCGACGCATCCATTGCTCTCTTTACAAGGCGGCCCGTTGCGTCATCGGTGTCGTCAGAGTAATAGACACAGCTGACAGTATGTCTTGACACCGCCACCACCGCGTGGGAGATGCTGTCGTGGACTTGAAGCCTCCTGGATTTGGTATTTATGATGATAACACTGTCGTAGGTCAGCCCCTGAGCTTCGTGTATAGTTAACGTGCGCGACCCTTCACCGGACCCGTATCCCTGGCTGATAAGAGATGTTTTCTCATCTTGCGTGTGAACCAGGAATAGGGTATCTCGGGCAGTGCCCGAAATTTGCGCTCCTGTGTAACCTTTCACTTGCAGGGAGTGAACCCGCGACAGCGACGACTTGGAGGAGTATATACCGGAGTATATCTCACTCAGTGTGAACGCCACATCCATTGGGTTGCGATGTGTGCAAAGTAGCTCCTGGGTGATGCCAGCCACCAGGTTTGGACGGGTATACCTTAATTCGAATAGGTTTTCTCTGTCCAAAAATGAGAGCTGGTTTATGTCTCCGACGAGGACAAGCTCACTTGCTCCAGACAACTTTACTGCCATAACTATGGCCCCAAAGTGGTTCATAAGAGCCTCATCTACCGTAAGACGGTAGCATTTCTGGTGGTTCTTGAACCCGTTTACTAAGATTGAAGCCATAGTGCGCACCTTTCACTTTACTCGATATCCTAAACGGTGCGCAAGCTTTTCTCTTAGATCTTTGGCAGCTTCAGCCGTCGTAGTGGCTACGACGTCCTTCTCCTCGTCGAAATGCTTTACCACCCAGGTGGTTTTACCACAACCCGGCACTCCATTTACCCACCTGATATTGGGTATCGCCCAACATTCCTGCGATGCTGACGTGTCCGAAGTTCCCGCAATGGACCGTGCCATTTCGAGAATCTTATCGTCTAGCATAACTTTGGTACATTTGGCGGTAACCACTATCGGGTCGTCTTCCGGTGTTTTAAATTTTATTTTGCCTAAGCGCTCCGATTCCTCCACGTCCAAGACAACAAAACCACACTTCGCGCTGTAGGCTGCCATGTACGACCCCATCATTTCCCCTTTGATGACTTGAGAATTGGTGTTGTCGTACACCGCTGCCTCTGCCTCCTCGAGCAGTACCTTCAGTAGGCCCTCTGTTTCTCTTTGGAAGGTCAGATGGATCTTTTTACATGTCATGAGATTGATCTCTCTAGTCGCTCTCACAACTGCAACGTACTCGAGGAAAGCACTCTTGATGTGATCTATAGTGCCTGAGTTTACTGCGAGGGTCGGCGGGCTGACATGCCCTTTGTCGGCTCTTGTTGGTGTAGGCTTCTGTGGTGTTGGTTCTTTTCTTTTGAAGAACCTCTCCACTGCCGTTTCCTGCTTTTGCGATGGCGATGCGCGGCTCGTGCTTGGGAGCAGTGCACTGAGAAAAGTGCCGATGGCTTTTAGGCGACTTTTCTTTTTGGCCCGATCCTCCGGGCTAGTTGTTTTATTCTGCTCCTTTGCAGCTTTCTCGGCGGCCGCCTTCTGCTGAACCCTTTCTGATCCGCTTTTAATGGTCGGGCTTGTTACGGGAGTAATCGAGGTGGCTGTTGGGTGTCTCGGGGCTTTAAGGAAACTTAGAGTTTCCCCTCTGTCCTCATAGACGACTAGCTCGTGATGTTCTGAAGCTTTTAAACATCCGTAGCAGTCTGCAACGTTTCCTCTCTCCCCTCTGACCATCATCGCATCAACACTTATGGTACGGGCCGTGACTGCCGCGTATTCCCCTGCCTCTCTGATCTTTTGAAGCAGCGCGCTTGCCTGAGCGAATGGAGTCTCCTCTCTCCACTCTAATAGTGCGATCGTCTTTTTTTTCCATCGCAAAAGACGGCATCGGTGCGTGGCCATTTCTACTTGAGGCAGTGAAGCATATTTGCTGCCTGTTATAGTGGTTTTGGAGGTGCTTCCATTGATCAAGGCGGCAAGACCTGGTGATATGGGAATACGGGCTTTAGGTCGGCTTGAGCCTATACAGAAACTAATGCCCAACTTTTCCTCTTCCCTGTTCATAAACAGGGCGACACCTCGCAGTCTGATGCCTGGTAATCCGTCTCCTCCACATGCCAGAAATTGTGTTATGGGCATGCATGTGGCCTGTATTGTCTGTGTGAGTGCTGTGTGTGGCATGTTTTGCATCGTTGCTGTTTGTGTGGTGGTTGCAGTGATTGTTTGTGTGGTGGTTGAAGTTATTGTTTGCGTGGACGCGACTGCTCGAGCAGATGGTGGTCGGTTTCGACTTCGGAAGGAAGCGTCCGTTTTGTTTGCCCCTGCCGCGACGACGGCGACTTTGCTCGCGAATGCCAAGAATAGTGTTCTGGTGGTCGGTCTTCCCATAATGGTGTGGACCGTGGACTGGCTTAGCTGGATTTGGATCTTTACTTCCAGCTCCATCCTGTCATGACTGAACCTCAGACATTCGAAAAGCAGATGCCACACTGTTTCCTCGCAGCTGGGGTCACAGACGCACGAGGGACTATCTTTGAGATGAAAGCGATGGAGATACGCTGAGAACCCTCCATGTCCTGTTAGGATTTGTACATGAACTGGTAAGAGAACTACGTCTCTGAGTGTCCTTTTCGCCGCAAGGACGTCTGGGAAAAACACTTTTGTGACCGCTCCTGTACTTGAGGATTCGTATCGCGCTTGCCACTTCTTTATAGTCCCTTCCCGTATCTTCTTTCTCACGAACGATACGGGTACCTTGTTGTAGTCTGGAGATTCTTTAGTTAGTGCTGCTTCCTTGGCCAACTCGTCTGCTCTTTCATTTCCGGCGGTTCCGACATGGGCCTTAAGCCAAAAGAACCTCACATCTCTACCCTCCTCACTCATCTCGCGGATGTATCTTTTAATTTGGAGCGCCAAGTGGTGAGTGACAGACGGGCTCCACAGCAAATCAAGCGATGATCTTGAGTCACTTAAGATGCTTACAGAGGCTGCCGTAGATTCTCTTGCCATCTTGACAGCTTGAAAGAGAGCGTACATTTCTGATTGGAAGACCGTGTTGTGAGACTCTAGGCCAAAAGTTTTAAAATCAAACTCTTTTCCGTTTTCCCACCAAGTTAGGGCAGCTCCAACTTTTCCCTCTATCTTGCTGCCATCGGTGTATATTTGGGGACCAATTACTTGATGGGTTTCCAGAGTTTCAGGAGTCCAATCCTCCAGACGTACGTACTCTGTTGTTGTGAGTAGCGCTGGGTGGGGGCATTGGGAGTGATTCACTTTGTACTCCAGCTCACGACCTGGCGGTATGAATTCTCGGGAATATCCCTTTCTGACCTTGAAGAGAGTTGCGGCCTCGATTACCCATAGATCAAGGGGGAGTTGGCCTGACAGGATAAGTGCCGATGTGAGGGATACCGTGCGGTATGCTTTGCAGATCTTCTGCGCAAAACCTCTCTGCAGTGAATCAAACTGATTTCTTGTCATCAGTTTCTCAGCTGCGGGAGCCCATGCACTCGCTGCATACATCACGATGGGCTCTATCACCGACACGTATATTGTCCTTATGATCTCTCTGTTGAGACCCCAAGTCACCTTTGCTGCGCATGCCAACTGTTTATAGATGTCTACAGCCTTTTTACAGGTCGCAGACACGTGCGCATTGAAGGTTAGCTTAGAGTCTATCGTAAGGCCTAGTATCTTGACCTCTTGGACTAGGTTCAGCGGCGTGCCCGACATATGTAGTACCGGAACATCGTATTTAAGCTTTTTCGTTAACACCATCGCATTGGTTTTATGCTCGGCGAAACGTAGCTTGTTTTTGACGCCCCATTCCGATACTATGCGTAAGGTGTCGTTGGCCGATTGCTGCAGAGGACCGGTTGTGAAGTCTGAGAAAACAAGGACAACGTCGTCCGCGAAGGCTTGGCAATATACCCCCACACCAGCCATCTCGTGAAGGAGTGGGTCTAGGACTAGGTTCCAAAAGGGCGGTCCAGTAATGGATCCCTGGACGCATCCTTTCGTGGTAACCTTCTCGCTAATCGCTCTGGCATAATTGACCCTGACATTGCGGTCCTCCAAATATGAGGTGACGAGAGCGTAGAGATTTTCGGGGCAGTTCCTATCCACCATCTGTTTTTTAAGTGCTGGCCACCATGCATTGTCAAAGGCCCCCTCTATGTCCAATGATATCAAAAGCACGATCTTTTTGGCTTTGATTTCAGTTCTTAAGTGTTCCACTAGAGCATAGAGGGCGTCCTCGGTCCCGCGCTGTGGCATGAAACCGTACTGGTTTGTGTTTAGTGTTGGGAGGAGGTGCCACTGGAGTCTACCTACTAGGAGTTTCTCAACGATTTTCCCCAGGACCGAGAGTAAACCTATTGGCCTGTATGACTTTGGGTTGGTGTAGTCATCTTTTCCAGGCTTGCGTAATATGCACACATGGGCGACCTTCCACTGTTTTGGGAAGTATGACAGCGTCAGACATCGGTTGGCTATCGCTAAAAACACCTCCCTGTCACAGTTTATTGCCGCTGTGCATATGTCCGCTGTTAATCCGTCGGGACCGGGTGCTTTTTTCGGATTTTGATTTTGAAGAACCATTTCCAGCTCCGCGATCGTAAAAAGAGGATCGTCAGCGGACAGTCCTTGAGGGCTCCTTTCTTCTGCTAGCCTCCTCAGACTTGTGTGGTAAGGTTGTTCGGCTTCTGTTGAGTCGTCAGGGTAAAAGGTTTTTGCCAGAAGATCCGCGGATTGCTCTGGACTGAGTGTTTCACCTGCGGTATTCCTCAAGAGCGCGTCGTCCTGTCTTCTGGCTGTCTTCCTTAGTACCCTATAGATGCCGTCCCACATACTTTCTCGGTCCTGCTTCGAGCAGAACTCTTTCCAATTGGCTGTGGCTGCTGCCGTCGCTGCTGTGGTATATGTATCTTTAGCCAACACATAATCTTGGATGACAAAGTGTCTCCGGCTTGGAGCTGCATTTCGAATCCTTCTCTTCTTTGTCAATGCCTCTTTTTTAAGCTTGTCCAAAGAAGGGGTCCACCATGGGGGCTTGCCATTATGTTTTGGCAACCCGAGTTTCGGGATCGATTCCTCGCATGAGTGGTGGATGTGGTTGACGTATTCTGTAATAAGTGACTCCAGATCCTCTGATGTCGAAACGTTCGAGACTCTGACTGGTGTGATGTCATTGTCTGCTAAGCTGGTCTTGAAGTGCGCTCTGAAGTCGGACCACCTTGCCTTCTTTGTGTTGTAGATACGCGTCGAGATTGGCCTTAACTGTTCTAAGGCCTTTTCTAAGCGTATCGAGAAGGTTATTGCGTTGTGGTCAGAAGTTGTGAGACTCCTTTCTACCCGCCACTCCTCGACCTTGCCTAGCAGCGACGAGCTGCATACTGTCACATCCACCATACTTGTATACCACCGGTCTCCCCTATACGTTTCGAACGTCGGCGTTTGGCCCGTGTTAAGGATGTGGAGATCCCGCTCATTGAGGAATGAATTATATGTTGCCCCGCGATGGTTTTCAGAGACACTTCCCCACCACTGGCTCCAGGCATTTATGTCTCCTCCCACTATGATGTTGTAAGTATGTAGTTTGTGTATTATGTTGTGTGTATCGGAAAGATAGGGTTCGATTTCTTGGTCACCCTCAAAATAGACCGATAACACCCCAAAACTGACTTGGCCCACCTTTAGTAAGACGGCGGCGATATTCTCGGTTACAAGTTGAGGATCGTGGATGACCTCCAGATTGCTGCCGAAAACAACGATAGCCGCTTTTGCTGGTTTTTGGCGATTGAGAGTGCACTGAATTACTTGCGTGCCGGGGCTTTGTTTCATCACACCTGTTCCTCCCACGTAGGGTTCTTGAACGAGTGCTACTGAAACCCCCTTTGCCTGAGCCACCATAAGAAGTTCTTCCGTAGCCAGTTTGGAGCGCTGAAGATTTGCTTGAATGAACTGTAATCTTGCTGTCGGTCTTGTTGTGTTTTGGGTGGTGACAGGTTGGTTAGTTTGATCTTGGTCGCCCTCAGCAGTAGGCAACGCGCGATCTTGCTATACCATCCCATTTTTGGCGTTCCTGGCAGTCCTCGCTGAAAGCTGCGTGTGCCAAGTCTGCGCCAGTCCTGTGTGCTATCTTACAGTTTATGCAAGTGGGCTGTTTACCATCGGCTCGAGTCGAGCAGTCTCTTATGTTATGTGCTCCACTGCAGAAACCGCAGACTTCTTTGGCAGCTTTGCATAAGGACTTGTTGTGTCCATACCCAAAGCAATTTGTGCACTGGACTAGTGGGGACTGGTCCTCAATTGAGCATCGCTTGATGCCCACATGGACCTTTTGTGCCACCGTGTAGCATTTCCAGAGTATCGGGGATAGCTCCAGAACAGGGTGGCATTCATGAGGGTTCCTTGCGCGTTTTCTATAGCGCACCCTTATGGTCTGTCCATCTACTGCGACATTTTGCAGAAGGTGTTTATTCTGCGCTTTTAGGAGATCGACAATTTCCCCGTCGCTGTAGCTGGACAGCACTCCCCTAATGCAGACGAGAGGGTTTTGGGGTTTCGGCTCCTGCACTTTGAGCCCTTGGTTTGACTGGACTTGGTCCTTTATTATTTTCAAGTCCGACTTACTCGCGCACCTGAGAATCACTTTTTGGTTACGTGCTTTACGAACCGTGTCGACTCGGGCTCCACTGGTTTTGAGGTCCAGGGCGGTCCTGATCCTCTCAATAACGTTGTCCCCAGTGTGTTTGGGGTCCGTCGATGAGACGATCAAGGTATGGTTGGATTGTGTGGGTGGTTTGGGGGGCTTGGGCATACTAGCGACCTGGGCGAAGGTTTTAGGGCCCTGCTGTTGTTGAAGCGGTCTATCCGCTTTGGCCAGGTCCGTCACCCCTTTCTCTATATTCTGGAGCCTTTTTTTCATCTCCCCGACTGCCAGTTCCGCTTCTAGATTTAATGCAGGGAGCGCCTGGATCTGCGGCTCTCTGTCACGCAAGACGCGAAGATCCGCTGAAACGATCTCAAGTCTTTCCGATATGGGTTTGAGTTGGTGTGTGATGTTAATTGGTGGGTGTGGTGGTGGTGGTGGTGGTGGTTGTGGTAGGGTGGAAGGCCTGTTGGCAATGGCCTGTAAATTGCTCTGCAGTTTCTCCATTTCCTCCTCGAATCTGCTGGCCGTGAGCAGGCCTGTCTCTCGGCTACTCGGGTCCGTTTCGGTGTTTACTGGTCGGATAAGGTCCTCTTTGAGTCTCTCCAGGGCCTTTCGGAGCACGTCCAGCTGGTTAGAAATGCTGGAAATGTTGTTGTTTAGGTGAGAAAAGCTGGCCCCCATTGTATCCCACTGTGGATTACCTGGGACTCTTAAGCTTTCCTGTCTTGTCTTCTCGTGCTTCTTAAGGTTACTGCAGCTTGCCGTTTTGACCTCATCTTTTAGTTCCTTGATTCCCTTGAAGGCCTCAAGGGTTTCATGGCCGAGCCATTCGCGGATCCCTTTCGCTTCTTTTTTTGTCTCTGAGACATCAGATCGCATGAGAGAGAGCTCTACCTTGAACGCCATCAGTTCTCGAGTGTGAGCTCTCTCGACCCGCACTAACTCTTGTGCGTGTCGAGAGCGCTCCTTCTCGAGGTTGTATTTGTGACGTGCTCGCGAGTCTGCCAATGACAGGGCCGTCTCGTACAGACCCTGTAAGCACTCATGAGCCGTGGCCTTGCACTCTCTCTTCATGTTTCCAGCAGACTCGAGGGCGTCTTTGCCCTTTTGGAGAAGTTCGTTGGCTTCTCTAGTAGCCAGGTCCATTTCTACCCCTGTGCCCCTTCTTGGTGTTCTGTAAAGAAGGCTCGGTCGCCCACTCTCGGGGCGCTCGGATTGGCTTAATGTGGAGGCCACCGAGCTTTCCTCGTCCGAGATGACCTGGCGAGGGGGGGAGATGCCACATTGTTCCCAATTGATCACCGTTTCGGATATTCTCCTTCGATCTTCTGAGGTTTGTGACTCAGGCGCTGATGGTGGTGGCGGTGAAGACTGTCTGCTCGCTACGTCTGGTTCCGACGCCGCCTTTGACATTTGTGGCGTCTGCGATGGACGCGCCGACTTCTCTGAGACAATCGATTTCGCGGTATTATTTTTTAGTATTTTTTCTCGGAGAGACTTAGGGGCTTTTGCGGCTTCCGTGATCGTTCTGCGGGAGGTGGTGGAAGTTTTGGTAGACATAACTATTTTTTGGATTAAGACTTACTTACTACACTATAATATTTTATAAACTACAATTTTCTTTTTTTGTTCAATATTGGTGCCTGTGTGTAAATGATACTTAACTAATTTTTATTATTATTCTAAATATATATTATTTTTTTAATTATTTTTTTTTTTTTTTTTTTAATTTAAGATGGACTCACGGATGCTCTGCTGGTGGTCTGCGTCTGCTGTCCGATGAGGAGCCCGACAACCGCTAGAGCTCGATATTCTGAGCTCTGAGTGCACGCTGGTGGTAGTCTCCAGTGAAATCCCGAAGTGCTGCCGGTTCGTTGCGTGTATGGGTACCGAGTTTTGGGATTCTGGTGGGGCCAAATTGAAGAGCTTTCTGTGTGCTTTCAAATGAGCCCAAACTCGGCTATCCTAGCTCAAACGGGAACGAAGTTAGGCCGCGGGGGGGTGAGGTCACCTTGAGGGGGGTCGGGGGGGGAGGGTTTCGTGGGGAGACTATTTAGGGGAGGGGTAAGTTGAGGGGAGGGGGGGGTAAGTTGTGGGGAGGGGGGGGAGGTATGTGGTGGGTGTTGAGGGGGCAGAGGGGGTGTGGTGTTACAATTTTTAGGGAGGTATGACTTAGGAAGGGAAGTAAGGTGGCAAGGGGAGGTTGAGTGGTGAAGGGGTTAGGTAGTGAGGGGGGGGGGGGGGTAAAATGAGTGGGAAAGGGGAAGAGATCCCTGTGGAAAGATCCTGAAGTTCCAAGTTAGACGAGTCCAAACTCGAGGGGAATAGGACCAGGGGTTGACGAGTTCCCTCAGGCTAACCTGATGATGGGCCGCAGAGACGTCACACTGGTAGCTGGTCTGCAGGCAGATTCCTCGGCCGGCAACGGAGTCTTCAGTAATGGCTAGATTGGCTGCTTGACGTCACGCCTTGTGTCTCAAAAGAAAACACGTGGGCCAAAAGTGAGGTTACTTGGCGACAAAACCACGTGTTTTGGAGTTTTTTACGCACTAATAGCTCCAAAGTCCGTGCTCCGATTTTGCTGATCTTGGTGTCGCTGGATTGGTCTCTGCCGCTTTTCCCAGGTGTAACGTTTGCAAAACTATTGCACTAAACTTGGCTGCGATATTCACCACAGAAGTTGCAGGAGTACTGCTCCGCAACCAGAAGAGCCAGACACTTGCCCACACGTTTCCCGGTGAATCAACACTGCACAATTCCACCTGTAACTTTTTTGCGCACTTAACTCAACGCGTTGAATTTAGGTGATTTTTTTTAACGCGGAGGCGATGTTCTTGTGGCGACGTATTATCGGTTACTCCTAGGTTTTTTTTTTTTTTTATTTTTTTATTTATTTTTTTTTTTTTTTTTTTTAAATACTGCTATTCCCCGATCATAATTCACCGGGACCTTACTATTCTAGGTACCTCATTCATTCCAGTTCTCGCATTTATGCCTCTCGCACTTTCAAGCCGCATACGTTACGCATTCATTCATCATCTTGTATTCTGTGCCGGGTGGGATTCCCGCTAATTTGCCTTAGCTTGGTTGGATTTGCAGGGAAATAACTTTTAGGGTTATATTTATTTCAAATAAGGTCAACGCTTTTTATATATTTTACAATGGGTGCTTCTTTTAAATCTTATCTAATTTGACACTTGCTATTTACTTTCTTATTTTCTAGATACAGGTTGGTTAAACTTAGTACTTGTTTTCTATTATTATCTCACTACATTACTTTTCTACGGTGTGAAAATATGTAAACTCTTTAGTATTCTAATTTTAATATAACAAGGTAGGTATTCTTATTACTGATTTCTCTAATGACAATTTTCAATTTACTTTTCGGGTAAATAATCTAAATGTTGTCTAATTTTTTAGCATTACATTAAACACTTAGTACATACTTATTTTCTATTTATTTTCTTATTACATTACTTTTATTCTTATTTCTAGCAAGAGATAACATGAATACTTCTAACATTATATAACTAGGTATTCTTATTCCATACTAACTTATTCTACTAACAATTTTAATCTTAGTTCTCGGCTTCATAACTAACATCACATGTAAATATTATACTTTTCTATTGCTAATAAGTTTCTTCCATTTCTTAACTGATGCTATGTTTTATTAATTGCATGTTTAATTACATTACAAAACATTGTTATGCAGATTTTATTTACGTAGTTGTTGGTAGATTGGGACCGTAAAGTTATGGACTTGCTATTTGTTATGTATTTTGCTCACTTTTATTTATTCTGATACATTTACTTTCTATACATATTTGTATTAATAATATATATATAAGTACTAATTTTATATATATTTACTAGCTGTTACCCGCGACTTTGTCTGCGTCAAGTTAGTAAAAATGCACAAACGTAATTAATAATTCTGTGCTTGTGACTCGTGCTAAAAACATCTAATTCAAATAAGGGAAATTAATTTCAGTAAATATATTATGTAAAATGTATTTCTTATGTCCAGATATATAATTTATTTTATTTATTTGGCTCACCAGTAATAGAATACTCGTTCATGATATACATCAAATAAATTACTTATCATCATCAATAAACAGAAACAGACATGTTGAGGTCGAAGTAGTTGATAAACTGTGGTTCTGCCTACCCCTAAAAGGAAAAGGTGATAGTTTAAGTTTGTTTTTGGTTTATTCTATGATGAAACAACGCTGTATGATTTTAACATGATTGGTTCATTATAATAGACTAAAAGTGTATTAAACCGTTGTTTTCTTTTAACAACACTAAATAAATGTTATTTAACGTACGCTATAAAAAAAGTGGATAAAGTAGTTTTCAAAATGTTAAATGTTGCCAAAATGTATAAATAGTCTGTACGGATCTTGTTCTCAGGTCAATACCCACAGTTTTTATTGTCTGCACGTTTTACTTTTAGGAAGAAAATCATCAAATACCTTCCCCCGCTCTGGGTAAAGCGAGAGTTTGTGTCAGACTTTTACAGACTGAAACCGACCTGTGTTCCTTTAATTACCCTTAGTGTTCTAGAGCTACGGTAACTTGCACGCGGCAGCAAATCTTCCTTCTTTGAGGAAAAGAGAGGACGCTGTGGTGTCTTTCTAAAGACACCACAGCGTCCTCTCTTTTCGCCTGACGAAGATCTCTAGGGCCAATGCCTGCTAGAGCTATGAGATTTTTCGAAAGAATTACCTCCCATAAGAATTTGCCTCGATGATATTTCTCTGCAGACTTTTAGCCGGGTCCGTTATGCAACTTTGGCGGAGGTGAATTTCGAAGGAGCATAATCGGCTTCAGCCCATCTTCAGCTGGATAACGTGCACTGATAGTCCACTACTGCTAGCGATTATTAAAATACTACAGAGTAACCTACGATGTCATCTTGCTCCACAACTGTACTTATAAAGAATTTGTGAAAAAATTGTTGCAGTTTGATGTTGACTTACATCACGTCGAATTTGAAACAGAAACTTCTCGAAACACCCTAATACCCCCTCATTACTCCGTGTTTGTGACTCCACAAAACTATAAAATGACAGCGAACAAATGTCGCAACCAATTGGGGCTGTGACTGACTCTGGCATCCGTCAGAATGTTGTCCCAGTGTTGATCACCACTCACTGACCACTCTTAAGGAGGTAACGTCCAGTTGTCGACTTAAGGCTGCAAGTAATGTAGGATACATCATACGTAATCAAACTATCTTCAGGAACGCAAACCACGTCGGGGCCTTGTGTGAAATATGTCTTCATGGGTTTTTCATGAAATTCTTAATGATCTCCAATTTTTGGAATCTTTGAAATTAGGTACTTGTTCCAAACAGTAGGTTGTGGTCAAGTCCGAGGGAGAGACTACTTGAAGTACTGGTAACCTTCACGAACTGCTCAAGAAGCATCTTTCTGTGATTAAGTACCTACCTATATTTGCTGGTTTTTTGGGGGTCCTTCCGAAACATCTACGTTCGATGAAGACCTGCGTCAGGCGGAAAGAGAGCCTTTTTAGACTTTCCTCAAAGAAGGTAGTTGCTGCCGCAATTGTGGCGTGCAACTTACCATAGCCCTGGAACGCTAAGGGCAACTAAAGGAACACAAGTGGGTTTCAGTCAGTAAAAGTCTGTTACTACCTCTCGCTTTACCCAGAGCGGGGGAAGGTATTTGATGATTTCCTACCTAAAAGCAAAAGGTGCATACACTAAAAACTGTCGGTATCGGTACCTCAGTGTCAACTCCGTGACTCAGACTATTTATACATTTTGGTAACTGAAAACTACTTTATCCACTTTTTTTTGATAGCCTACGTTAAATAACATATAATTAGTGTTGTAAAAAAGATAATTCTACGGTATAATATACTTTTAGTATATCTAATGAACCAATAATTTTAAAATCATACAGCGTTGTTTTATCATAACATAAACCAGAAAGAAACATACATAAAACCCACTCCTGTTACTTCTTTGCCATTGTTCCAGGGCCCCGGGAATCTCTTTCGTATCACCCATGGCCCCAATAGGTTTCGACCTTGCTGGGCCCCTACGGTTGCTGACACCTCCTTGAGGCGCGCGTGGGACACTACGCGCCGTCAACTTCTTGGGCTCGGTCCGGACGGTTACCGGACGGACGGTGAGCTACCCATTGCTCGCCGTCCACAAGCCTGCGCCTACGGTGGCCGGAAATCGGGATCGGAACCCCTCGGTTCGGATCGGCTGGGTCGCGAGGGTTATTGTCTCGCGCGTGCGGCCGCCTCCTTTGCTAGCATTACTGCTTCGCAGAAGGAGGCGACCGCGCCCAAGGCCCACCGCGCTTTACGCTATTACAAATCTTGTTATGATAAAATGACTGGACCTAACTGCTGTTTATTTTCGTAAATATTTTTGGCATTTACGAAGCAATTAATTAGAATTCAATAATTTTTATAAATAGGTCTAGAAACATTTGCTGATTTCGTGATAACGCCATCTATTGCTGAAAAGCTTAACCTTACCTTTATCACACACTGAGGCTCTACCACGAGCTCATAACGTGATCCATTTTACGACCTAAACCGGACTGTTAAAGGGATGGAGCTATATAGGGTGTATAGCTCCGTCACTCTTTTTCGCTCGTACGTCTGACATTTTGACATTAACATGGTAAGGCCCCTGGCCACCTACCGAGTGATAGTTAAATAAATAGTTTGACAAATTTAATTCGTGTGTTTGCTATTCAAAGCCAGATGTCGTCACTGAGGCATAGGATGACAGTTTTTCTAAGACATTTTTTCTGATAGCCGCTCTATTGTATCTCTTTAGATCTGTTTGTAGACGTTTGAATGCATGACCGCTGGATTTCTGTCTTGTATAGTGAAGGTCAGTATAATCTGCCAAACTGCTTCGAAAGTGCTGATGTAGAAACCAGACTGTCGATAAAAATAATAGTAAGAACGCAAAAATATGTAAAAAATTCTTGTTTACAGTAAAATAAAAAAAAACTATCACAAAAAAGAAACTGAGTTTTGAACCACTATCCCCTTACGTGCCGATCTAATCCAGGCACGACTGCACTACGATGTTCGTTGACTTTTGTGTAAAATAGGTGTTCTTATATAAACGTCATCATTGTCTGCTTAACCCTTTGTCGATGATAGCGTGATGATTTTCATCTCAGATATTAAATGTGTAGCTAAATGAAAAAAAGAAATATTATTTTCGTTTTTTCACTTAGATTTTATTACATGTTTGATTACTTTTTACAAAAATATGGAGTAAAAATGTCTAAAATGTGTTAAAAATATGCTAAAAGTCATATTATTATTGTAATCGAAGTACCATCGCATATTATATACAAAAAAGACGACAAAATACTCACAAAAATTATTACTATAACTGGGGATCGAAGTCACGGCAAATCGTTAAATACCGACATTTTGGAATATTGCTCACCCCCCATAGCAAATAGCGTGATAATTTATAGCCTATGTCCTTTCTCAAGCTCTATTCTATCTTTGTACCAAATTTCATCAAAATTGGTTCAGCGGTATAAGCGTGAAAGCGTAACAGACAGACAGACAGACAGACAGACAGACAGAGTTACTTTCGCATTTATAATATTAGTATGGAAGTATGGATATGGATTAACTTTTCTTGTGCTTTCTTATTTTTAAATCGTGGTTTTTTGTTTGGTTGCGGTACGTGCTTGGTGTTTATGTGTGTTTTCGATATGTCTGTATATGTTCACTATATATTTCCATATCGGTATCCGGTTTCCATGTACCTGTTTTACTACTGTTGTGTTCCAGTTTTTGTTGTACTCTCGGTTTGTGTTATTGCATGTGGTATGTGTGTGTATGTGTGTAATTGTGTATGTGACGTACCAGCCAGTGTGTGGTGAGTCAAACGTAGGCCGTTGTTGCACGAGCCAGGTAATCCCATTTTTGACGAACGGGGCATTCGGCGCTAAAGGCATTGGTGGTCGTTTTTCCGCAGTTTTGAGCGCGAACAGTTACAGCACTGCGGTTCATTGCCTGCGATGTAATCTGCGCATTTCTCGCGCAGATGTGGACCTCCACAGTGGCTGCACCTGTCCGCACTCTCGGAGCAAAATTTCCGACCGTGACCGAATGCCAGGCACCTAGTGCATTGGATGAGCGGAGACTGATCCTCCACTCTGATCCTTTGCAGGTCCAGGTAGAGGGCTCCAGCCTCCGTCATCCTTCGCCATACTACGGGACCAACCTGGACAATGAAGTGCGCCGTTTTGGGATTTTTTGTCCTCTTCTTGAACTTTATGGTCGTTTCCCCATCTTCCTGAGATAAATCCCTAAATATTTCCTCATTTTGATTGTGAAGCGCCTTGATTATCTCATCGTCGTCACTCGGAAGGAAGACATCCTTTAGGATGACGAGCGGATTTTTATTTTTCATATGGGAAACAATTAAACCTTCCCCCCGGCTTTCAATTGTTTCTTTCACCTTATTTAGTTCCGCTTCGGTGTCGCACCCTAAAATGACTGTTTGGTTTTTCGCTTTGCGCACCTTGTTTATTTTCAGGCCAGTACCCCTGGCATCGACCGCCTTCTTCACTCTTTCAAGCACCTCGTCGGCAGTCTCCTGATTGCCCTCGAGGGTGACCGCCATCGAGTGAAGTGCCGGCCGATGCCCGGGTTTGGCTGCTGCGACGCTAGCGTAAGTCCTAGGTTCACATGGCTGATTATCTTTTGCAACCTCAATCACCGTTGCTTTGGTCGCCGCGACATCCCCCGCAATACTGTCGAGTTTCTCGTCGAGAATAATTTGAGTGCGATGAGTGACCCTGACGCCCTCTGTCGTATTGTCAATGGCCGCTTTAGCGTCGTCGATTTTTTCGCCAATCTTGCGGACGATGTCGACGCAGCCATCGTCATGGAGCATGGTTTGGTCGTCGAAGCAAGCCGCCATCTTCTTCTCCAATTCATTTAGTCGCTGTTGTATCTGATTTTCCACTTCCCCCAACTTTTCTAAGATGTGGACGTCTTTTTCGGGCGATCTGGCTGTATGGGGCGACCGTGTTTTAGTTGCTGCTGCTTCCAAACTTGTCAATCGCTTGCTTATTTCAAATAAGATACGGAGGCCCTTATCGGACTGCCCCTCCAGGAAGGTCTTAATGTCTTTCCTCATTTGAGGGTATTCTTGGACTTTAGATGGAATGTCTTCAAAGGTCTTCATCACCTCCTGCAGGAGTGCGTCACTCGGTTTCCCCGCGTAGTCCTCTATATGCTTATTGTACATCGCCATATTGTCCAGCGATCTCCTTTTCCGGTCTGGTCTCCGGATAAAAGTTTTTGCAGCGTCCTGCGCTGGTGCAGATGGAGTTGCAGTAGGGCTGGAGGTACCTGGTTTAATGGCAGCGCCGGAGGTGGTCGGTGTGCGGTACATTTTTTGTTTGTGTCTGTATGCGGGTTGTATATTTTGTGTGTGTGTGTGTGTGTGTGTATAAGTGTTTTTGTAAAAGTGTACGTGTGCAAGGCCTTGCGAGAAGAACGGGGAATGTTGTCAGGGTGATCTGACCCTGTATAGGGGGGCCAGCGTCAAAATTAGAGAAAATAAATAAATAAAAGAAGTATATTTTTAGTCAAAATTTTAGGTAGATTTCTAAATCTACCTGTCTATTTTAAAGTTTTGTGTGGTCAATTACCTGTTATAAGTAATCGTAGTCGATTCTATGACAAAAAATATTGGTTTTTAGTTGAGGGGGGTGAGGGGGTCAAAACGAGGGGGGAGGATTCCTCGTGTAGGACTTTCACCTTAAGGCCGAATTTGAAGTCGAAATTGAGCTATCTCACTTAGTTTCGGACTTATCGGCTTTTAAAGTTTTTGTATTGGGGGTGAGCGGGGGAGGGTGTCCAAACCAGAGGGGCTGGGAACCTCTTATGCGGCTTTGACCGTGGTGTCTTTGACACCACAGAGGCCGAATTCGAGGTCGAAATTCGTCTATCTCCCCTGGCTTACGAGATACCGAGGCCCTGGGTCGCGCAAAGCATTACCTCCCCTTTCAACGCTGCCTATGTCGGGTAAAATTTGTGTGGTGAGACAGCTCCGGCCACTGTGGTGCGAATTTAGTGTGAGTAGGCTTGTTTTAAAGGTCTCTTTGAGTCCTACAAACTAGAACTAGTTTGTGTCAAAAAATATTTAACCCTTATAAATTACCCTTGAACGAGTTTAGGTCTAATTTTTCTGCTACAAACAGGGCTTTTTCAAAAATGTAACAACGTAGGGGGTGGTTTTTAACGCCACCCTATCTAGTGCTTATATGAAAAATTTTAATTTTTTAATATTTAAAAAGTCGATTTTCAGATCGCGATCTCCATGATAACCTTGTTATGCGGCTGAACTCAGGTGCAAACAAAGACGTTAACGAAGATCGCGATTCGAAAAATGCTCCAAAATTCACAGTTTAAAAACTAATATGTTCCTTATGACCTAAACTGTACTATTCTTATATATAAATCTGCGCGCCGTGGATTCATCACCCTTTTCTATGGGTTTGCTTTGGTGTCACTTTCCTGCCCAACCGCAAAGAGCCTTGTTTTTATAAAGTAACTAAATTAATTAGAAAAATAAATTTAACTTTTCATCAGAGGTCTATTACTAAACACTTTTAACAAAATTAATTTTTAAAATATTATCGGTAAGGGGGTGTAATTTCGTGTAAGTTGAACTGATATTTTAGTACGCACTTTAAAAAAAGAATTTTGAGTAAACTACTCAGGCAAAAAATCTAAAAATTTGGGGTAATAAAGTTTAGGAAATCTACTTTATGGTAGAAAAATAAAAATGGGGGGTTATCGATTTACTTTAGCAGGAAAATGACACCAAAAATTTTCAAAATTTTGCCGACCTATGAAGGGCTGCTGTTTTGTCCAGGGTAGTCCGATTTCGATGATCCAGGTGTCAACAGACTCGTCTTGCCAAGACGCTTCTTTTGGTGTGCCACACGTCTGTCCAGATTATCTGGGAGTCGAGCTCGGTAGCACGTGGAAAACGGAAGTCCGGGATTACGTCAGCAGTTTTCAGCCGGAAAAATCCAGGATGTAGTCCAGAAGATAGGGCTCGACGAGACGATTGTTTAGACCCCAAAAAAGTGGGGGGTCATCGATCTGGTTTCAGCAGCGTACCACAAAAACATCAGAAAATCTCGTTTTTGAACCACAACTTTCTGTCACTTTCACTAATTTCCATGCGGTTGTGTTCCTCTCACTGAGACGCGTATTTTGATACTACACACTTGTATACTCGCACGAAAAAACCCTTTTTCGTAATTTTAAGTTGCGGAGCGTGGAAAAAACGTGGCACTCGCGGTCGTGGCTGCAAGCAGACTGGGGTTAGGTTAGGTTAGGTTAGGTTAGGTTAGGTTAGGTTAGGTTTTTTTTTTTTTTTTTTTTTTCAATTCTATTCTACCGCAGACATGATGGTCCGCGCCATTTTTACAGTGTTCTTTTTGTTTGTAAAATTTTTAACAATGGCATTCTGTCGTGCCCTCATCTTAACATTTACTTAAAAACTAAGCTTAAAAACTACGCGAGTCCACCTCAGACTCAATTTTTTTTTTTTCTTATTAATTTTTTTTTTTTTTTTTTTAATTTTTTTTTTAATCTTTTTTTTGTGTGAATTAGTTGTTAAGTTAGTAATTTATTTATACAAATTACTTTTACTTATATTACAATAGAACTTGACACATCAATATATCAAAACTATAGACGTATCACACTGTCAATCCAACACCGCCGCGAAACGAAACTCCTCAAAAAACCATTCCCAACGCCATCTGTTTGCTGAGCGCTAACTTTACAGATTTTGTCACAAACAGTTTCCCTGAAGAATTCCGCCCAGCGACGGTATTGGATTAAAGGTGCGATATGCAAGGTATTAAAATAAACTTATTACAATGGTTAAATTGTTTCAAAATATGTTACACACAGTTTTCTTGTCAGATTAATACTACATGTTACATTATGATTATATCTAAATTTTTTTTTTTTTTACGACTATGGATTTAGGGTTGGTGAGTAGAGTTTGGGTATTGGGCTCTTGTTGATCTGCCACCTAGAGTCTTCACTAACTCCATCAGAGCTTCCACGACTGCGGTGTCTCGATGCTGCATGGCCGTCTTAAGGTTGTATTCGACGACCACTTTAGAAGGCGCATCCATCGCTTTACGGGCGAAACGGCCCGTGGCATCGTCGGCGTCGTCGGTGTAGTACACACAGCTGACCGTGTGTCTCGACACTGCAACAACTGCATGGGAGATGCTGTCGTGGATTTGGAGCCTCCTTGACTTGGTGTTTATTATGATAACGCTGTCGCAGGTCAACCCCTGAGCTGCGTGGATGGTGAGGATACGCGACCCTTCGCCAGACCCATAGCCCTGGTCGGCAAGAGAGGCTCTCTCTTCCTGCGTATGGACCAAGAATAAGGTGTTCTGGGCGGTTATCGGTATGCGCGCTCCCGTGAACCTTTCTACTTTTAGAGAGTGGACCCGCGACAGCGAAGTCTTGGAGGAGTATATACCGGGGTATATCTCACTCAGGGTCAGTGCTATGTCCATTGGGTTCCGATGCGGGTTAGGTTAGGTTAGGTTAGGTTAGGTTAGGTTAGGTTAGGTTAGGTTAGGTTAGGTTAGGTTAGGTTTTTTTTTTTTTTTGAGACCGTGCAGTAATTTGGTAACGCCAACTTGAGGGTACGTGTTTCAGCCTCGCTGTTCCACAATGACAGCGCAGCGCCAACACGCCCCCCAATCTTGCTCCCATCGGTGAAAATTCTCACCTCTGGTTTGGCGCTGGCGTCAACCTGCTCTTGGTCTACCAGACTTTTGAACTCCAGGTCGATACGCTTGGCGGGGTGCGGAGACTTTAAAGCAGACACTGGCCGCTCCATCTCCCTGTCCCCCAATATTGGCAGTGATACTCCTCTCTTGGCCTCATACAGTGAAGCCATCTCGCGAGCCAGGAGATCCAGGGGAAGCATCCCTGCCAACAGGAGTACCGAGTTGAGGGAGACGGTGCGGTATGCTTTACACATTTTTTGTGTAATTCCGCGCTGTACGACGCCCAACTGTTTTCGAATGCCCAGCTTACCTGCCGCTGGCGCCCATACGCTAGCAGCGTACAGGATGATCGGTTCTATCGTCGCCACATAGATAATCCTGATAATTTCAGGATTTAGTCCCCAGCTAATCCTTGCTGCCCTGCAGAGCTGCTTGTGTACCCCGATCGCTTTTTTACAGACGTTCCTGACGTGTGTGTTGAAGGTCAACTTGTCGTCGACGGTGACACCCAGAATCTTTATTTCCTTGGACATGGCTATTTCGACCCCTCCCATGCTCAGGCGTGGGGTGTCGTATTTAAGTTTCCTTGTTATTGTCATTGCCATTGTCTTTTGCGGCGCAAATTTTAACTTGTTATCGACACCCCACGCCCGAACATGTTCGAGGGCAACATTCGCCTTCTGTTCTATCTTCATTGCTGTGTCACCGTCGAAGACAAGGACCACATCGTCTGCAAACGCCTGTATGTGAAGATCTTTTGCCATCAAAGTTTTCAGGAGGGGATCCAGCAGCAAGTTCCAGAAATTTGGGCCCCCTATAGAGCCCTGCACGCAGCCCTTGGTCGTGCCTTTGGTGAACTCTTCACCCGCATACCTGACCCTGACCCTTCTGTCCCTTAGGTAGCTGTCGATGACCCTCCTCAGGTTTAAAGGACACTTTTCCTCAGCCAGTCGGACCCTTATTGCTGGCCACCAGGCGCTGTCGAAGGCTCCCTCTATGTCTAAGGATACTAGCACCACTATCTTTTTATAAGCAAGTTTTTCTTTTATGTGCTTCATAAGGTCATAGAGGGAGTCTTCGGTGCTCCTCTGGGGCATGAAGCCGTACTGACGAGTACTCATCCTTGGTGCAATATAGAACCTGAGACGAGCCATCAACATCTTCTCAAATACCTTGCCCAAAACCGGTAGGAGGCCGATGGGCCTATATGATTTTGGGGTGGTGTAGTCTGTTTTCCCAGATTTCTTTAGCACCACCACCGTGGCCTCCTTCCAAGACTTTGGAAAGTATCCGTATTTTAGGCATTGATTCAGAAGGGCCAGGAAGGCATCGGGTTCCCCTCCAATGGCTTGGCTGCAGATGTCTGCTGTGAGGCCGTCTATTCCCGGAGCCTTTTTAGGGTTAAAGGATTCATACGCACTTTTCAGTTCGATCCATGTAAAAGGTGGATCTTGGTAGTCAAGTTCATCTCCATCATTGACCTTTTCCGCCTTTTGTCTAATTTTACCGTGATGGGTGTTGTCGTCGCTTGCGAGGTCCTCTGGATAAAAGAAATCATTGGCAAATCCTCCCCTCTTTGCGTAGTTCTCCCGATAACCCTGTAGATCCCCTCCCAAACCCCTTCCCTGTCCTGTTTGCTGCAAAATTCTTTCCAGCTCTCGGTTTGGGCCCGAGCTGCTTCCACCTCATACTCCTCCTTCCGTTTTAGGTATTCCTCGACTACCTTCTGTCTCCGGATTGGAGCAGCGCATCGTATCCTCCTTTTTCTGGTAGCGACGCTCTTTTTCATCTCTGCGAGTTTCTCCGACCACCATGGCATAGCAAGTTTTTCTTTGGTCTTTTTAATGGGCATTGCAGCGCGACATGCTTCTTGTAAAATTTTAGTGTAATTATTAGTTGTGGTGTCTATTGAATCTATATTGTCAATTTGCTCTATTTCAGATTTATGGAATTTGTAATCTATTCTTAATTGGGTAAATTTCTCATGAAATTTGGCCCAATTTGCCTTTTTGGTGTTAAACATGCGCGTAGTTCTTTCTACTTGAGTGCCTTTTGCTCTCTCCAATCGAAGAACAAAGAGTATGCCATTGTGGTCGGAGCTCGTGAGGCCTTCGTCGACTCTCCACTGTTCTACCAGCTCAAGGATGTTGTCCGAACACGCTGTGAGGTCAACATGACTGCTGATGCGCTGTCCTCCCCTGACAGTGTCAAAAGTTGGAGTCTCCCCTATATTGAGGATATTCAGCCCGAGCCCGCCGAGAGTCCCACACACATCCTCACCCCTGCGGTCAACCACCGCGCTCCCCCACCAGGTGCTCTTCGCATTGGCGTCCCCTCCAACGAGAAACGGTTTTGAACCGTTAACCATACCTATTTGTCTTAACTGGTTTAGATAAGGCTCTATTGGTTTATCCGGCTCAAAATAAAATGAAGCGAGTGTGATCTCCCAAGCACTAGTTTGGATCCCCAACACGACTATGTTTGCCGTGGTGAGTTTCGGGTATTGTATCACTTTGATGTTTTTGTCAAAGACTACAATCGCCGCTTTTACAATCCCATCTCCAATACTAGTGTCTTGGAAGACCCGCACTCCCCTCTGGCTCTTCATGTCTCTTGAGCTGCCAACGTATGGCTCCTGTACGAGTGCCACGGCGATCCCGCGTTTCTCTGCCTCCAACAGCAGCTCGTTGGTTGCCAGCTTTTTTCTTTGGAGGTTGGCCTGTGCAAATTTATAGGCAATTTCTTCCCCTGGTGCGCCTTTAGCAATATGCGGTGGTTGACCGTGCTATTGCGTCCCATTTACGGCGGACAGGGCACTCGGAACTGAAAGCGTTATGCTCTTTATTGAGCATATTCGCTTTGTCGCAGTTCCTACAAACCGCCGTGCCCCCCGCCATCCAGTCTGGGCATTCGGTCTTTAGGTGAGGACCACTGCAGTGGCTGCACAAGTCCGCTTTCTCCGTACAGTGCTTTCGCCCGTGCCCGTAGGCCAGGCAGCGAGTGCACTGCATGAGTGGGGTCTGATCTTCGACCCTAACCTTTTGTAGGTCCACATGGACATATCCTCTTTTAGTCACTCGCCGCCATAACTCCGGGGACGTGCTCAGCACTATGTGTACAGAGTGCGGATTTCTTGTCTTCCTTCTATACCTCACTTCCATTCTGTCTTCCCCATCGCGGAGGCCACGAAAAACGTCCCGATTCTGATTTCTCAGGGCCTTTTGTACGTCTTCGTCTGTATTTATTGCTAAGACATCTTTGAGTATCAGCATCGGGTCTTTGTTTTTCATAGCCTCCACGGTGAGGTTTGAACTATTCCTTTCTAATCTCTCTTTCACCTTGTCCCTTTCATCTTCTGTCTCAAACCCCATAACTACCTTTCTATTTTTCGCCTTTCTCACCCTTTCAACTTTCACCCAGCCATCCTTTGCTTCCACCGCCTTCCTCACCCTTTCCAGAACTTCCTCCCCAGTCTCCGTCTCATCTTTTGAGGTGACCACTACAGAATGTAGCGTGTTCCGTCTTTCCGACGTCCCAACCCCACTCCAGGCCGCAGCCACCCTTGCGTATGAGGGTGTCTCGGTCTGCGACTTTTGCTCCTCCAGAGCTGTTTTCAGCTCCTCCATGCGCTTATTGTTCTCTTCCAGTAATTTGGAGTGCGCCTCGATCTTGTTTATGAGGAGATCTTCTGCCCTTTTCTTTTCAGTAGCTTCTCCCATATCTTCACCCCGCGTATTAATACGGGGAGGAGACACAGGTTCAACCACTTCCAAGTGGCAAGGTTTTTGTTGGAAGGCTTCCATCTCCGCTGCCGCCTCTTTGATGAGCTTATACATGGATTCAACAGCCAGAGTGATACCTGCCTTTATTTCTGACTTCAGGTTGCGCGATTCCCCTAGTTGGGTTTTTGCTCTCTGAAGCCAGGTCCGGCCTTCGGTCACTCTGTCTGTCGGGGCAATCAGCTTTTGGGAACCAACTGAGGCTTCTATAGAGCTTCGCCGCTTAGTGTCCTTGCCAGTTTGAGGCAATGTGACCTTTAGCGATGCCTTTGGAAGGGCCGCTGGGATCTGCGCCTGCTTTTTTGGCGACACTGTATATGTGGTCGATGCTGCTGCCTTTGGGTCCCTAGTCTTGCTATTTTCCCACTCCCCGATGCTCTTGCGAACACTTGGAGTGGGTGTGGTCGTTTTAGGAGATGGTCCGGCCTTCTCTTTTTCAACTGGGGAGTTGGTGTCTGGGGTAACCCGTTTGCGGGGTGTGTGTGCGAGAAACATAATGTTACGTCACTAGGTAGATCGTCTTTCGTTAAAATTAATACTACTATTCCGCTTCTATCCCTGTATATGGGGGATGTCAAAGTCAAGTATCCTAATAATTTAAATATTACGCTACACTATCCCTGTATACGGAGGATAATGAGAGGTCAAAATCGTAATTGCTATCCCTGTACAAGGGGGATGACGTCTATTGTCAGTGGAGTAGCCACAATCAGTAAAGTATGCTGCCCTATTTTACAGACCAAAGAAACAAAAATGTAATTAAAATTAAACTTATAACTAAAACTAGTTTATGAGGGTCCCTCTATACTGGGGACACAAGTTTGGCCAGATTTCGACGTGTCACTATTAATATTTTAATCCATACTATCCATACTATCCATACTTTACTTACTAATATTATAAATGCGAAAGTAACTCTGTCTGTCTGTCTGTCTGTCTGTCTGTCTGTTACGCTTTCACGCTTATACCGCTGAACCAATTTTGATGAAATTTGGTACAAAGATAGAATAGAGCTTGAGAAAGGACATAGGCTATAAATTATCACGCTATTTGCTATGGGGGGTGAGCAATATTCCAAAATGTCGGTATTTAACGATTTGCCGTGACTTCGATCCCCAGTTATAGTAATAATTTTTGTGAGTATTTTGTCGTCTTTTTTGTATATAATATGCGATGGTACTTCGATTACAATAATAATATGACTTTTAGCATATTTTTAACACATTTTAGACATTTTTACTCCATATTTTTGTAAAAAGTAATCAAACATGTAATAAAATCTAAGTGAAAAAACGAAAATAATATTTCTTTTTTTCATTTAGCTACACATTTAATATCTGAGATGAAAATCATCACGCTATCATCGACAAAGGGTTAAGCAGACAATGATGACGTTTATATAAGAACACCTATTTTACACAAAAGTCAACGAACATCGTAGTGCAGTCGTGCCTGGATTAGATCGGCACGTAAGGGGATAGTGGTTCAAAACTCAGTTTCTTTTTTGTGATAGTTTTTTTTTATTTTACTGTAAACAAGAATTTTTTACATATTTTTGCGTTCTTACTATTATTTTTATCGACAGTCTGGTTTCTACATCAGCACTTTCGAAGCAGTTTGGCAGATTATACTGACCTTCACTATACAAGACAGAAATCCAGCGGTCATGCATTCAAACGTCTACAAACAGATCTAAAGAGATACAATAGAGCGGCTATCAGAAAAAATGTCTTAGAAAAACTGTCATCCTATGCCTCAGTGACGACATCTGGCTTTGAATAGCAAACACACGAATTAAATTTGTCAAACTATTTATTTAACTATCACTCGGTAGGTGGCCAGGGGCCTTACCATGTTAATGTCAAAATGTCAGACGTACGAGCGAAAAAGAGTGACGGAGCTATACACCCTATATAGCTCCATCCCTTTAACAGTCCGGTTTAGGTCGTAAAATGGATCACGTTATGAGCTCGTGGTAGAGCCTCAGTGTGTGATAAAGGTAAGGTTAAGCTTTTCAGCAATAGATGGCGTTATCACGAAATCAGCAAATGTTTCTAGACCTATTTATAAAAATTATTGAATTCTAATTAATTGCTTCGTAAATGCCAAAAATATTTACGAAAATAAACAGCAGTTAGGTCCAGTCATTTTATCATAACAAGATTTGTAATAGCGTAAAGCGCGGTGGGCCTTGGGCGCGGTCGCCTCCTTCTGCGAAGCAGTAATGCTAGCAAAGGAGGCGGCCGCACGCGCGAGACAATAACCCTCGCGACCCAGCCGATCCGAACCGAGGGGTTCCGATCCCGATTTCCGGCCACCGTAGGCGCAGGCTTGTGGACGGCGAGCAATGGGTAGCTCACCGTCCGTCCGGTAACCGTCCGGACCGAGCCCAAGAAGTTGACGGCGCGTAGTGTCCCACGCGCGCCTCAAGGAGGTGTCAGCAACCGTAGGGGCCCAGCAAGGTCGAAACCTATTGGGGCCATGGGTGATACGAAAGAGATTCCCGGGGCCCTGGAACAATGGCAAAGAAGTAACAGGAGTGGGTTTTATGTATGTTTCTTTCTGGTTTATGTTATGATAAAACAACGCTGTATGATTTTAAAATTATTGGTTCATTAGATATACTAAAAGTATATTATACCGTAGAATTATCTTTTTTACAACACTAATTATATGTTATTTAACGTAGGCTATCAAAAAAAAGTGGATAAAGTAGTTTTCAGTTACCAAAATGTATAAATAGTCTGAGTCACGGAGTTGACACTGAGGTACCGATACCGACAGTTTTTAGTGTATGCACCTTTTGCTTTTAGGTAGGAAATCATCAAATACCTTCCCCCGCTCTGGGTAAAGCGAGAGGTAGTAACAGACTTTTACTGACTGAAACCCACTTGTGTTCCTTTAGTTGCCCTTAGCGTTCCAGGGCTATGGTAAGTTGCACGCCACAATTGCGGCAGCAACTACCTTCTTTGAGGAAAGTCTAAAAAGGCTCTCTTTCCGCCTGACGCAGGTCTTCATCGAACGTAGATGTTTCGGAAGGACCCCCAAAAAACCAGCAAATATAGGTAGGTACTTAATCACAGAAAGATGCTTCTTGAGCAGTTCGTGAAGGTTACCAGTACTTCAAGTAGTCTCTCCCTCGGACTTGACCACAACCTACTGTTTGGAACAAGTACCTAATTTCAAAGATTCCAAAAATTGGAGATCATTAAGAATTTCATGAAAAACCCATGAAGACATATTTCACACAAGGCCCCGACGTGGTTTGCGTTCCTGAAGATAGTTTGATTACGTATGATGTATCCTACATTACTTGCAGCCTTAAGTCGACAACTGGACGTTACCTCCTTAAGAGTGGTCAGTGAGTGGTGATCAACACTGGGACAACATTCTGACGGATGCCAGAGTCAGTCACAGCCCCAATTGGTTGCGACATTTGTTCGCTGTCATTTTATAGTTTTGTGGAGTCACAAACACGGAGTAATGAGGGGGTATTAGGGTGTTTCGAGAAGTTTCTGTTTCAAATTCGACGTGATGTAAGTCAACATCAAACTGCAACAATTTTTTCACAAATTCTTTATAAGTACAGTTGTGGAGCAAGATGACATCGTAGGTTACTCTGTAGTATTTTAATAATCGCTAGCAGTAGTGGACTATCAGTGCACGTTATCCAGCTGAAGATGGGCTGAAGCCGATTATGCTCCTTCGAAATTCACCTCCGCCAAAGTTGCATAACGGACCCGGCTAAAAGTCTGCAGAGAAATATCATCGAGGCAAATTCTTATGGGAGGTAATTCTTTCGAAAAATCTCATAGCTCTAGCAGGCATTGGCCCTAGAGATCTTCGTCAGGCGAAAAGAGAGGACGCTGTGGTGTCTTTAGAAAGACACCACAGCGTCCTCTCTTTTCCTCAAAGAAGGAAGATTTGCTGCCGCGTGCAAGTTACCGTAGCTCTAGAACACTAAGGGTAATTAAAGGAACACAGGTCGGTTTCAGTCTGTAAAAGTCTGACACAAAGTCTCGCTTTACCCAGAGCGGGGGAAGGTATTTGATGATTTTCTTCCTAAAAGTAAAACGTGCAGACAATAAAAACTGTGGGTATTGACCTGAGAACAAGATCCGTACAGACTATTTATACATTTTGGCAACATTTAACATTTTGAAAACTACTTTATCCACTTTTTTTATAGCGTACGTTAAATAACATTTATTTAGTGTTGTTAAAAGAAAACAACGGTTTAATACACTTTTAGTCTATTATAATGAACCAATCATGTTAAAATCATACAGCGTTGTTTCATCATAGAATAAACCAAAAACAAACTTAAACTATCACCTTTTCCTTTTAGGGGTAGGCAGAACCACAGTTTATCAACTACTTCGACCTCAACATGTCTGTTTCTGTTTATTGATGATGATAAGTAATTTATTTGATGTATATCATGAACGAGTATTCTATTACTGGTGAGCCAAATAAATAAAATAAATTATATATCTGGACATAAGAAATACATTTTACATAATATATTTACTGAAATTAATTTCCCTTATTTGAATTAGATGTTTTTAGCACGAGTCACAAGCACAGAATTATTAATTACGTTTGTGCATTTTTACTAACTTGACGCAGACAAAGTCGCGGGTAACAGCTAGTAGTTTATAAATAAATTAGGGCTAAGGGCTCTAGCGCGCAGCTGGTTCTTGTCAAAAAATTTAGGGTTAACACTGTAGTTTCCAAGATATTAAAGGTCAAATTTATACTTTTTAAAGCTAATTAACTATAAAACTACTTATCATAAAATTTTTCTAGTGGCACCGGGGGTCTCCTCCTTTGACGGGGCAGGAAGCTGCGAAGAAACGGCGTCTCTGCAACAGCTCCTTCTGCTACCTCGTGCACACGTGGTTTTCGCTTTCTCTAATTTTCTCGCGAAATTATCTTCTGGAAAATTCCAAATAATTTTCCGGTCTGTAGATCTTTCCAGCCCGCATAAAATGGCGAAATAAAAATGGGGGGTCACCGCTTTCGTTTCCGCGTCGTTTGCGTTTTTGTGTTTTAACACTTACAAAGTTATAACCTATTTGAGGTTTTTCAGTTTTCGTCGATTTTCACCGCAATCCAAAGGCACAGATTTCACTTAATAGCATGAACCGACTTTTTGCGCGTCGACTGGCACTTGTTTTACGAAAATCGGACAACTTTTGATTTTTTTTTTTTTTTGATTTTTAACCGCGGAGCGTCTCTAAAAACGATCCGACCGCCACGAGGGTTGGGGGGATACTGGGTTAGGTTAGGTTAGGTTAGGTTCGCGGGGTGGTGAACCGATGCAGCGCGAGGTCGAGCTGCGTCGGTCTCAGCTCGCAAAGTACTTGTGTCGCATAAACAGGGAGCCGGACGCTCGGTGCCATCACTGCACCGACTGTCGGGAGGACACGGCACAACACACACTGGCAGAGTGTGTCGCATGGGAGGAGCACCGCCGTGCCCTTGTATCTGAAGTGGGCCCCGACCTGTCGCTGCCGGCCGTCGTTCGTTCGATGGTCGGGGGCGCCGAGTCGTGGGATGCGGTGATCTCCTTCTGTGAAAACGTAATTTCGCAGAAGGAGGCTGCGGAGAGGGAGAGGGAGGCCGTGGCCACTCTCCCGTGCCGCAGCAGGCGAACCGGGCGTCGGCGGAGGGCAGACAACGCCCTCTTCCAGCCCCCATAAAGAGGTCCGGAGGGACGGCGGACTCGGGGTCGTCCGCCGTCCCCCATCCAGCAAGACCCGAGGTGGCAGCGCGTAGTGTTCCACGCGCGCCTCTATTGGACGTCGCGGGGGGAGGACACCTCACACTCCCCCCGGCTTGAGGTGGCCCGCGTAGGTGGGCCGGCACTAGCCGGGGATCATGGATGGCGTATCAGCTCCCACGATCCCCGGTCCAAGTGTGGGAGGGAACACCGAGGTGGTTTTTAGTCAGTAAGAGTCTGACAGACCCCTTCGCCTGCCCCAGGCGAAGGACATCCATGAGGATTTTCCACCCCGGCAACAAAAAAAAAAAAAAAAAAAAGGTTAGGTTAGGTTAGGTTAGGTTTTTTTTTTTTTTTTTACAGGCACACCACTCCCTACCCTGAGCAGGGTCGTTGTTTAGTCATATTTTTTTGTAATAGCTATGTGAGTTTTAGTCGTTATATTTATTGCTTTGAGTTTTATCCATTTCATATATTTCCCTATTCTATATCTTTGTACTTTTCATATATTTTGATTTCTTTCTTAAGTTCTTTCTCTATTTATCATTTTTGTCTTATGCTTTTCATAATATTTAGTTGTGTATTTATTTATTGTATGTTTATTTTATATAAGTATATGTATGTATGTGCATATTCCTTTCTATATTCCTTCTCTCCTTCCTCAGAGGTTGCGCAAACGCTTGGCGTTTGCCAATTCTTTGCGCTTTCCTGAGGCCTATCTACTTTAACTTTCTTCTTTGCCTATTAATATATATAGCTCCATATAGTATATATTCATATGTATTATAATTTTGTGTATATTTATTATATATATATTGTATTTGATAGTATATGTTATATTATATTTGTGTGTCCTATATTTTATATATTTATTATAAAAATATTATATGTATAGATTGCTTTATTTATTCTTGTTTATCACGACCTGTGCTATTTGCTTTGCGTATTTTAAAAATATACTTCTTGTTTTGTTTCCGGCCATTATATCTTTTACCGTACTCCTATTTATTTGCTGCTCAAGTTTCTGCTCACAATCATATCTTGCCCGACCAAAGATCGGGCAGTCGAGCAAGACATGTAGAACGGATTCTTCGACTCCGGGGGCGCAGGCACACGATGGGTCCTCTTTACACTTGAATCTGGTCAGATATTCGGAGAACCCACCGTGCCCTGTTAGTATTTGAGTGACGATGCTATCTATCGTCATCTTTCGGATAGTTTTGTACCCTTCGGTGGCATCCGGAAAGAAGACTTTGGTAGTTCCGGCAGTTTCCCCTGAACGATACCTCCGGTTCCATTCGTCAAGAGACTCTCGTCTGATTTGTCCTTTGACAAATGAAACCGGGCATTTATCGTAATCAGGGGCGCGTTTCAGAGTGAGGGCGGCTGTTTTGGCCAGACAGTCGGCGCGTTCGTTGCCCGCAAGCCCCGCGTGGGCCTTTAACCAGAACAAGGACACAGTTTTGCTCTGGTCAAAGGCCGTCCGGAGGTTTTTGCGGGCCTCGACCGCCAGGGGATGTAGGGAGCCATTATTTACAATGGTCTCCAGCGCAGATCGGGAATCGCTGTAAATTGCGAAGCTCCGCTGAGCACCTCGAACGATGTCACCCGTGGTTCTGCATACGGCCAGGAGCTCCGCCTGGTAGACGGTGCCGTAAGATGGCAGTTTAAGCTTGACGGCTCTGGTTTCGGCCGTGCCTTCCCAGTAGGATACTGCGGCCCCCACTTTGCCGTCAATTTTACTGCCATCTGTAAAGATCTTTACGGCAAAGTCGCTGTTAGCGTTAAGATCTTCCTCGTCTATCAAGCTCTTGAACTCCAGGTGCATATGCGTCGCCGGGTGTCCATTTTCGGTATGCCCCGCTCTCCGCGTTTCAGGCTTTTAATGATTAAAACCCACTTCTATGTTCCTTCTCGGCCTTCGTTCCAGGACTCCGGGGGTTTCTTTTGCACAACCCTTGGCCCAAGAAGGCTTCGGCCGTAGTGGGCCCCTACCGTTTTGCTAACATCTCTTTGAGGCGTGCATAAAACACTAAGCGCCATCGATGACTCGGGCTCAGTCCGTACGATTACCGGACGGCCGGACGGCGGGCTACCCATTACTCGCCGTCCGAACTTATCATGTCCGGTGAGGACCTGCGTCATGAGGAAGGTAAGGACGCCGTGACGTCTTTCCAGCCACACTTCAAAGAGGGGACTGACCGCCATAATTATAGCGTACCTAACTCCCAAAGCCCAGCAAGGTCGAAACCTATTGGGGCCATGGGTGATACGAAAGAGATTCCCGGGGCCCTGGAACAATGGCAAAGAAGTAACAGGAGTGGGTTTTATGTATGTTTCTTTCTGGTTTATGTTATGATAAAACAACGCTGTATGATTTTAAAATTATTGGTTCATTAGATATACTAAAAGTATATTATACCGTAGAATTATCTTTTTTACAACACTAATTATATGTTATTTAACGTAGGCTATCAAAAAAAAGTGGATAAAGTAGTTTTCAGTTACCAAAATGTATAAATAGTCTGAGTCACGGAGTTGACACTGAGGTACCGATACCGACAGTTTTTAGTGTATGCACCTTTTGCTTTTAGGTAGGAAATCATCAAATACCTTCCCCCGCTCTGGGTAAAGCGAGAGGTAGTAACAGACTTTTACTGACTGAAACCCACTTGTGTTCCTTTAGTTGCCCTTAGCGTTCCAGGGCTATGGTAAGTTGCACGCCACAATTGCGGCAGCAACTACCTTCTTTGAGGAAAGTCTAAAAAGGCTCTCTTTCCGCCTGACGCAGGTCTTCATCGAACGTAGATGTTTCGGAAGGACCCCCAAAAAACCAGCAAATATAGGTAGGTACTTAATCACAGAAAGATGCTTCTTGAGCAGTTCGTGAAGGTTACCAGTACTTCAAGTAGTCTCTCCCTCGGACTTGACCACAACCTACTGTTTGGAACAAGTACCTAATTTCAAAGATTCCAAAAATTGGAGATCATTAAGAATTTCATGAAAAACCCATGAAGACATATTTCACACAAGGCCCCGACGTGGTTTGCGTTCCTGAAGATAGTTTGATTACGTATGATGTATCCTACATTACTTGCAGCCTTAAGTCGACAACTGGACGTTACCTCCTTAAGAGTGGTCAGTGAGTGGTGATCAACACTGGGACAACATTCTGACGGATGCCAGAGTCAGTCACAGCCCCAATTGGTTGCGACATTTGTTCGCTGTCATTTTATAGTTTTGTGGAGTCACAAACACGGAGTAATGAGGGGGTATTAGGGTGTTTCGAGAAGTTTCTGTTTCAAATTCGACGTGATGTAAGTCAACATCAAACTGCAACAATTTTTTCACAAATTCTTTATAAGTACAGTTGTGGAGCAAGATGACATCGTAGGTTACTCTGTAGTATTTTAATAATCGCTAGCAGTAGTGGACTATCAGTGCACGTTATCCAGCTGAAGATGGGCTGAAGCCGATTATGCTCCTTCGAAATTCACCTCCGCCAAAGTTGCATAACGGACCCGGCTAAAAGTCTGCAGAGAAATATCATCGAGGCAAATTCTTATGGGAGGTAATTCTTTCGAAAAATCTCATAGCTCTAGCAGGCATTGGCCCTAGAGATCTTCGTCAGGCGAAAAGAGAGGACGCTGTGGTGTCTTTAGAAAGACACCACAGCGTCCTCTCTTTTCCTCAAAGAAGGAAGATTTGCTGCCGCGTGCAAGTTACCGTAGCTCTAGAACACTAAGGGTAATTAAAGGAACACAGGTCGGTTTCAGTCTGTAAAAGTCTGACACAAACTCTCGCTTTACCCAGAGCGGGGGAAGGTATTTGATGATTTTCTTCCTAAAAGTAAAACGTGCAGACAATAAAAACTGTGGGTATTGACCTGAGAACAAGATCCGTACAGACTATTTATACATTTTGGCAACATTTAACATTTTGAAAACTACTTTATCCACTTTTTTTATAGCGTACGTTAAATAACATTTATTTAGTGTTGTTAAAAGAAAACAACGGTTTAATACACTTTTAGTCTATTATAATGAACCAATCATGTTAAAATCATACAGCGTTGTTTCATCATAGAATAAACCAAAAACAAACTTAAACTATCACCTTTTCCTTTTAGGGGTAGGCAGAACCACAGTTTATCAACTACTTCGACCTCAACATGTCTGTTTCTGTTTATTGATGATGATAAGTAATTTATTTGATGTATATCATGAACGAGTATTCTATTACTGGTGAGCCAAATAAATAAAATAAATTATATATCTGGACATAAGAAATACATTTTACATAATATATTTACTGAAATTAATTTCCCTTATTTGAATTAGATGTTTTTAGCACGAGTCACAAGCACAGAATTATTAATTACGTTTGTGCATTTTTACTAACTTGACGCAGACAAAGTCGCGGGTAACAGCTAGTAGTTTATATATAAATTAGGGCTAAGGGCTCTAGCGCGCAGCTGGTTCTTGTCAAAAAATTTAGGGTTAACACTGTAGTTTCCAAGATATTAAAGGTCAAATTTATACTTTTTAAAGCTAATTAACTATAAAACTACTTATCATAAAATTTTTCTAGTGGCACCGGGGGTCTCCTCCTTTGACGGGGCAGGAAGCTGCGAAGAAACGGCGTCTCTGCAACAGCTCCTTCTGCTACCTCGTGCACACGTGGTTTTCGCTTTCTCTAATTTTCTCGCGAAATTATCTTCTGGAAAATTCCAAATAATTTTCCGGTCTGTAGATCTTTCCAGCCCGCATAAAATGGCGAAATAAAAATGGGGGGTCACCGCTTTCGTTTCCGCGTCGTTTGCGTTTTTGTGTTTTAACACTTACAAAGTTATAACCTATTTGAGGTTTTTCAGTTTTCGTCGATTTTCACCGCAATCCAAAGGCACAGATTTCACTTAATAGCATGAACCGACTTTTTGCGCGTCGACTGGCACTTGTTTTACGAAAATCGGACAACTTTTGACCACTTTTTTTTTTTTTTTTTTTTTTTTTTTTTTTTTTTTTTTTTTTTTTTTTTTTTAGATTTTTAACCGCGGCGCGTCTCTAAAAACGATCCGACCGCCACGAGGGTTGGGGGGATACTGGGTTAGGTTAGGTTAGGTTAGGTTCGCGGGGTGGTGAACCGATGCAGCGCGAGGTCGAGCTGCGTCGGTCTCAGCTCGCAAAGTACTTGTGTCGCATAAACAGGGAGCCGGACGCTCGGTGCCATCACTGCACCGACTGTCGGGAGGACACGGCGCAACACACACTGGCAGAGTGTGTCGCATGGGAGGAGCACCGCCGTGCCCTTGTATCTGAAGTGGGCCCCGACCTGTCGCTGCCGGCCGTCGTTCGTTCGATGGTCGGGGGCGCCGAGTCGTGGGATGCGGTGATCTCCTTCTGTGAAAACGTAATTTCGCAGAAGGAGGCTGCGGAGAGGGAGAGGGAGGCCGTGGCCACTCTCCCGTGCCGCAGCAGGCGAACCGGGCGTCGGCGGAGGGCAGACAACGCCCTCTTCCAGCCCCCATAAAGAGGTCCGGAGGGACGGCGGACTCGGGGTCGTCCGCCGTCCCCCATCCAGCAAGACCCGAGGTGGCAGCGCGTAGTGTTCCACGCGCGCCTCTATTGGACGTCGCGGGGGGAGGACACCTCACACTCCCCCCGGCTTGAGGTGGCCCGCGTAGGTGGGCCGGCACTAGCCGGGGATCATGGATGGCGTATCAGCTCCCACGATCCCCGGTCCAAGTGTGGGAGGGAACACCGAGGTGGTTTTTAGTCAGTAAGAGTCTGACAGGCCCCAGGCGAAGGACATCCATGAGGATTTTCCACCCCGGCAACAAAAAAAAAAAAAAAAAAAGGTTAGGTTAGGTTAGGTTAGGTTTTTTTTTTTTTTTACAGGCACACCACTCCCTACCCTGAGCAGGGTCGTTGTTTAGTCATATTTTTTTGTAATAGCTATGTGAGTTTTAGTCGTTATATTTATTGCTTTGAGTTTTATCCATTTCATATATTTCCCTATTCTATATCTTTGTACTTTTCATATATTTTGATTTCTTTCTTAAGTTCTTTCTCTATTTATCATTTTTGTCTTATGCTTTTCATAATATTTAGTTGTGTATTTATTTATTGTATGTTTATTTTATATAAGTATATGTATGTATGTGCATATTCCTTTCTATATTCCTTCTCTCCTTCCTCAGAGGTTGCGCAAACGCTTGGCGTTTGCCAATTCTTTGCGCTTTCCTGAGGCCTATCTACTTTAACTTTCTTCTTTGCCTATTAATATATATAGCTCCATATAGTATATATTCATATGTATTATAATTTTGTGTATATTTATTATATATATATTGTATTTGATAGTATATGTTATATTATATTTGTGTGTCCTATATTTTATATATTTATTATAAAAATATTATATGTATAGATTGCTTTATTTATTCTTGTTTATCACGACCTGTGCTATTTGCTTTGCGTATTTTAAAAATATACTTCTTGTTTTGTTTCCGGCCATTATATCTTTTACCGTACTCCTATTTATTTGCTGCTCAAGTTTCTGCTCACAATCATATCTTGCCCGACCAAAGATCGGGCAGTCGAGCAAGACATGTAGAACGGATTCTTCGACTCCGGGGGCGCAGGCACACGATGGGTCCTCTTTACACTTGAATCTGGTCAGATATTCGGAGAACCCACCGTGCCCTGTTAGTATTTGAGTGACGATGCTATCTATCGTCATCTTTCGGATAGTTTTGTACCCTTCGGTGGCATCCGGAAAGAAGACTTTGGTAGTTCCGGCAGTTTCCCCTGAACGATACCTCCGGTTCCATTCGTCAAGAGACTCTCGTCTGATTTGTCCTTTGACAAATGAAACCGGGCATTTATCGTAATCAGGGGCGCGTTTCAGAGTGAGGGCGGCTGTTTTGGCCAGACAGTCGGCGCGTTCGTTGCCCGCAAGCCCCGCGTGGGCCTTTAACCAGAACAAGGACACAGTTTTGCTCTGGTCAAAGGCCGTCCGGAGGTTTTTGCGGGCCTCGACCGCCAGGGGATGTAGGGAGCCATTATTTACAATGGTCTCCAGCGCAGATCGGGAATCGCTGTAAATTGCGAAGCTCCGCTGAGCACCTCGAACGATGTCACCCGTGGTTCTGCATACGGCCAGGAGCTCCGCCTGGTAGACGGTGCCGTAAGATGGCAGTTTAAGCTTGACGGCTCTGGTTTCGGCCGTGCCTTCCCAGTAGGATACTGCGGCCCCCACTTTGCCGTCAATTTTACTGCCATCTGTAAAGATCTTTACGGCAAAGTCGCTGTTAGCGTTAAGATCTTCCTCGTCTATCAAGCTCTTGAACTCCAGGTGCATATGCGTCGCCGGGTGTCCATTTTCGGTATGCCCCGCTCTCCGCTCGACCTCCCTGTCCGCCAGATCTGGCCGGGGTACTCCCCTCTTTGCCTCGTACAGGGCGGCTGCCTCCTGTATACGTATGTCGAGTGGAAGTATCCCGGCAAGTAGTAGCGCTGCGTTCAAGGAGACCGTGCGGTATGCTTTGCAGAGCTTCTGCGCAAATCCACGCTGGATGGCATTTAACTGCTTCTTGGCTCCCAGCTTCCCCACCGCTGGAGCCCAGGCGCTCGCCGCGTACATAATCACTGGTTCTATTACGGCGTTATAAATGATCCTTATGACATCTGCGTGGAGGCCCCAACTGATCTTGGCCGCCCTCGACAGCTGCCCGTATATTTTAACAACTTTTGAGCATATGTTCGATATATGTTTGTTAAAAGTCAGACAGCTGTCGATGGTTAAGCCAAGGATTTTTATTTCCTTTGACATGCCAATACTGACTCCACCCATGGTCAGGAGTGGTTCGTCATATTTGAGCTTTCGCGTAACCACCATCGCTTGTGTTTTGTGGGGTGCGAACTTTAGCTTATTTTTGACTCCCCACTCCCCAACATAGGCGAGGGCAGCATTGGCCTGTCTTTGAACCTCCAACGCAGTGTCTCCGTCAATAACCAGGACTATGTCATCGGCGAATGCCTGGCAACAGACGCCCCTGGCAGCCAGCTCCTTCAGGAGTGGGTCGAGGACGAGGTTCCATAGAATTGGACCTCCTATGGAGCCTTGGACACACCCCTTGGTCATACTTACGGAGTGTGTCTCCCCGCCGTATCTCACCTCGACCCTTCTATCCTGAAGGTAGTTGCTTATTATCCTTCGGATATTGCCGGGACATCCCTCCTCCTTTAGCCTCACCTTTATGGCTGGCCACCATGCGCTATCGAATGCTCCCTCTATGTCCAATGAGATCATGGTTATTAGCTTTTTCTGGTTTAGCTTACCTCTTATGTGTCCCATTAGGTCATAGAGGGAGTCTTCGGTGCTCTTCTGGGGTACAAAACCGTACTGGCGGGCGCTCATTTTGGGGAGAAGGTGCCACTTCAGTCTCCCCACAATCATCTTCTCGAGTATCTTTCCTAAGACCGGGAGCAGGCCTATTGGCCTGTAAGACTTTGGCTGGAAGTAGTCTTCTTTGGCAGGCTTCCGCAGGACAACGACTGCCGCTTCTTTCCAGAGCTTTGGGAAATGGCCCAGCTGCAGGCACTTACTCGTAATGGCCAGGAAAGTCCCTGGGTCCTGCGAGACCACTCGCGCGCAGATGTCTGCCGTGAAACCATCGGCACCCGGGGCCTTCTTTGGTTTAAAGCTTTCCACGGCCACCCTCAGCTCCTTTTCCGTGACCGGGGGGTCATGGTTGTCATCATGTTCCCCGCTCATGGACTCTGCTTGCCGTCGAGTGGCCTGGTGGTCAGCGTTGTCTTCACTTTCACGGTCCTCCGGGTAGAATGTTTCAGCAAGCAGTCTCGTCGACTCCTTCAGGCTCAGGAACTCTCCATTGCATTTCAAGGGGACGTCTTCTAACCTTTTGGACGTGCGACCGATCACCCTATAAATGCCTTCCCAAAGCCCCTCTTTGTCCTGTTTCCCGCAAAACTCCTTCCAGCTTTTAGTCTGGGCTTCCCTGGTCCTGACAAGATACTCGGTTTTCTTTTGCAGGTACTCGTCTATCACCCCGGCCTTTCGGGAGGGGGCCGCGCAGCGTATACGCCTCTTCCTGGTAGCAACTTCCCTCTTCAGGGTGGCTAACTCTTCGGACCACCACGGCAAGGTGAGTTTTGTGTGTGTTTTTATGCGTGGAATGTGTTCAGTGCATGCTTTGTGTATATTGTTTGTGAATGTGTTTATTGTGTGTTCGAGTTGTAGAGTGTTACTGATTGCTAAAACTTCCGACGGGCTGATTTTATGATCTGCGTTTAACTGAGCCAGTTTCTTACTAAACTGACTCCAGTTTGCCTTTTTTGTATTATACAGCCTCGTCGTCCGCTGTGTGTGTGCGATCTCACCTCTCTTCAATCTAATGTTGAAGGTTATGCCGTTATGGTCCGAGTTCGTCAGGCTCTGATCCACCTTCCAGTCGTCCACCAGGTCGAGTATGTCCGTCGTGCAGGCGGTAATATCGACATGGCTAGTATACATCCTCCCCCCCCGCACGGTCTCGAAGGTCGGAGTGTCACCGACATTGAGTACCTGCATACTGATTTGATCAAGAGCGCCCGCCAGTGCATCTCCCCTGGAATCCGTTTTGGAACTGCCCCACCAGAGACTCTTGGCGTTTGAGTCCCCCCCGATAAGAAGTCTCGTCGAGCTCGCCATCGCTATTCTTCTAAGTTGCTCCAGGTATGGCTCTATGGGCGTGTCAGGCTCAAAGTAAAAACAGGTCAGTGTGACTTCCCAGGCAGCCGTACGTATTTTCACGACCACGATGTTGTCGGTCGTGAAATCTGGGCACTGTATAACTTCAATGTCTTTATTGAAGACGGCAATTGCCGCCTTTACAGTGCCCCCAGGACGGCTGCAGTTCTGGAAGATTCTTGCCCCCCTGTACGGCTTTAGAGTTCCAACTCCGCCCACATACGGCTCCTGGAGCAGTGCAACGGCGACTTTGCGATTGGCGGCCTCCAGCATGAGCTCGTCCGTGGCCAATCGCATTCTTTGCAGGTTAGCCTGGACGAACTCATGTCTCTTAACCTCTCCACGGGGGAGTACTCCTGCCATATTAATCGCTGTGGCACCCTTAGCAATACGCGACGGTGGATCGCGCTATTGCGTCCCACCGTCTGCGTAACGGGCAGTCCGAGCTAAAACCATTGTGGCTTAGGTTGTCGTGGCCCGCTTTCTTGCAATTACAGCATTTGGGGGCTCCCCGGCCAGACGCGATGGGCAATCCGCTCTCAGGTGAGCGTCGCCGCAGTGCGAGCAAAGATCCTCCTTCCCGGTGCATTGCTTTCGGCCGTGGCCGAATCCAAGGCATTTCGTGCACTGCACAAGGGGACTCTGGTCAAACACCCTCACCCTTTGCAAGTCGATATGTGCACGACCTGCCCTGGTCAAGACCTGCCACACCGGGGGGGAGACTTGTACCACCACATGAATTTCATGTGGGTTCCGTGCTCGCCTACGGTATTTTACGGCAACCCTCACCTCATCTTTCTTAAGCTCGCCCAGGAGGTGCTGGTTCTGTTTAAGGATCGCTCTGATGATGTCGTCATCTGTGTTATAGGATAAAACATCCGTCAACATCACCAGAGGATCCCTATTAACTGCCTCCTCAATTTTTAGTCCGGTCGTGGAGCCTCCCAATCTGTTCTTTACCAAGTCTAGTTCCTGGCGAGTTTGGCACCCTATGACCACTTTTTGGTCTTTCGCCTTGCGGACCTTGTCAACTCGGATGCCCGTTTCCCTGGCGTCTACAGCGACTCTAATTTTTTCTACGACGGCGGCACTAGTGTCATTCATATTATTCGAGCTAACAATAAGCGAGTGTAGCGGCTGCGGTGGCACAAATTGCTTACTCGCCGCAACGCTTGCGTAGCTCTGGCTTCGGGGGGAAAAGGGAGGAGCAGGAGGCGTCCCACCTGGTTTGCTGTCTAGCTTTTCGCAGAGTGTGCGTGTAAAGAGCGAACACTCTGCTATTTGTTTTTTGTTTTCCCTCACTTCCTCCAATACGTCCACCATAGTTGGCTCCTCTTGCCTCTCCATCACCCGCTGCAGCTTCTCCATCTTCTCGCTGCTCTCCTTCACCAGCGCGCTATGTTCCGCTAGTGAAGCGAGCAGCGAGTTAACCTCCGGAAGGCTCTTGTGTGCTTCTGGCGGGGGTGTTGCCTTAATGGCCTCTTCCCTTGCCAGCTCAGCCCCTTTCGCTTGTAGAGCAGCCGCCGCCTCTTCCTTAACCAGCTGGTACAGCCGTTCCACCGATTGGGTGATCCCGACTTTCAGGTCTGCCCTCAAATTGCGAGAATCACCAAGATGCGACTTCGCACGTAGAAGGCAGTTGCGAGCCTCGGTCACCCGATCGGTGGGTTTTTTTGACTGCAGCTGGCTTGTCCCCGGTGACGCTGCCAGCGTCTCAGTAGAAGTTCGGCGCACCACAGCCTTGCTGTCCGGCTGAGACGAGGAGTGCTTTGTGGACTTCTGGGAGGCCGTCACGGTCGATGCTGCATTCTTGGGTGAGTGCACGGCGGTTGATGGAAGGGGCTGAGATTCTGCCATCTTTCCATTTTCCCACTCACCAATGCTTCGCCTCACACTAGAGGCCTGAGTTGAAGCGTTGGGAGGGGAGACCTCCCTCTCGAAGGTGATGGATAGTGCCGATTCCAATGGAGAGACTTGGGGACAGGTGGCAGTCTTTTTTGCAGGGGTCCTGGAGAGGAACATGGTGAAGGAGTACAAACTAAAATAAATTAACAATTTAAAGACGATGAAACAATAATTGCGTTAAAAATTAAACCTAATTTTCTGATCCCTGTAAAGGGGGGATCAGTGAGTCCTTAATAGTAGTTGTCAATTTAATTCCTCAAACGAGGTGTCAATAATTTAATAACTAATAATAAATTTAAAATAAAGTCCTCGACAGAGGCGTCAAAGAAAATTCCACCGATCCGGTCCGGTTAGGTCAAAAAAGCCTCAATGGTTAGGTTGGGTTAGGTTCGGTTAGGTTAGGTTAGGTTCGGTTAGGTTAGGTTAGGTTAGGTTAGGTTAGGTTAGGTTAGGTTAGGTTAGGTTAGGTTAGGTTTTTTTTTTTTTTTTTTTTTTTTTTTTTTTTTTTTTTTTTTTTTTTTAATACTCTCCCTCTGACTTTATCAGAGCCTATTTCTAGCTATGTCTTTCATACCAGTTCTCGCTACCTTGCCTCTCGCACTTTTATTCCTCATACTTTGTCTTTCTTACATCCTTCCTCATTCATTTCTGTTTTGGGTGGGGCTCCCATTTTACTAACTATTTCTTTTCTGACTACTCTTTTTTATCTGCCCTTACATTTTTTGCATTGTAATAACTTTACTTTTTATTTAATTTCTTATTATTTTCTACTTATTTTCTAGTTCTTACACTATGACAATTTATTATTGTAACTTTTATTGTTTATTTATCTATTTCTATTTCTATTACATACATTTTTTCTTTTACTTGTTCTATTTACAACAACTGTCATATACATATTTATTTATACCTTGTTATCGTTCAGGGATAATGGTACATAGCTTAATCTAAATATAGTTTTGCCACTCTTACATACTATTACATTTTTACTTATTTTGTTAATGTTCTTATTTCTATTTATTTGCTAGGTTTTAACATTTCTTAAGTTCTATGTAATCATACTACTTTAATCTCTACTGTTTAATTTAATACTTAAATCTATATGTACTACTTCTATATAACTAAATATACAGCAGTTGCATACTTTATCGATCGCTTTTATTTCTTTTTACGACTCCTTGTACTATTTTGAGACAGTAGTTTAAGAACTTAGTTCTGTTTTTACCCAACATTATTTGCCCTATATTATCTATAGTTAAATCTATGTCCATTTCTTGTTCTATCTCGTTTCGCTCGTACGAATACACAGGACAGCGAAGCAGCAGGTGTGGCACCGACTCCGACATGTTCGGGTCGCAGATGCACGATGGACTCCCCTTACACTTGAACCTATTCAAGTATTCTGAGAATCCACCGTGCCCCGTCAGGACCTGGGTCAGATACCCCTCAAACTGTAGCTTTCTGACAATCCTGTACGCTGCCGTCGCATCCGGGAAAAACATTTTAGTGATTGACGCAGTGGTGCCGGTTTTATATCTATTGTTCCATTTGTCAAGCGTTTCTGTACGAATGCAACGCTTGACGAATGAGACAGGACACAGATCATAATCCGGTCTCCTTTTACTCAATGTGGCGGCCTCTTTTGCCAGCTGATCCACTCTTTCGTTGCCCTCAATCCCCGCATGAGCTTTGATCCAGAACAAGTTTACTACCTTGTTCTGGAGAGAAACAGCTGCAAGGTTTTCTCTTGCTTCAACTGCTAGGGGGTGAAGGCAACTGTGGTTTTTCACTGTCATGAGGGCCGCCATTGAGTCGCTGTAAACACCAAAAGTAGCCGCCGAGCTTCTCCGGATTTCCCCTGTTGCCCTACATATCGCCAAGAGCTCCGCCTGGTAGACCGAGCAATAGTCCGGTAGCGCCAGCTTGAGGGCACGTGTTTCGGTCTGGCTGTTCCAAAAGGACAGCGCAGCACCAACACGCCCCCCAATTTTGCTCCCGTCGGTGAAGATTCTCACCTCCGGTTTGGCGCTGGCGTCGACCTGCTCCTGGTCCACCAGGCTTCCGAACTCCAGTTCGATACGCGTGGCAGGGTGAGGGGATTTCAACGCGGACATAGGCCGCTCCATCTCCCTATCCCTCAATATTGGCAGCGACACTCCCCTCTTAGCCTCATATAATGAGGCCGCCTCACGAGCTCGGAGATCTAGGGGAAGCATCCCTGCCAACAGAAGTACCGAGTTGAGGGAGACGGTGCGATATGCTTTGCATATTTTTTGCGCTATTCCGCGTTGCACGACGCCCAACTGTTTTATAATCCCCAGTTTACTAGCCGCTGGAGCCCATACGCTGGCAGCGTACAGGATGATCGGCTCTACTGTAGCTACATAAATTATCCTGACTACTTCAGGATTTAGTCCCCAACTAATCCTAGCTGCCCTGCATAACTGTTTATGCACACTGATGGCTTTTTTGCAGACATTTTTGACGTGTGTGTTAAACGTCAACTTGTCGTCGACGGTGACACCCAAGATCTTGACTTCTTTAGACATGGCTATTTCTACCCCGCCCATGCTCAGTCGTGGGGTGTCGTATTTGAGTCTCCTTGTTATGGTCATCGCATTAGTCTTGTGCGGCGCAAATTTTAATTTGTTATCGACACCCCACGCCTGAACACGATCAAGGGCAGCATTTGCCTTTTGCTCTATTTCAACTGCTGTGTCACCGTCGAAGACAAGGACCACGTCGTCTGCAAATGCCTGCGCATAAACGCCGTTCTCTGTCAGGTCTTTGAGGAGGGGATCCAGTAGGAGATTCCAGAAATTAGGGCCCCCGATGGAGCCTTGTACGCAGCCTTTACTCGTCGCCTTGGAGTATTCTTCTCCCGCATACCTGACCCTGACCCTTCTGTCACTCAAGTAGCTGTCGATGACCCTCCTCAAGTTGAGAGGACACTTTTCCTCTGCCAGTCGGACCCTTATAGCTGGCCACCAAGCGCTGTCGAAGGCTCCCTCTATGTCTAACGAAATTAGTACAACTATCTTTTTAAGGTTTAGTTTTCCTTTTATGTGTTGCATGAGATCATAGAGGGAGTCTTCGGTGCTTTTTTGGGGCATGAATCCGTACTGGCGAGTACTCATCCTTGGTACAATGTAAAACTTGAGGCGGGCCACCAACATCTTCTCGAATATCTTGCCTAGTACTGGTAAGAGGCCTATGGGCCTATATGATTTTGGGGTGGTGTAGTCTATTTTCCCAGGTTTCCTTAGCACCACCACCGTGGCCTCTTTCCAGCACTTCGGGAAATAACCATACTTAAGGCACTGATTCAAAAGGGCCAGGAAGGCATCGGGTTCCCCTCCTATGGCTTGGCTGCATATGTCGGCTGTGAGGCCATCTAATCCCGGAGCTTTTTTGGGGTTGAAAGACTCGCAAGCAGTTTTGAGCTCAGTCCGTGTGAAAGGATCTTGAGAGCCTTCTTGTTCTTCATTATTCACCGTTTCCGCTTTAGCTCTAATGAGGCTATGATGGGAGTTGTCGGTGCTCGTTAGGTCTTCAGGATAAAAGGTTTCCGCTAACAGTTTAACGGAGCCTTTTGCATCGAGCACCTCTCCATTTTCCATCATCTGCAAGTCCACCCCTCTTTGCATTGTTCTCCCGATAACCCTATAAATCCCCTCCCATACCCCTTCCCTGTCCTGCTTACTGCAGAACTCCTTCCAACTCTCGGTCTGAGCTCGAGCCGCTTCCATCTCATACTCCTCTTTCTGTTTCAGGTATTCTTCGACGACCTTCGACCTCCGGACCGGAGCAGCACAGCGGATTCTCCTTTTGCTGGTAGCGACGATCTTCTTCATCTCAGCGAGTTTCTCCGACCACCATGGCATGGTAAGTTTTTCTTTGGCTTTTTTGGTTGGCATAGAGGAACGACACGCATCCTTTATGATATTTGTGTAGTTTGTTGTTGCAACTTCTAATGATTCTGTACTGTTAATTTGTTCTATTTCGGATTTCTGAATTTTGTAGTCTATTTTTAATTGGTTTAGTTTCTCATGAAACTTTGTCCAATCAGCTTTTTTACTATTGTAGATGCGTGTCGTTCTCTCTACTTGTACCGCTTTGGCTCTCACCAATCTAATGTTAAAAAGAATGCCATTGTGGTCGGAGCTCGTGAGGCCTTCGTCAACTCTCCAATTTTCTACCAGCTCCAGGACGCTATCCGAACATGCCGTAAGGTCAACGTAACTACTGAAACGCTGACCCCCTCTAATAGTGTCGAAGGTCGGAATTTCCCCTGTGTTGAGGATGTTCAGCCCGAGCTCGCCGAGAGTTCCGTACACTTCCTCGCCCCTACGGTCAACCACTGAGCTGCCCCACCATGTACTCTTCGCATTGGCGTCCCCTCCAACGATAAGTGGCTTTGAGCCGATTACTGTTCCTATCTGCCTCAACTGGTTGAGGTAGGGTTCTATTGGTTGGTCAGGCTCGAAGTAAAAAGAGGCGAGTGTGATCTCCCAAGCACTGGTTTGGATACCCACCACTACGATGTTTTGCGTGGTGAGTTTTGGGTACTGGATTACTTTAAGGTTTTCGTCAAGGACAACAATGGCCGCCTTGACAATCCCGTCTCCTACTCCAGTGTCTTGGAAGATCCGCACTCCCCTCTGACTCCTCATACATTTTGAATTACCGACGTATGGCTCCTGCAGAAGAGCCACGGTAACTCCCTGTTCTTCCGCCTCCAGTAGTAATTCTTTAGTTGCCAGCTTCTTTCGCTGGAGGTTAGCCTGTGCGATTTTGTAGGTAGTTATTATACCCTGTGCGCCTTTAGCAGTACGCAGTGGTTGACCGCGCTATTGCATCCCATCTGCGGCGGACTGGGCATTCACTGCTAAATGCATTGTGCTCCTTATTGAGCATATTTGCTCTCTCGCAATTTCTGCAAGTCGCAATCCCTCCTGCCATCCAATCTGGACATTCGGTTTTCATGTGAGTACCGCCGCAGTGACTGCACATGTCCGCCTTCTCTGTACAGTGTTTCCGCCCATGCCCGTAGCCTAGGCAGCGAGTGCATTGAATGAGTGGGGTTTGGTCTTCTACCCGGATTCTTTGTAGGTCCACATGGACGTACCCTCTTTTCGTCACCCGCTGCCATACCTCCGGGGACGTGCTTATCACTATGTGTACAGAATGGGGGTTTCTCGTCTTCCTTCTATACTTTATTGCCATTCTATCTTCCCCTTCGCAGAGGCCGTGAAAAACGTCCCGGTTCTGATTTTTCACGGCTTTCAATACGTCTTCATCCGTGTTCATAGCAAGGACGTCCCTTAGTATCAACATAGGGTCCCTGTTTTTCACGGCCTCTACGGTGAGGTTGATGCCGTTCCTTTCTAATCTTTCTTTAACTTTATCTCTCTCGCCCTCTGTCTCAAACCCCATGACCACCTTCCTATTTTTAGCCTTTCTGACCCTTTCCACCTTGACCCAGCCTTCTTTCGCTTCCACCGCTTTCCTCACCCTCTCCAGTACCTCTTCCCCGGTCTCTGTCTCGTCTTTTGAGGTAACTACGACCGAATGCAACGTATTGCGTTTTTCCAACACCCCGTACGTGCCCCGAGCCGCAGCCACCCTCGCGTATGAGGGTGTCTCGGTGTCTGCATTTTGGACCTCCAATGTCATTTTTAGTTCTTCCAAACGCTTGCTGTTTTCCACCAGCAGTTTGGAATGAATCTCTATTTTATTCATGAGGAGGACTGTATCCTCTCTCATGATCTTTTCAGTACATTCTCCTATATGCTTTTCTTGGGTCAGTTGTTCTGTTTCTGGCTGGTTAGGTTTCTGTTTTAGGCGTTCAATTTCTAACGCGGCATCTTTTATCAGCCTGTACATCGATTCCACTGCCAGAGTGATCCCTACCTTTATCTCTGACTTCAGATTGCGCGATTCACCCAATTGAGTTTTCGCCCTCTGAAGCCAGGTCCGGCCTTCGATCACCCTGTCAGCCGAAACGATTGGCTTTTGCGACCCACCCGTGGCCTCGATAGAGCTTCGACGCTTAGTGTCTTTTCCGATTTGGGGCGGTGTGACCTTTAACGCAACCCTCGAAGGGGCTGTCGAAGTCTGCGCTTGTTTTTTCGGTGACACGGTGTATGTGGCCGATGCCGCTATCTTTGGGTCCTTTACCCTACTGGTTTCCCACTCTCCAATGCTCTTTCGAACATTGGCAGTGGGTGTCGTTGATTTCGGAGATGGCCCTGCCTTCTCCTTGTCCACCGGGGAGTTGGTCTTTGGGGCAATTTGCTTGCGGGGCGTGTGAGCGAGAAACATTTTGTTGTGTCGCGAGGTAGATTGTCCCTTGTTAAAAACCAAAATTGTCTTAATAACTAAGTCCTATCCCTGTAAATAGGGGACGGTCAATGACAATAATACTAATAATATAATAAATTTAAATAAAGAAATGTTGAGAACTTCTATTTATCTCTGTAGAGAGGAGATAATAAGTAGATAAATTATTCTGTATCCCCTGAAATAAGGGAGACAATGGTCAGGATCCAATAGGAATACAGCGATCGATAAAGTACACACCGATACATAAATTGTCTCTATGTAGAGCCGTACTCTACGTCCAGAAAGAGAGCCCTCCCCAAGCCCTTCCAAATGAATCCAAACTCGGCGGGTCTACTACAAAGGGTCCCAGAGATATAACAGCTAGAAATTTAGGTTAACAACCCAAGATGGCGACCAAATTAGGGTTAACTGCAGTTTTCTCCGGAACCGTTCGACCAAAAACCGCCGTTCTTGGGTTCTCCGGACTTGGCTCGACGAGTTCTATCCCCCAGTGTAGATTTCAGGCTGAAAAATTTTTCAGTAGGGATTTCATCAAAATTGCCCTAATCAGAGAGAGTAGAGCCTGCCAATGTCCCCCGAAAAAACCAGGATCTTCTACGACCCTCGGTTCGGGAGCTGTCCGAGCCCCAAGTCTCGTTTGACAGTTCTAGAACTGTCAAAGTTGACCTTCGACCCGGCACAACTTTCCTTCCCGTGGCCGCAGAACACCCGTGTTTGGGCTTGTCCGGCTTGGCTCGACCCGTCCTACCGTGCAAGTTGGCTTTCAGGATCCTGAAAATTTTCAGCGCTAAATCGCCTGAAAATAGATTGATCGGGTAGCGATTGCTTTCCTAAGCCCAATTCTGCAAACCGCTGCCCTCTACGACCACTAGGACCGGAGCTATCTCTGATCAAAACTTTCAAAGATGGCCGCCCGACTGTCAAATGCCAACTTTGTGTGGCTATTACTCAGCGACCATTCGTCACAGAGAGATGCGGTTTTGATCTTAGTGGGTCCCCTGACCTCGTCTAACCGCCGAAAGCTGTTTCAGCGCTGAAAAATTTCAGGTCCCAAAAACGAATAAAAACCCACGGATTATATTCTCTAATGTCCCCTTGCAATATTTGCGAAAACCCGGTGCTTCTATCTTTTCTAGTTCAGGAGCTACGGAGTTTCAAAAATGTTAACCTACAGTCAAAAATGGCCGAAAATAAACGTTTTTCGCGTAGGTCCGCTTTTATTCGGCCCAGAAGGTCCAGGTTTTGGCTAAGTGAGATGTTTCTGACTAAATTGACCCTATTTTGGTGTCAAATTTATCAAAAACTTGATATTTCCCAATAAATCAACAAAAAATCTTTAAAAATTCGCAACTCCTGAACAGAGAGACCTAAAATTATAATAAAAACTGTATAAAAAAGGTAAATTAAGTTCCTAAAAGTATATAAAGTAAATTTACTAAAAACATAAAACAATGGTGGTTTTTTCGAATAAAACCGATTTTTTCTCTTAAATTAAAATATCTCGGCAACCAACAGGGGAAAAAATAAATAATAAAATAATTCAGGCTAAGGGCTCTAGCGCGCAGCTAGTTCCTGTCAAAAAATGATAGGTTACCACTGTAGTTTCCGAGATATTATAGGTCAAATATATAGTTTTTAAAACTTAATAACTAAAAAACCACTTAACATAAAATTTTCCCAGTTGCACCAGGGGTCTTCTCCTCTGACGGGGCAGAAAGCTGCGAAGAAACGGCGTCTCTGCAACAGCTCCTTCCGCTACCTCGTGCACACGTGGTTTTCGCTTTTTCTAATTTTCTCACGAAATTGTCTTCTGGAAAATTCCGGAAAATTTTCTCGTCTGTAGACCTTCCCCGCCCGCATAAGATGGCGAAATAAAAATGAGGGGTCGCCGCTTTCGTTTCCACGTCGTTAGCCTTTTTGTGTTTCGACACTTAGAAAATTATAACCTCTCTGAGGTTTTTCACTTTTCTTCACTTTTCACTGCAATCCAAAGGCACAAATTTCACTTTCAGACGTGAGCCTACTTATAACGCGTCGACTGGCACTTATTTAATGAAAATCGGACTACTTTTGACCACTTTTTTGATTTTTTTACTGCGGAGCGTCTCTAAAAACGATCCGACCGCCACGAGGGTTGGGGGGGAACTGGGTTAGGTTTTTTTTTTTTTTTTTTTTTTTTGTGTATCTATTCTACCGCAGACATGATGGTCCGCGCCATTTTTTACAGTGTTCTTTGTTTATGAAAGTTTAACAATGACATTTTGTCGTGCCCTCATCTTAACATTTACTTAAAAACTAAGCTTAAAAAACTACGCGAGTCCACCTCAGACTCATATATATATATATATTTTTTTTTTTTTTTTTTTTTTATTGTTTTTTTTTTTTTTTTTTTTTTTTTTTGTTGTCTTATTTTTTGTTTAAATTAGTTAAGTTAGTATTTTATTTATACAAATTACTTTTACTTATATTACAATAAAACTTAGACACATCAATATATCAAATCTATAGACATATCACACCATCAATCCAACACCTCCGCGAAACGAAACTCAACGCCATTTGTTTGCTGAGCGCTAACTTTACAGGTTTTTTCACAAACAGTTTCCCTGAAGAATCCCGCCCAGCGACGGTATTGGATTAAAGGTGCGATATGCAAGGTATTAAAATATACTTATTACAATGGTTAAATTGTTTCAAAATATACTTATGTATTTACACACAGTTATCTTGCTACATGTTACATTATGATTATATATATATATATATTTTACGACTATGGATTTAGGGTTGGTGGGTAGAGTTTGGGTATTGGGCTCTTGTTGATCTGCCACCTAGAGTCTTCACTAACTCCATCAAAGCTTCCACGACTGCGGTGTCTCGATGCTGCATGGCCGTCTTAAGGTTGTATTCGACGACCACTTTAGAAGGCGCATCCATCGCTTTACGAGCGAAACGGCCCGTGGCATCGTCGGCGTCGTCGGTGTAGTACACACAGCTGACCGTGTGTCTCGACACTGCAACAACTGCATGGGAGATGCTGTCGTGGATTTGGAGCCTCCTTGACTTGGTGTTTATTATGATAACGCTGTCGCAGGTCAACCCCTGAGCTGCGTGGATGGTGAGGATACGCGACCCTTCGCCAGACCCATAGCCCTGGTCGGCAAGAGAGGCTCTCTCTTCCTGCGTATGGACCAAGAATAAGGTGTTCTGGGCGGTTATCGGTATGCGCGCTCCCGTGAACCTTTCTACTTTCAGAGAGTGGACCTGCGACAGCGAAGTCTTGGAGGAGTATATACCGGGGTATATCTCACTCAGGGTCAGTGCTATGTCCATTGGGTTCCGATGCGTACAGAGTAACTCCTGGGTGATGCCAGTCACCAAGTTTGGACGGGTGTACCTTAACTCAAAAAGGTTCTCTCTGTCCAAAAATGGTAGCTGATTCACGTCTCCGATGAGAACGACCTCGCTCGCTCCAGACAACTTCACTGCCATGACTATTGCCCCAAAGTGGTTCATGAGGGCTTCGTCAACCATAAGGCGACGGCATTTCTCCTCTGGTCTGAACCCGTTGGCTAAAATTGAGGCCATAGTGCGCACTTTTGTCTTGACACGATCTCCTAATCGGTGCGCTAGCTTCTCTCTGAGATCCTTAGCAGCTTCGGTTGTTGTGGTCACTACGATATCGCTCTCCTCGTCAAAATGTTTCACCATCCAGGTTGTCTTGCCGCACCCTGGGACTCCGTTTATCCATTTGATACTGGGTACCGCCCAATGCGCTTCCGAAGCCGGGGAAGCGGAGGCCCCCGAAATGGATTGCGCCATTTCGAGGATCCTGTCGTCCAGCATAATTTTGGTACACTTGGCGGTAACCACTATCGGGTCGTCTTCGGATGTGTGGAATGTTACTTTCCCTGAGCGCTCCGTTTCCACCTCGTCCAGGGTCACAAAGCCACTCTTCGCGCTATAGGCTGCCATGTACGACCCCGTCATTTCACCAGCAATGACCTGGGATTTGACGTTGTCGTACACGGCTGCCTCTGCCTCCCCGAGTAAGACCCTTAACAGACCCTCATTTTTCCAATGAAAGGTCTGCAGAATCTTTCTACATGTCGCGAGGTTTACCTCTCTGGTTGCCCTCACGACTGATACATACTCGAGGAATGCGCTCTGTACGTGGTCTATGATACCAGAGTTTACAGCGAGGGTCGGAGGGCTGACTTGCCCTTTGTCGACTCTGGTCGGTTTGGGTTTTGGTTCTGGTGTTTCCCTGGGTTTCGGTTTGAAAAACCTCATGACCGCTGACTCTTGCCGCTCAGTTGGTGATGTGCGGCTGGTACTCGGGAGCAGTGCGCTGAGGAAGGTGCCGATTGCTTTGAGACGGCTCTTGGACCGGGCTCGGTCCTCTGGGCTGATGTTTTTGCCTTTGTCCCTCTTTTCTTTTTCTGCTACAAGCTTTTGCTGGGCCCTTTCAGCTCCGCTCGTGGTGTTCGGGTTTTTAGTGGAACTCATCGTGCTACCTGTGTGGTCTTTGGGGGCTTTGAGGAAACTTAGAGTTTCCCCCCTATCCTCGTAGACCACGACCTCATGCTGTTCTGAGGCTTTAAGGCAGCCGAAACGGTCTGCGATGTCTCCTCTTTCACCACCGACCGCCATAGCATCGATGCTGATCGTGCGGGGTGCTATGCACGTATTTTCACCTGCCTCCCTGATCTTTTGGAGCAGCGAGCTCGCCTGGGCAAATGGGGTCTCCACTCTCCACTCGAGTAGTGCGATTGTCTTTCCTTTGAATCGCACTAAACGGCACTTGTGAGCGGCTATCTCCACCTGCTGCAGCGCGGCGAACTTGCTTCCTTTGATGCTCGTTTTTGATGTGCTCCCGTTGATCAGGGCAGCTAGGCCTGGTGAAATTGTGATTCGGGCTCCAGTGCGGCTTGAAGCAATGCAGAAACTTATACCCAGCGTCTCTGATTCCCTATTCATGAACAGGGCGACCCCTCGGAGTCTGATACCGGGGACTCCGTCTCCTCCGCATACCAGGAATTGTGTTACTGGCATGTCGGTTGGGATCGTCTGTTGGTTTATCCCTGTTGTTACTACCGCTAGCGCTGTTACTGGTGCTGGTTGTGTGTTTATTCTTTGCTGTGTAATTGGAGGTGACGGGTTTTGTGCAATTGGTGTTGGTGTTGTGTTTGTACTTTGCCGTGTAGTTGTGGGTAATGGGTGTTGTGTATTTAGTGTAGGTGTTGTGTTTGTGGTGGGGGTACGAGTAGATGGTAGCCGGACTCGACTTTGTGCGGGGGCGTCCGATTTGTTCGGCCCCGCTGCGGTTACGGCAACTCTACACGCGAATGCTAAGAATGGGGTCCTCGAAGCTGGCTTCTCCATGAAGTTGTGGAGTGAGGATTGACTTAACTGGAGCCCTGTTTTCCGCTCCAGTTCCATTCTTTCAAGGCAGAACCTTGGGCATTCGAAGAGAAGGTGCCAGACTGTTTCTTCGCAGCTCTGGTCGCAGACGCACGAGGGACTGTCCTTGAGGTGGAAGCGGTGGAGGTATGCTGCGAAGCCTCCGTGTCCTGTCAAGATTTGAGTATGGGCCGGTGTTAGGGCTGTGTCCCTGAGGATTCTTTTCGCCGCTAGGACGTCTGGAAAGAATACTTTTGTTACTGCCCCTGTACTCGAGGACTCGTACCTCACTTGCCACTTCTTTACAGTCCCCTCCCGTATCTTCCTTCTCACGTATGATACGGGGACTTTGTCGTAGTCCGCTGTCTCCTTTGTTAGGGCCGCCTCCTTTGCCAGCACATCTGCTCTCTCATTCCCGACAGTTCCAACGTGGGCCTTGAGCCAGAACAGCCTCACTTTTCTGCCCTCCTCTCTGATTTCACGGATGAAACTCTTTATTTGGAGTGCCAGGTGGTGAGTAACAGACGGTCTCCTCAGCAGGTCGAGCGACGACCTTGAGTCGCTCAGTATGCTTATGGAGGCCGCCTTAGATTCTCTTGCCAATCTGACAGCTCGGAAGAGTGCATACATTTCAGATTGGAAGACAGTGTTGTGAGGCTCCAAGCCAAAAGTGCTGGACATGGACTCCTTTCCTCCTTCCCACCAAGTTAGGGCAGCTCCAACTTTCCCCTCTATCTTGCTGCCGTCGGTGTAGATTTGGGGGCCGGTAACATGGTGAGTCTGTAAGGTTTCGGGATTCCAGTCTTCTAGGCGTGCATACTCAGTTGTTGTAAGTCGCGCTGGATGAGGCTGATTTAAATAATTTATATTCCGTTCCAGCTCGCGGCCCGGTGGTAGGAACTCTCGGGAATGGCCCTTCTTGATCTTGTAAAGGGTCGCCGCCTCAATCACCCGGAGGTCTAGTGGGAGTTGGCCTGACAGAACCAGTGCCGATGTCAGAGACACCGTGCGGTATGCCTTGCAGATCTTCTGTACGAAACCCCGCTGCAGCGAATCAAACTGGTTTCGTGTCATCAGTTTTTCAGCTGCCGGGGCCCACGCACTCGCTGCATACATCACGATAGGCTCTATCACCGACACATAAATCGTCCTAATTATCTCCCTATTGAGACCCCACGTCACCTTCGCTGCACACGCGAGTTGCCTAGAGATGTCCGCAGCCTTTTTACAGGTTGCGGATACGTGTGCATTAAAAGTGAGTTTGGCGTCAATAATGAGACCTAGCAGCTTGATCTCTTGGACTAGGCCCAGCCTTGTGCCCGACATGTGCAGAACCGGGACGTCGTATTTCAGCTTTTTCGTTAACACCATCGCATTGGTCTTATGCGCGGCGAAACGCAGCTTATTTCGGGCGCCCCACTTCGACACTATGTCTAGCGTCTCATTGGCTTTCTGCTGCAAGGGACCGGTCTCGTGGTCTGAGAATACCAGGACGACGTCGTCTGCAAAAGCTTGGCAATATACCCCCATACTAGCCAATTTGTGAAGGAGCGAGTCTAGGATCAGGTTCCAGAACGTCGGACCGGCAATTGAGCCCTGAACGCATCCTTTGTTGGTTCCCTTCTCGCTAGTCGCTCTGGCGTAGTTGACCTTTACGTGGCGGTCTTTTAAGTAAGAGGCGACGAGAGTGTACAAATTTCTGGGACATTGTTTGGCCACCATCTGTTTTTTTAATGCAGGCCACCATGCGTTATCGAAGGCCCCCTCTATGTCCAATGACACCAAAAGCACTATCTTCTTTGCTTTGATTTCGGCACGTATGTGCCCCATTAGGTCATAGAGGGCGTCCTCGGTACCACGCTGTGGCATGAACCCGTACTGGCTTTTATGGAGTGTTGGATAGAAGTGCCACTGCAATCTGCCTACAAGGAGTTTTTCCACGATTTTTCCGAGGACAGATAGGAGACCTATTGGCCGGTACGACTTTGGACTAGTGTAGTCGTCCTTGCCTGGCTTGCGGAGGATGCACACGTGGGCGACCTTCCACTGCCTCGGAAAATGTGATAACGACAGACATCTGTTTGCTATTGCCAAGAACGCTTCCCTATCGCAGTTTATTGCTGCTGTGCAGATGTCCGCCGTCAATCCATCGGGACCGGGGGCCTTCTTCGGATTTTGGTCTTGCAGGACCATATCCAGCTCTGTGGTCGTAAAGGGTGGATCGTCGGCGGACAGTTCTTGTGGATTTTCCTCCCTCGCAAGTTGTCTCAGTGCACTGTGGTACGGTCTTTCGCCATCTGTCGAGTCATCTGGGTAAAAGGTTTTTGCCAGTAGGTCCGCGGATTGCTGTGGGCTAAGAGTTTCCCCTGCGGTATTTCTCAGGAGGGTGTCATCCTGCCTTCTGGTTGTCTTCCTTAGTACCCTGTAGACGCCGTCCCACATGCTCTCTCGGTTTTGCCTAGTACAGAACTCCCTCCAGCTTGCAGTGGCAGCTTCCGTCGCTGCTGAGGTGTACTTATTCTTTGCCGTGACGTAAATTTTTATAGTGTCTTCCCGCCGGTGAGCGGCAGCGTTCCGAATCCGTCTCTTTTTCGTCATTGTGTCTTTCTTGAGACGGTCTAGAGTAGAATTCCACCAAGGGGGTTTTGTGCTGTGTTTTGGGGATCCCAGTTTTGGGATCGCCACGTCACACGAGCGGTGGATGGCGTTTAAATATTCTGTAAGGATTTTTTCCAGATCTTCTGGGCCCGGGGCGTTCGAGATCCTGGCCTTTGTTATTTCTTTTTCGGCCAGGTTGGTTTTGAAGTGCGTGCAGAACTCCGACCACTTTGCCTTCTTGGTATTATAGATGCGCGTCGAGACTGGCCTTAGGGGTTCCAAAGCTTTCTCTAAGCGCATCGAGAAGGTGATTGCATTGTGATCGGATGAGGTCAAACCTCTTTCTACTCGCCACTCCTCCATTTTTCCCAGCAGTGACAGACTGCATGCAGTTACATCTACTATGCTTGTGCACCACCTGTCGCCCCTGTAGATCTCGAAAGTCGGAGTGTGACCCGAGTTTAGGATCTGGAAATCCCGCTCGTGGAGAAAGGAACAGTACTCAGCCCCCCGATGGTTTTCGGAAACGCTGCCCCACCCAATGGTGGCAGGCATTTACGTCACCTCCCACCAGGATGTTGTTTGTGTGTAGTTTGTTTGTTGTGTGTTGTAATACGGAAAGGTATGGGTTTAATTCTTGGTCTCCCTCAAAGTAGACCGACAGCACTCCAAGACTAAGCTGGCCCACCTTCAACAGAACGGCCGCAATGTTCTCAGTTACAAGTTGGGGGTCATGAATGACCTCCAAACTGCTCCCGAAGATCACTATTGCCGCTTTCACTGGTTTTTGGCGGTTAAGGCTGCACTGGATAACTTGTGTGCCAGGACTTTGTTTCATTACACCTGTTCTTCCCACGTAAGGTTCTTGAACAAGTGCCACAGAGATTCCCTTGGCCTGAGCCGTCAGATGGAGTTCATCCGTGGCCAGCTTGGAGCGCTGGAGATTGACTTGGATGAATTTCCATCTTGCTGTCGATCTTTGTGAATGTTGAGGGGGACTTTGTTGGTGGTTTTCCTGCGGGTCGCCCTTAGCAATAGGAAACGCGCGACCGTGCTATCCCATCCCACTTTTGGCGTTCCTGGCAGTCTTCGCTAAACGCGGTGTGTGCCAGGTCGCTTCCTTTTTTCTGTGCCCCCTTGCAGTTTATACACGTGGGCTCCTTACCTTCGACTCTGTTCTGACAGTCCCTGCCATCATGTGCACCGCTGCAAAAGAAGCATGACTCCCTTGCCGCCCCGCATATGGACCTGTTGTGTCCGTATCCGAGGCACTTTGTGCACTGAACGAGTGGGGACTGATCTACAACAGAGCACCGCTTGATGCCCACGTGCACTCTCTGGGCTTGGGTGAAAATAAGCCACATTTTTGGTGAGATTTCCAACACCGGGTGGCACTCATGGGGATTTCTCGCGCGCTTCCTGTATCGCACCCTGGCCGTCTGTTCACCCACAGCGACGTCTTGCAGAAGATGCTTGTTCTGCGCTAATAGGAGATCGACGATCTCGCCATCACTGTAGCTGGACAGCACCCCCTTTACGCAGACTAAGGGGTTTTGGGGCTTTGACTCCTGGACCTTGAGCCCTCCGTTTTTCTTGAACTGGTCCCTGACCAGATTCAAGTCGGCTTTGCTGGCGCACCTCAGGATTACCTTCTGATTTCGGGCCTTCCTGACGGCGTCCACCTTGGCTCCGGTCGTCTTGAGATCCAGGGCGGTCCTGATCCTCTCGATCACGTTGTCCCCAGTGTGTTTGGGATCCGTCGACGAGACGATCAGGGTGTGATTTGGCTGTAATTGGTTTGGCTTAGAGGGGGGTTTCGGTGTACTTGCAACCTGGGCAAAGGTTTTTGGGCCTTGTAGCTGTTGTGGCGGTCTTTCTACTTTGGCCAAGTCTGCTACACCTTTCTCAATGTTTTGGAGGTGCTTCTTGACCTCCACGACCGCCAATTCTGCATCCAGGTTTGGAGCTGCCATGACCTGAACGGGGGGTTCTTTATCCCGCAGGACTCGGATATCCGCCGAGACCAAGTCCAGCCTTTCCGCAATGGGTTTGAGGTGTTTATGAAAATCTTCTCGTGACTGTGTTGGTGGTGGAGGGAGCGCGGGTTTACTCAGCATCTCTTGGATCTGCGCCCGCACTCTTCCCATCTCTTCGTCAAACCGGGTATTTGTTAGAATGTCTTTTCCCGCCTCAGACGCCTGACTTAGGTCCGGTCCTGGCTGGGTAGGGTCAGGCTTCAGTTTCTCCATTTCTTGACGGAGCACGTCCAGCTGGGTTGAAATGCTGGTAATGTGTGACTCCAGGCGGGACAATCCCCCACTCAGGAGTTCCCCTTTAGGATCCCCAGGTGTCTTCACAATGTCCAGCCTGGTCTGTTCGTGCTCCTTGGAGTTCTTCGAGCTCGCCAGCTTGACTTCCTCCCTTACCTCCTTTAGACTCTTGAAAGCTTCAAGAGTCTCGTGGCCTAGCCAGTCGCGGATACCCTTTGCCTCTTTCTTTGTCTCGGTCAGGTCAGTTCGCATGAGCGAGAGTTCAGTTTTTAAGGTCATAACATCTCGAGTGTGAGCTCTCTCGACCCGCACAAGCTCTTGTGCATGTCGAGAGCGCTCCTTCTCGAGGTTGAATTTATGACGTGCCCGCGAGTCTGCCAAAGACAGAACTGTCTCGTAGAGACCCTGGAGGCACTCATGGGCAGTGACCTTACATTCCCGCTTCATGTTCCCTGCCGACTCTAAGGCGTCTTTCCCCCTCTGAAGCAGGTCGTTTGCCTCTCTCGTGGCCAAATCCATCTGTACACCTGTACCCCTTCTTGGAGTTCGGTACAGAAGACTCTGACGCTCGGGTCTGTTTAAGTGACCTGCCGAAGAGGCCACCGAGCTCTCATCGTCGGAAATGATTTGGCGAGGGGGGGAAATTCCACACTGTTCCCAGTTGATGACAGTCTCCGAAACTCTGCAAGGGATTCCCTCTCGCATCTCGGGTCCCGATGGTGTCGTGTCCGAGATGTGTGTCGTACATGCCGACACATCTGAGCCTGCTGCCTGTGGCTCCGACGACGCCTTGGGGATCGGGGCAGAATACTGAGGCGGCTCCGATGGTTGCGCCGCCTTTTCGGACACGGCAGATTTGGCAGTGTTCCTCAATATCTTTTTCCGGAGGTTAGTGGAGACTCCCGTGGTTGTTTTACGGGAGGCAGATGTGGTGGACTGCTGTGACGACATTTTTTGTTTTTGTTGTTTTAGTGCCAATAATTATGCTTATCCACGGACAATGTAGCTAAGTACAATTATTGGATATAGAGGTACCGAAAGAATAATATTTTATAATTGATAAAGGGAAGAAAATGGATAGTCAAGGCAAAGAACTATTATTACTTATTTACACCTTATTTCTACTTCTAAATCTAGTAATGAGTATAATGGTTAGTCAACAATTATATATACATATTTTTTTTTTTGTTTTTTATTTTTTCTTTTTTTCTTTTTACTGAGGTGGACTCACGGAATCTTCCGTCGCTGGTGGCCGGCGACTGCTGTCCGATGAGGAGCCCGACAACTGCTAGAGCCCGATGTTCTGAGCCCTAGGTGCGCAGTGGTGGTAGTCTCCAACGAAATTCTGAAGTGCTGAAGGATCACTGTGTGTATAGGTCACGAGTTTTGGGATTCTGTTGGGGCCAAATTGAAGAACTTTTTGAGCTCTTTCAAATGAACCCAAACTCGGCTATCCTAGCTCCAACGGGAACGAAGTTAGATCGCGGGGGGGTGAGGTCGCCCTGAGGGGGGTTGGGAGGGGGGGGTCTCTTAGGGAGACTAAAAGGGGGTAAGTTGGCGAGGGGGTGAAATGAGGGGGGATGCAGATAGGGATAGGGGATGGGAAGAGATCCCTGTGGAAAGATCCCGGAATTCCAAGTCAGATAAACCCAAACTCGGGGAGGACAGGACCAGTCGTTAAGGAGTTCCCTCGGGCTAACCTGATGATGAGCCGCGGAGTCGTCACACTGATGGCTGGTCTGCAGGCAGATTCCTCGTCCGGCAATGGAGTCTTCAGTAAGGGCTTGATTGGCTGTTTCGATGTCACGCCTCGTGTCGCGAAAAACACGTGGGGCCGAAGTGAGGTTAATTTGGCAAAAAAACCACGTGTTTTGACGTTTTTTACGTACTAAAAGCTCCCAAGCCCGTGCTCCGATTTTGGTGTTCTTGGTGTCTCCGGATAGGTCTCTGCAGCGTCTTTCAGATGAAATGTTTGCACAACAATGGCACTGACCTTGGCTGAGTTATTTCCCACAAAAGTTCCAGGTTTACTGCTCCGCAACCAGAAGAGCCAGACACTTGCCCACACGTATCCTGGTAAATTAACACTCCACAATTCCACTGTTAACCTTTATGCGCACTTAACTCAACGCGTTGAATTTTGATGAATTTTTAACGCGGAGGTGATGTTATTCTGGCGATGTGTTATCGGTTTCTAACTGGGTTAGGTTAGGTTAGGTTAGGTTAGGTTAGGTTAGGTTAGGTTAGGTTAGGTTAGGTTAGGTTTTTTTTTTTTTTTTTTTTGTTAGGTTTTTTTTTTTTTTTGAGTGGGAAATCCATCATGGACGCACTGGCTGCTCCTCAATGAGAACAGTCTGGGCAGTGCCGGACTCCTACCGGCTAAAACCACACTCCTGCCATGCGAAAGGCCCCTGCCATTCTGGTTTCGCAGGGATTTTATACGGGCTGTAGATTGGATTGTTTTCTTTTAAATATGTATTTTTGATGGAATTATTGATAAATAAAATAATAATTACTGGCGTTGTTCCTTCCACATAATATCAAGTAAAAGTCATGTTTCAGGTTTGTTTGCCAAAATGAATAATATATAAATAATAAAATTTTCAATAAATAATTTAGTAAAGATTGCAATTAAAATAATATTCGGTATTAAATAGATTAAAATACAATTAATTTCACTATAAATTGGGAGATAAGATTAAAGTTTTGGGTTTGTTTCGGATAGAAATGATCAAGTTTTGTTTCTCTTATTTGCTGACACCACAATTTTGGTAACAAACTCTATAAATGGCTTTCTGTAATTCTTGTTTGACATAAATGCGCTGAGGTTTTCTCTTGTAACCCTATCTCCAAACTTTGCTTCTATTACAAATCTTTGGGGGGCATACACCGGACAATCCACCAGGAGGTGGAGGACTGTCTCCTGCGTGTCGGGGTCACAGCAGCACGCCGGGTTCTCCTTGCACTTGAAGCGAGTCAGGTATTCGGAGAACCCGCCGTGTCCTGTTAGGGCTTGGGTCAGTTCTTTGGTCATCTCCATCCTTCGCACCGTCCTGTACGCTGCGACAACAGAAGGAAAGAACACCTTCGTTGTGGCCGCCGTTTCTCCAGTACAATATCTCCGGTTCCATTCGTCCAGCGTTTCCATACGGATCATACGCTTGACGAATGAAACCGGGCATTTGTCGTAGTCGGGTTTCCGCTTCGACTTCAGGGCAGCTTCCTTCGCGAGCGAGTCGGCTCTCTCGTTACCCTCCAGCCCCGCATGAGCTTTAACCCAGAACAAGGAGACGCTCTTGTTCTGGGAACTGCTGCGGCGGATGGCGTCCCTTGTTTCCACTGCGAGGGCGTGGAGGGCTTCGGGGTTCACGACTGTTTGGAGAGCTGCCATGGAGTCGCTGTAAATAGCGAACGCCGTCTCGGTCCTTCGGAGGACCTCCTTCGCCGCTTTGCAGAGGGCGAGAAGCTCAGCCTGGTAGACGGTACTGTAAGACGGCAAAGCAAGCCTGAGGGCCTTCACCTCCGCCTGGTCGGTCCACACTGACACTGCGGCTCCGACCTTGCCCTCAATTTTGCTGCCGTCTGTGAAGATACGCACCGCGAAATTGCGGTGCTCGTTGTATTGTTCCTCGTCTACCAAGCATCGCAGTGAAATGGCCCTCTGCTCAGCCGGATGTGGCATCTCTAGTGCCGAGACCACTCGCTCGATCTCCCGGTCTCCTAGAGCTGGATGTGGTACCCCCCTCTTGGCCTCGTAGAGCGAGGCTGCTTCCTGGATTCGAAGATCAAGAGGGAGTATTCCAGTCATCACCAATGCTGAGTTGAGAGAGACCGTGCGGTAGGCCCGGCACAATTTCTGCGCGAAGCTCCTCTGGACGGCGTTCAGCTTCTTCTGCACCCCGACTTTCTTAGCGGCCGGCGACCACGCGCTCGCTGCGTACATGATGATGGGCTCCACTGCAGCCGTATAGATGCAGCGGATAACCTCTGGATGAAGACCCCAACTGACCCTAGCAGCCCGCGACAGCTGCTTATAAATGCCGACAGCTCGGGAACAAACGTTTGCGACGTGAGCGTTGAAAGTCAACTTGTGGTCGATGGTGAGACCGAGCAACTTGATTTCGTCCGACATGCCAATGTCAACCCCGCCCATTTTGAGACATGGGGTGTCATGCTTCAGTTTGCGCGTAACAAGCATTGCTTTCGTCTTATGAGGGGCAAACCGAAGCTTATTTGTGACACCCCACGCTTGCACATACTCGAGGGCGACATTGGCATCCCTCTGGACTTTAAGAGCTGTCTCTCCATCGAACACAAGGACAATATCGTCAGCAAACGCCTGGCAATAGACCCCCATTGCCTCTAGAGTCTTTATGAGAGGGTCCAGCACAAGGTTCCAAAATATAGGACCACCTATTGACCCCTGGACGCATCCTTTTTCGGTCCTGGCTTCGTACTCCACACCCGCGTACCTGACTTTCACCACCCGCTCGGACAAGTAGCTGTCTATGACCCGCCTCAAGTTTACCGGACAGTTTTCCTCAGCCAGACGGACTCGTATGGCCGGCCACCATGCGCTATCGAAGGCCCCCTCAATATCCAGGGACACAATCGTGACAAGCCTTTTTGCATTAAGTCTTCCGCGAATGTGTCCCATCAGTGTGTAGAGGGAGTCTTCGGTGCTTCGCTGGGGCATGAAGCCGTACTGGCGAGTACTCATCCTGGGAAGTAAATGAAACTTGAGTCGGGCCACGACCATTTTTTCAAAAATCTTGCCGAGGACAGGCAAAAGCCCAATTGGCCTGTGTGATTTTGGGGTGGTGTAGTCAACTTTAGCGGGCTTGCGGAGCACGACGACGGTTGCCTCTTTCCAGGACCGTGGAAAGTATCCATGCGCCAGGCACTTGTTCACCAAGCGCAGAACTAAGTCTGGGTCTTGACGGATCATGTGGCCCCATATGTCCGCCGTCAGACCGTCGGAACCAGGGGCTTTTTTGGGGTTGAACGAGGAGACTGCTCGCTCCAGCTCGTTGAGTGTGAAGGGAGGGTCCAAAGGTTCAACTTCGTCCCCACCGTTTACCTCTTCCGCTCGTTGCCGCACCTTTTTGTGCTCCTCGTTATCCCCCTCCGAACGGTCCTCCGGATAAAACGTCTGTGCTAAATACTTTACCGAGGCCTCTGGGTCTAGGGTCCTACCGTCCCTGACCATCGGCAGATCCTCCTCCCTCTTCTCCGTCCTACGGATCACCCGGTATATGCCCTCCCACAGGCCTTCCCTATCTTGCTTTTCGCAGAACCCCTTCCAGCTCTCAACTTGTGCTTGGACTACTGCACGCTCGTACTCTTCTTTCTGTTTCAGGTACTCCTCAACAACCCTTGGTCTCCGGACTGGCGCTGCACAGCGAATTCTCCGCTTCTTTGTGACTACTTGCCTCTTCAGACTGGCGAGTTCATCAGACCACCACGGCACGGTTAACCTCTCTACACTCTTCTTTTTGGGTATCACGGATGTACAGGCATCTTGTACTGCCGTTGTAAGTCCCTCGACTACCAGGTCTATTTTGTCCCTGCTGTCGATTTGATCGAACAGACTTACGGTGATATCGTTCCGTTGCATAATCTGCCGCAGCTTCTTACGAAACTGCGCCCAATTTGCTTTTTTGGTATTGTAGATGCTGGTAGTCCGGTTAACCGTGATACCCAAACATTTCTCGAGGTGTATGCTAAACTCAATGCCGTTGTGGTCCGACCCCGTCAGGTCGTCGACGACTCGCCAGCCGTCGGTCACCGTCAGCATATCCGCCGTGCAGGCTGTGACGTCGACACAGCTCGTGTAACGTCTGTTACCACGAACTACGTCGAAGGTTGGAGATTCCCCTCTGTTAAGTACCTGCAGTCCAAGCTGGTCGAGAGCTGCCAGCATCTCGTCGCCTCTGCCGTTCGTCTCGCTGCTACCCCAACAGATACTCCAAGCATTGGCGTCTCCTCCCATAATGAGCTTATGCGGGCCGGTCTCGCTTTCCACCTTCCTGAGGCTGTCCAGGTATGGCCCTAAGGGCTGGTCCGGCTCGAAGTAGAACGAGACCAGAGTTAGTTTCCAGGCACCAGTTTGGATCCCCACCACGACGATGTTGTCCGTGGTGAGTTCTGGGTACTGTCTAACTGTAATTTTTGGGTCAAAAACGGCTATTGCCGCTTTGACAGTCCCTTCTCCTTGACCGGTGCTCTGGAAAATTCGGACACCTCTGGTCCCGCTCATCCTCTTTAAGCTGCCCACGTAGGGCTCCTGTATCAGCGCTGCGGTGGCTTTGCGCTGCTCGGCCTCAAGCATAAGCTCATGGGTCGCCAATTTCTTCCTTTGGAGATTAGCTTGGAGTATCTTGTGCGGCATTATGTTCACTGGGACCACCTTAGCAATAAGCAACGGATGCTCGTGCCAGCCGATCCCACCTGACTCGAACAGGACACTCGGGGTTGAACGCATTATGGTCAATCTTCCCCATCTTCGCCAAGACACAGTTCTGGCACTTCGGTGTTTCAGCCTTTAGCCACTGGTCACATTGTGCTCGGAGGTGTGGGCCCCCACAGTGGCTGCATAAGTCGGCAGGTTCTTTACAGAGCCGCCGACTATGCCCGTATCCCAAGCACCTTGTGCACTGAACCAGTGGCGACTGGTCATCGACGAAGACAGTCTGGAGATCTATGCGCGCTCTTCCTTTTTCGAGCATCCTGTTCCAGATAACAGGGGACGTGCTGACAACGACATTGCTAGTTTGGGGGTTCCGCGCGCTCCTCTTAAATTTGATCGTCATTCGATCCTCCTCATTGTCGAGGCCGCGAAAGACATCCCGGTTTTGATTCCGCAGCGCCTCCAGCATTTTCTCGTCCGAGTGGATGCGGAGGACGCCACGGAATATCAACAGTGGGTCTTTGTTTCTCACGTCCTCGACAACCAGGTGGTCTCCTGACTTTTGGATCCTCTCTTTGACCCTATTTCTGTCCTCTGCCGACCTACAGCCCATGATAACCTTGCGGTCCTTTGCCTTTCTTACTCTCTCTATTTCTACTCCTCCCTCTTTGGCTTTTACTGCCTCTCTTATTTTTTGCAAAACCTCCTCTCCAGTATCCCCTACGTCCTTAGACGTCACCACTACGGAGTGCAGCGCGGTCCTTCCTGGGGTCTTTCTTTTGGGTGGTTCCGCCGCTACACTCGCGTAAGTGGCTGCCTTTTCTAGTACTTCCCCCTGCCTCTCCACCACCTGCCGCAGCTTCTCCATCTTCTCGCTGCACTCCTTCACCAACGTGCTGTGCTCCGCTAGTGAAGCGAGTAACGAGTCAACCTCCGGGAAGCTCCTGGGCGCTTCTGGCGGGGGTATTGCCATAATGGATTCCACCCTTAGTGACTCAGCCCCCTTCGCATATACGGCAGCCGCCACCTCTTCCTTTACCAGCTGATACATCCGTTCCACCGACTGGGTGATCCCGGCTTTCAGGTCAGCCCTCAGATTGCGCGAATCACCGAGGTGCGATTTCGCACGCAGAAGGCAGTTCCGAGCCTCCGTCACCCGGTCGGCGGGTTTGTTTGACTGCGGCTGGCTCGTTCCCGGTGAAGCTCCTGCCGTCTCGGTGGAAGTTCGGCGTGCCACAGTATTTTGCTCCGGCTGGGTCAAAGCTCGCCGTGTGAACTTCTGGGTAGCCGTCACAATCGGGACCGATTTCTTAGATGGGTGAGCGGCGGCTAATGAAAGGGGCTGAGACTCCGCCATTTTCCCATTCTCCCACTCACCAATGCTTCGCCTCACACTAGAGGCTTGAGTTGAAGCACTGGGAGGGGAGGACTCTCCCTCGAAGGTGATAGAGAGTGCCGCATTTGATGGAGAGACATGGGAACTTGTGGAAGCTTTCTTTGCTGGGGTCCTGGAGAGGAACATGATAGAGGAGCAGAGGAGAAACTATAATTGAGATCGTTAAATAAATAAAAGTAATAATTATATTTTAGAACTATAGAGCTGATCCCTGTAAAGGGGGGATCAGTGGGTCAATAAAATAATGTCAAAAATTTATCCTCAATAGAGGTGTCAATAATTTAATACTAAAATATATATTATAAAACAAAGTCCTCAATAGAGGCGTCAAAGAAAATTGTCAAAAAAGCCTCAATAAAGGCGGCTGTCAGGGACTTAAGTATATATCCTAGTCAAAACAAAATAAGGGCCACTTGTTATTTTTAACAGCGGTAGCGATAATTTATTTATTAAAAATTTGCAAGTTTCAACGTTTTTTTTTTTTTTTTTTGGTTAGGTTAGGTTAGGTTAGGTT